>JBBBDQ010000242.1:1580000-1970000 GCA_037127315.1 Ascarosepion bandense
TCAATATTTTTTAGTGTTCAGCTTGTTGAAAAACACCTAGAATGTGAATTGCTTTCAACAGATACGTTAGTAAATTTGAAGCAGTGATTGTTAAATTATCCCCCTGTTTTACTGAATGTTGTTTTACGTGTGAGCAGTAAGATCTCCTGTAATTGAGTTCCAAGTTAAGTCAATGCTGCACAAACAATTCTCAAGATATTCAATATGGCTGAATGATTTCTGGAGAGACCTTGTGTATTTAATTTTTTTGTTGTTTTCAAGATTCCAAATTCTATGAGCAACATTTTGTGAAGGTTTTGTCTATTTTATCAAAGTTGAACTCTTTGTCCATCTTTATAATGTCAAAGCAAATTTAATTTTCAGAACTGTTATTTGGTTGCTGATGGGAGACGAATCATTGTTTATGTATTAATTAGAGAGAATAGTTATTTTATGACAAGAGAAATATTTTATAAAATTGTTTATGCTTGTAAAATACAAGCATAAACAATTTTATCAATGGAGAAGCTTACATTCAAGTGCTAGCCATTGTGATAGTTCATTTTTTTTTCCATGGTGTCAACTATCAAATCAATTTTTAATCATAAACCTGAAAGTCCAATTTTTTAATCCCTGTAGATATCACCTGAGAAAATTTTACCTACCTTTATGAGATAGTCATATATTCTATCTTTTCTCATCATAGTATACAGAAAATAAAACAAATATTGAATCATAGGAAAATAATCAATAAAATTTGTTTGATTAAAGTAAAAACATGAACATTTTCTTCTGAAAATTATTAGAAAAATAATAACTTCAAACTTAAGAAAATATATCAAAGCTTAGATGTAAGATATTTTTCTGGATGAAAGAAAATATAAAATGAACATTTTATTAATATGTATTAGTAAACACATTCTTTTAAAGGAACATTTTCAGCCAACACTTCTTCATAACCCCTATGTCTACCTTTTGACTAACTGTAATTTTATTGTTCCAACAAATCTTTCTGAATTGTTGGACAAAAAAGTCTCGTTTAAAAGAATGCCTTTCATCATTTTCAAAGCCCCATCTTTGAATTTCCCAGATATGGGGTCTCCTTTGAGTAATCAACTGCCAAAATGTAGTCTATAAATAGATTCTGACCAGTTCATTGAACCCATATTATTGGTGGTTTAGGTGCATGCCCCTAAAGAAATTTTACCAATTACAGAGGAATTTTGATGCCATATGAAATTGGTATTAGAGCATATTCTAAGGCCAACTTTAGTTACTTCAACCGAATGGTTTATGAAATAAATAAAAATGGCCTTATTTGAATAGCAAACATTAAAAAAAAAAGTTGCTTTAAGGTTCCTGAAGTTTAAGCTTCATTAGGTTTACAGATTTGCCACTGCCCATGTCTAAAATAAAGGAACAGAAAAGATTTGAAAAAAATGAAAAACATAAACAAATAATTCTTGAAAGGAGAAACAAAAAAAAAGTAAAATACATATAAAATTTCTAGATCACAAAATATAAATTTTTGTACTTAGTTCTCATGATTTGAAACAGAAAATTTGTTATGGTTGTAAAAGATGGTAAGTGACTTGGAAAGTAATCAATATTTGCTTAACAAACAAAAAACAGGTTTTATTTTGTTAATAATTGAAAACTTAACACAAACATTGTGTTTGTTCAACAAATAAGGTTTCAGAGGTTTATTTTTTTAAATTTATTCTTTGTACTTTAAAATGGCTTTTGCAGCCTAAATTTTCTGACAACTTCTTTCACTAATGAAAAATAAATGGACAAAGAAGAAAAATAAAAACAAGTCTGAAAGGATGCTGGTCTATTCATCCTTGTAAAATTTATCACAGATAAAAAGCTGCATATAAAATTTGAATTTCCTTCCTTCCTTTATCCACAATTGATTAAATAACTGGCATGAATTCAAGATGAAGTCCGTCGTCTAGACTTTGGATAAAGCCACCCTTCATTTTGGCCAGATGGTTTGTATATGTTGGTACTTGACCCAGATATATATCCTGGCTTGAGAAGCTCTTTGCCTATACCCCACTATTTTGTAGGTGTGATTGCAGACCCACTCCCTTCCTTCATAGGGTACTGGGCTGTATTGAACAGTACACTTCATAACAACATACCTGCCCAGCTTCCTTCAACCTATTGTAATCAGTTTAACAATTTAATTATCCTATTTGATTGGCAGGTGATTTTCTTCAGTCTCAGCTCATCTCAGCAACTTCTTAAAACACTCACATCTACACACAGTTCTCTCTCTCTCACGTGTGTATGGACGTGCAAAAACACATGCACATGTTTGTATTTATACATATACGTGCATACATATGCAAAATTTACACATTTTGCACATGCTTTCTGAGTCATAAACACACACACACACACTAAAATGCCCATCTGTAAATATATATTGGTATTCGTGCTTGGCTACATGGACAGATACTTCTAGCACATCCTCACAAACGCATTTACCTAGATGCACGGATATATAAGAATGTTTACGCATACACTCACATACATTTCCCTTCAAATATTTTGAGTGTTCTTTAATTCAAATTTGAATTTATAATGCTATTTTTCTTAACATTACTTTTCCTGCTGTATAAATACAATTTCCTAAACAAATTTTCTACATTTACCTTGAAGTTCCTCAAGGAATAAAACAAGTTTGCATAAAAGCTTTTCCTTTTTTATTTACACACACACACACACACACACACACATATATATATATATATATATATATACTCATAGGTAGCTAGCATGTAAAAGATCTATACCTGTATGAATATATAGTTGTGTGTGTGCATTGTAAATTAGCTACTCATTTCAAATTAGTAGACACTAGTTGATAAAGTGATGAGTGGCAGCTTAAAGTGAAAGTTGAAGTACTGCTTGCTCATCTTTCAGGCAAGACTGCTTGGGGTTTATTTTTGTTATTTCACCCAAGCAAGGTGATAATGCCACTAAGATAGAAGGAATTACTGAGTTAAAAAAAAAAGTTTCTGCAAAACAGAAGATGGCAATTGATTTTGCATCAGATTTTTGAAGATTAGAAGGAACAGAAAAGAAAGAAACTAGAAGAGTTGCACAGATAAGAAGTGTGAGAAAAAACCTGTTCCAACTGATGGTGACATGTAGTGATTTTAAATAAGATTTAGTTGCCAATCTAGTAGTATACTTAAATTCATGCAGTCAGGGTATCAAGGGTGAAAGCTCATGAAAACAATTGTCACTAAAATATTTATAGAAAACACAGGGAAACCACATCACAGCAGTGGAGAAGTGACTGAAGTTGTGATGCCAGGTCAGGTTTGATAACACTGTAGACTTTCTTTTAGATTCTGTCAAGTATCTCATGACACCTGATAGCATGAGTAAATGTACAGAAAAATGGTAGATTTATAAACATGCAAGATGGCTTCTGGTTAGAAAAAATTGTTTGGCATGACAGAGTGAGCCAACTTTTCCAGCAGTAGACTTAGCAATTGATTCAATATAATATTTTCACTCATGTTAGAGGAAGACATTAGACTAAGAAGGCACAATGAGTTTCTCTAGTAGGGTTCAGCATGGCCATACTGATGGAAGGCAAAAATAGTTCTCTGACACCTGAAAGATAGTTTAGTCTTAGATGTGTTAAAATTTACAAGCTGTTTCATGCCTCAGTTAACAACTAATTGGAGGTAATTTTTGTGATCAGCTCCCAGTTTTGCTTTATCATACATCAGTGAAAAAGTGTGTATGTGTGTATATATATATATATATATATATATAAGAACAAAAAAATAACTGCAATGTTGAAAACTTTCATTTAAAACAGTGCTCAATATAAAAATAGAGCAATGAATATTTATTATTATTACGTTAAAACGTGAAAAAGTATGTTAGTTTTTCACATATTCTAACATAATATATATATATCGTGCATTCAGCAATGAATTAGAACACTCTCAGCTATTGGGCATGTATAATGATAATATACACGCTAAAATGTCTGATGCCAATTCGGTCTGGTTTCAGTCCTGGGTAAAAAGTAATCGGCTGTCTAACTATACTGATGAGCTGTGATACAGCAAAACAGATCTGTCTGTGGATGGCTATATATATATATATATATATAAATATAAACTACCAGCCATAATTATTAGGCCACCCCAGTTTTTAAAAAAATGATGTATTTCATACTATTTTTAGTATTTATTGCCAAGTGGATGATTCTAAATGAAAATAGAATGGTTCTTTTGTTATTATTACTTTGCAAAATTTTATAAGGCAGCCAGGAAGCCTTTGTTTTGGCCAGCAACTAAGAAGAAGAAACTAGCATGGGGAAGAGAGCACAAAAACTGAACACCAGAATAGTTCATTTTGATGCACATCTTATTGTGCAGTATTAACAAAAGAACCATTCTATTTTCATTTGGAATTATTCACTTGGCAATAAATACTAAAAATAGTATGAAATACGTCATTTCTTCTAAAAAAAACTGGGGTCGCCTAATAATTATGGCCAATAGTGTGTGTGTGTATATATATATATATATATATATGCCATTTGGAATTAGAAGGTACTTCCCACAGCAAAATAAAAAAAAAGAAAATCATGTTTAAAGTTTGTCAACTTTCGAAATACCATAACTTTTGATCAGTTTTAGATAAACCATGCAGTTTTCTTTTAAAGGAAGCTAAAAGTATTTACTTTCCATTACAAACATTTACAATGGAAAAGCTGTGTGGCATTTTGAAGCAAAAAGCTTTATACACACATAATACAAACTGAGCACCACTATATTGCAACTATTGCTAAACAAAATAGTGACATTTTGATCTTGTAAGTGAGATATAAGGTTTGAAATATGTCTAATAGCAAACATAAGCTTGCACATAAACTCACTAATTAATTTTTATGAATAAACATATTTTCAAGGGAAAAACTGAATTAATCTGACATGTTATGATAAAGGTAGTCATTATACAATGTTACTAGTTCGATAGCAACCATAATGAGTAGATCAAAATATAAATAGTATAAAAAAAAATCAAATGCTACTAAGATGTGGCAGAAAGGTACCTTTTACACCACCACTCAGCATGAATCTGTACAATAAGGCAGGAGTGTATTCGGCATCCTTGTGACCCACAGGAATTCAGCAAGTACCTGATTATATTGTCAAGTTGCTTTTCAGATAGAGGACATTTTGGGGAATACAGTGTTCTGCTTAACTCACTTTCACATATAAAGTATCTTCTTGTACTTAGAGCATACACCTAAACTTATTTATAAATGGAACTTTGTGTGTCTGTGGATGCGTGTGTGTCCATTACCTATAGACTCCAAAATGGCTGAACCAATTTTCTTGAAAATTTACGAAGTTGTACTATAAGCATCTGTGAGTGTTCTTAGCTAGGTTTTGTGTCGAGGTACCCCCAATAAATATTGAAAATTGATAATAAAAAAAAATCAGGTTATAGGAGTGGTCCGATTTTAATCAAATTTGATTCACTCATAGACAAAGCCATAAGAAATGACATTCAGAAGTTTCAAGGTTGCAGTTCTTACAATAGTGCAGAAAATCGATTATATATATAACATATTACATTGCATTTGACTACATGGTTTTGTTGTCATTTTGCGCTATCATGTGGTGTGATGTCATAAAATCGCATCACCAATTTAAGAACTGCGTTTATTATTTTTGGTAACTATTGCCGTTACCAAGTGGAGTTTTATGTCAACACAAAATAAAATTGTTGGTGATGGTGGATTTTATAATATTTCAGTTTAAACAACCTCTCTGAAGATGGCTCATGTGAGCCGAAAGCTTAGAAGAAAATCAATAAATAATTATCCAAATGTTGGAGAATTTTTGTCTTTATTTTCAACTGAAATTAAAGCAAAAATATGACATTTAGAACGGCTCATGATTAAACAAAATAGACATTCATTGTCTCTTATACTTAACAGCATATGTTTAGAAAATATATATATATATATATATATATATATATATATATATATATAAAAGCCAAGGTGTTAGTGTGTGTGTCTGTCTGTATGTCCTTTATACAAATCCACAATTTTTATCCGATTCTCACCAAACTTCACACAAATATTCTTTAGACTGAGTCTTAACTCCAGGACCATGGATTAGTTTTAAAGCTTTCATTACACCCAAGCAATGCCGAGCTATACTGCTAGTATATATATTTAACAGACTGCTGAAAAGATTTTGGTTCAACAAATAAGCCCTTATAAAAAGATTATCAATTTTTTAGTTATTTATTCAAATTTTGAGATGTGGAAATTTTTCTGTATCCCTCACTCTCACATCAAAGCAAGAGAGCTCAACTTTTTCCTTTTTTTAACCCATTGCTGGAAGAAGATGCATTCATGCCTTTGGTCAGAAGAAATTAGAATTTGAACTCAGATCACCAGTTCCACTTTCTACACTCTTAACTATAATGCAAATAAAATTTTTGTAAGACTTTTGTTAGCTCAAATTTTTCAATACTCATCTCGCATATGTAGATGCATAGCTTGAGAGCTTAGCATGTCTGTATGCCTATAGATTTATAGAAAAATGATTTTAGGTGAGTTTTGCCAATGATGTCATTTACTGAAGTCAGTGTTAATCCATCAGTAATTAAATGTGTTTCTCTGGCTCAACCAGACCCTCTTGCATAGGAAGCTGGCTGCAGCAGGTGATGCTGCTGGTGCCAACTTGGTTAGTCATTGTTCGGTTATTAAGCATGGTGTTCTTGGCTGGCAGGCAGGCACCTCTCCAGCATTGATTCCTACCCACATCAGGAAATTAAGAACAGTGATGATCTCCTATTGAGACAAGATTTTATTATGAGCTGACTAGATGTAGGCCTCCCCAGGAAGGTCAATCTGCTTGGTACTGGCAAAAGGGTGGCTCTGATTGCCAAAACTAGCCATCAGTAAGGATCTCATCTTCTACCCTTGAGATTTCTCAGCCTGATTCTGCTTTTCTGCCAAGTACCTGTGTCTCCTAATGAAGAATAACTTTGAAATATGAGCCTTTTAATTTGTTGGTGAAACTTTGTTTAATCAAATGTTTAAAAAAAACTGTTTCTCATATTGAAATAATTGTCGATTTTCTGCTAGATGATTTTTAGTATTATTTATACTGTTTGGTAAAATAAGATAAATGATCAGGTGTGATTTTTCAATAAGATAATATTTCTGTTCATGTTTCAAAGACTAACAAGAAAAGCTTTAGAACAAATCTATTTGGTTCATGTTTTGTGCTGGTCAGAATTCAGATTTGAACCTTATAAAGAATATTTAATCTCATATTAAACACAAACTATCTGGAGAGCAGTTTTCACTTCCTCATCAACTATTTAAAGCCATTATTATTTATTGGCACAACATTAAGTTCTTTTATATCAAAATATGTTTACTATTTTTACTAATAGGCTTAAATATTTAAAGCTATCAAACAAAAAGATATCTCATACAAAATTACTTTATCTATTTCCTTAATTTTTGCTTGTTTCAATGACCCTGAAATACCATTACAAGTTTAATATTTTCCTGTTTTGGTACTTTTTTTTAGCCTAGAGGTCTGTTAACGCGTAAAATTGTAAATCATCTGCCTTAGTGTGGCAAAGCTCATGTTGAATATTTTAAATTGAGAATATGACCTTTTCAATATTTGTCTATACCTCTGAGATGAGGTAGTATTTACACTATTTACATTATTCGGACTATTGTACTCATCTTTGTTGTCATTTTTATGTGTTGGTCATTGTACAAAGATTTATTCACCACTACTGTAGCTTGGCATTGAACTCACAACTTTTTGGGTCAATCAATGGAACTAACCAATGTCTATATCCACAGCAGTGGTGAACAAATGATAGAGTTAAGTTAAAGGGAGGTAACTCATGACTACCAGATGCAGCCTTGCACAAGGAATGAGAATAATATATGCCAGCGATCGTAATAAAGGGTTCGGTTCAAAATTCGTAGCACCTGAAGAAGACTCCAGCTTACAACAGCCGAAATGTAAAAATGACAACAAAGATGAGGAGAATAGTCCAAATAATGTAAATAGTCACCTTTTCAAGTTTAAGTAAAGTTATTAGAAACTAGATGAATGTTAATATTTTAGTGATCAGACATGTTTGTAGAATAGATTGTAAGTGTGCTTTGTAAGAGTTTAGAGTGCAGGGTTTCCTAACCTGAGCAACATTGCCCATAAGTGGGTGATTTCAACTGTTGGGAAGTTGATGAGCTCCTAAACAGAATAGTGGGCAATATAGGATTTTGAGTATTAAAAAGTATGCTACCTGAAAAAAAAATATTCAAAAGAGGCATGTAATGAACCTGTATAAAAACACCATAACAAAAACAAGAGGTTAAATGAGAATAACTAAGTCACATTCTTAGATAAGTGAGAAATATCTCCACAAACAATATTTCAATATTTTCTGTAGTTTGGAGAATATTCATTAACATTCAAATAGTTCTTCAAATGAAATAACATTTTCTTTTTGTTTTTAGCTTTTTTTTCTTTTTTCAGACATAAGTTAGATACGAGAAGACCAAGCACAATTAAAAAAAAAAATTGCTGAAGTTTTATTAGTTGCTAGTAGTGTATATTTTATTTTAGTTATATATATATATATATATATATATATATATATACACACACATGAGTAAATTAAACCTAGTGAGCCAACAAACCTACCAAGGTTTCACCTAAGCGGATCTTCAGGGAATGCTGGCTGAAGAGGAAAGTAACGACAAGATAAAGGGAACTCAATAACCCACGTGAACAAAAAAGGAAGACATATTATCTTCATTTATATATATATATATATATATAGAGAGAGAGAGAGAGATTACAAGACAGGTATGATCAGAGAATGTTTGGTGATAAAAACTATCCTTAGAATTTCAAAGTTTCTAATGTAATCCTGTTAAAATAATGGTGAGGCTTGGGTTCATTTAAAGATATCTTACCTCTTTCACAACCTTAAAACAACATTCCATTCATAGAAACATCATCATTATCATTTATAACAATAGCAACTATTACTGCTAGTGGGCTTATGGCCATATCACATGCTTATGGCATAGCCTGGTCAGTACTTAGATGGGTGACCACTTGGGAATACCAGGTGCTGTAAGCGTTCAGTGACAGATGTGCATAGTGGTGCAGTGGATATCGGCTTGGAAAGAGAAATCGGTGAGCCGTGTTCAAATTCCAGTTGAGTACCCTTGCATTCACTTCAGCACTGGTACCCTTGGGAAAGGTATTAATCCATTACTTCCCTCCAGTTATGGTTTAAATAACAGGATGGGGCCTGGAGGCAACCCATCTAGTGTTGGTGTCACAATAAAAACACCCTTGGTAGCCCTGGCGAAGCATCACGTATTCAGCTATTTGACAAGATTATGAATTTCGCTACAAAACTACGCCAGGGTTTCAAATGCACAGGGAATACTGGAAGGGTGTTGTGAGTTCTATCTCAGCCAAGGCTGCAAGCAACAACGATGACCATATCACACTGAAACACCAATTCTTATACAATCACTGAAGTCAAGTAATACCGAGCCTGATCAAGACCTAGATGGGTGACTACTTGAAATTAGCAGTTGTCGCAAACTTGAAGATGTGCGTGATGTAATGGATAAGAACTTGAAATTGTAAATCAGAGAGCCAAGTTCCAGTTGGGTTCATCACATTCACTTACATGCAAATACCTTTGGTAAAGGTATGATTTCCCCTCTTCTCCTCCCAGCTATGGGTTAATTAGTAAGACTTGCATCAGTATATAACTATCTTCAAAAAATTCTGACAAGCTAAACAAAAATAACTTTTGGTTTTTAAATAACCTGTAAAGGTTGATAAGCCATAAAAAACAAATACAACTGCTGCTGAAACAGCAAATTTGAATGAAAACAGTTGCTCAGGTCAATATATAATCAAATTATCAGATTCAAGGTTTCAATTTTTGACTGGTTGGTAAAATTGGTGATTTGTTTCAAATGTTTTATATAGATAACTGATATTTCATTTAGCATCCTGGTTGAATAAAAGTCTTTGCAGCCAAAAGAATAAAATTTCTTCTTTCATATAAAACACTACATAACCAATGTTTAAAAAAAAGTCTGTATTTACTGTATATTTAGAGTAGAGTTCGAATTTCAGTTGAATTCATTGCATTCACTTACGTACAAATACCTCTTGGGAAAGATATTAATCTGACACTTCTCCCAACAGCTGTTAGTTAAATAGCAAGATAAATTGGGTTCTATAGCCTTGGTTGGCAGTTATTCTGCCTTGTCAGTCATGTCTCTTTTGAGACATGATTGCTCAAGTGAGTATTACATGTGGCACTGACTTTTGAAGTATCTTTAAGTATTGCTTAATTTTAATAAGTTTTCCATTGATAGCAGCCATTGTTGAACAATAGTTTCCTTCAAGTTAGAGAACTTCAAGCAGGTCTCAATGTCATCATCATGACAATTAAAAGATAGAGTCTATTTAATTTCATATATCAGTGTAAATGAATTAGGGTAGAAAATCTTGTTTTTTCATAAAGTGACATTTAATTCTTTACATCTATCTATATAGAGAGATAGAAATATTGACACCAAGTCACATCTCTTTCCACAAACGTATCTATACTTACTTCCCCACAATACACGCACACACACTCTATGTCTACATACAAAAGTACATTTAGATTTATTTTGAATGATTTTAGTATTTTTTATAGAATAACTAGCAGTATAGCCCGGCATTGCTCGGGTGTAATGAAAGCTTTAAAACTAATCTATGGTCCAGACTCTTTGGACGTTGGCACAAAAGACTAAAAAGCAATAGTTGTTTCCAGTTAAAGCGAAACCGTAGACTGAAAGAAAAATGAATGGATGTAAGTCAAATTTTGATTTCCTGGTATTGATATCAAATAAATTTTTTTTCGTTGTAAACTGAATTTTGAAGGCTAAATAAGTCCTCTGAGTAAATGGTATCATGGCTGAGACTAAGAACTACAATTATATCCACTTAGAGCCAAACTTGAAGCAAAAACTAAAATAAAAGGGCTGAAAAAAATACAGACATACAGGCAGATAAATAGATACACACACAAACATCTTGCCTTTTATTTATATATATATATATATATATATATATATTATTGATGTTCTGCACTATTGTAAGAACTGCAACCTTGAAACTTCTGAATATCGTTTCTTATGTCTTTGTCTATGAGTATATCAAATTTGATTAAAATCGGACCACTCCTTCTATAACTCGATTTTTTCGATAATCGATTTTTGATATTTATCAGGGGTACCTCGACACAAAACCTAGCTAAGAACACTTGCAGACGCTTATCGTACAACTGTGTAAATTTTCAAGAAAATTAGTTCAGCCATTTCAGAGTCTATAGGTAACGGACACACACACAGACAAAGTTCCTTTAATAAATAAGTTTAGATAAAATATCAAGAACATTACTTTTTAACAACATGATAATGAATAAGAATTCTTAAGAAATAAAAAAACCCAGCAAAGTTTGTATAATATTTCTCAAATTTTCAGTATATTAGCAGGTCTCTTAAATTAAAATGAAAACAAAAATTTTAAAAAATACATGTGAATAATTCTAACATAGTGGCCAAGGTAGTTGCATAATCTCTTACGATTAGTGGTTGATGCTTGAAGGCTGATTTTCAAGGCAAGAAAGCTTTACCAACTTGAAAAAAAAGGTTGCAGTACAATCTTTGAGACTCCATGTAGCCCAGTTTTTAAATTAAACATGACATAACAAAAAGAGAAAATTTACAAAGGAAAGGAAAGGAAATTATGGAGAGCCATGATCACCAACATCCTTAAAGCAACATGACACATAGAAGAAGAAAACTTTCAAAGTATCTATTTATGTCCAAAATAGGAAATACTGTATGATTCTTATTGTACTGTATAACACTGCAAAGGGAAACTCAGAAGGGGAGCCAGTGAAGGTCAAACGATCAATAGGGTACTACACTTGATAAACAGAACCGATTGGATAGAGTTTTACAATCAATAGTCTTAAAACATGATGTAAACCACCCACTTAGATGTGTCAGGTCTGCAATATAAGTAAATCATTTCTAGCTTACTATTGATTCTTTTTGTTTTATATTTTTCTGGCAGACCTGAAGCAGACTACCACCATGTTTAATTTCATTGTTTTTCATTTTTTTTTTTTTTTTACTTTTTTTCAGTACAGTCCTATAGATTGTTACTTAAACTTTCTGATTATCAAAAACAAAAAATTTTGAATAATTATAATATTTAAACAAATTTAATGGGGGGTCAGTTTCTCATACAACATTACAGTAAATCGATCCTCCAATTTCAATCCACTCGCATTGGGGTCGCTTTGTTAATGTTAATGTCGTTTTTCATTTTTTTTTACTTTTTCAGTGCAGTTCTATCTATCAAAAAAAATTTTTTTTAATTAAAGTATTTAAACAAATTTGTGGTGTGGGTCAGTTGCAACATTAAAGTAAATCGATCCTCCATTTTCAATCCACTGTAAAGTTGTATGAGAAATTGGTCCCCACCACTAAAATTGTTTAAATATTAAAATTTTTGCTAATTTTTTTTTGTCATTTATAAAGTTTAAGGTGTAAAAGATAATATTGCACTGAAAAAAGTCAAAAAAATTTGATAATGAACAAATTTACAGGTGGCAGTAATGTCTTACCAGTGACTGGCCTCAAAATGGAGGCTCGATTTACTATAACATTGTATGAGAAACTGGACACCCCAGAAAATGTTTAAATATTGAAATTTAAAAACATTTGTTTTGTTTTTTTTGTCAATTGTAAAACTAAGTGGGTAATTGTTAGGACTGCGTTGAAAAAAGTAAAACAAAATGAAAAACAACGAAATTAAACGTGGTGGTAGTCTGCTTCAGCTCTGCCATTTTTCCTTCTATTCTTATAACTTCGTAGTTTAAGTTGAAGCAAATCAAAAACATAACCATACAGCCAAGCTTCTTTAATATTTGACTATTTCAAAACTGGAAAGCTTTGGAATTATTTTCTGTTCAAAACCAATTCAAGTTCAACTATTGTTTTCCTGAATTTGTGGAAAGCTTTTCAACTGAAACAATTATTCAACCAAATGAATTACATTTTAAAATTGGGGAACCAACCAGCATTCAGTTTAAAATTATTGAATTTTTTTTTACAACTACTGAGACATTTTCAAAGACATTAAAAATCACTCAGATATTGGCCATTGATTAAAAATTCCAATAAATGAATATAATCAATTTTAGATTCATTTGAATTTTAATCTTATTTTTATAAAATTCTTTGTCACCACTCAAGTAAAATAATTTGTGTTATCTATTAAATTAATACAAATATTGATAAAAAAAAATGTATAAAAATTTAATTACCAGTTTTCCTATTAAATCTTTAAATGGGGTGAAGTGGAGTCAAAACATGAAAATCATTAGCAGCATGTGTTTGTTAAAAAAAAAAGTTGCTAAATAGATTCAATTCCTACAAAACTTGTACATGGGTTTTCAATCAACCTCGTTAAATTTTGTTAAAATTATATAAAAAAAAATGAATATTTCATTGTTCTTTTTTGTTTTTTCTCAAAAAATGGCTTAAGAACAATAATACATTGACAGTAATATCTGAAGAATTTACCCAAAATTGATGTTTATACCTTTCAAACAGACAAAAAACTTTGGGCATATTAATTCTTAGCAACATGTACATTTTTTTTTTTTAAATCATTTCACCCCGAGCAAGGCAGAAATGCCACTGATGAGCGGGGGGGCTACATAACTAAAAAGATTAATTAGAAAAGAGTGAGGAGTACAAACTAGTTAGAAAGGAGCAATAGAAAGCTGAGAATGCAGGTGTGATGACAGATACATAGGTGGAGAGAAAGGGAAGGTTATACGGGGGTGGGGAGAGAGCTAGAAGTCCAGTGGTTAGTAGATGAGTATTGACTTTGCATTTAAATTTCTGGAGGTTGTAGCCGTCAGGAAAGCAAGAATATGGGAGCGAGTTCCACAGGTGGGAAGTGCGAGAGAAGAAGCTGCAGGAGTAGAATTGTTGTCTGCATTTGGCTAACCTGACTGTGAATGGGTGGGACCCAGTTGCCAGTCTGGTTGCACGAGTAATCACCTGTTGAGGAGGCACCAGTGACTTAAGTTCATCCGAGCAGAAGCCATGAAAGTATTTATAGAACAGACAAAGGGAGGCCACATTTCAACGGTGGGGAAGTGGCTGCAGTTGAGCCACCAGATCAGTACCTATCACATTACAGACTCTCCTTTGGAGCCTGTCAAGAACACTGAGGAGAACAGCAGGGGCACCTGACCATAAATGGCAGCAGTACTTCATGCACAGACGGATGGTTGACTTGTATATATGCAGGATGGATTCAGGCGGAAAAACATCCTGGATCGACATAATGACCCAACCTTCTTAGCAGTAGATTTTGCTATGGATTCAATATAGTGGTTCCATTTGAGGTCTGAGGAGAGGGTAAGGCCGAGGAGGCATAGTGTATTGCTCTCAGGGAGAATTGCTTGGTTCCATGCTTATGGGAGGCAGGAGAGATTGCCTGTAATGGTTGACAGACAACAGAATGAATGCAATAATAAGTAAACCTGATTATAGATTATCTTACCTATTTGTTTTTGAAGAGACTGAACACTCATGATAAAATATTCTATGTTCAGTACAGAATTAAGGTATACAAATATCGACCATTAGATAGAACTAACTAAATTATATAATTGACAAAGACCAGTCGAGATTTTAGACTACAAATAAATTCACTAATGGAAATTCTAAATCCATTTATTGATTAATTTTTTGCTGGCTTATCAACCCATTGTAGCTTATTTAATGCCAGAAAATATTTTTAGATTGTAAGAAATTTTTGGAGGAGGTTGGGGTGGTAATGATTTTGTGATATAAGCCTTACTGTCTGTACTTGTGGTAGCATTCACCTTGGGTGGTTTGAGCTGGCTTCTTTCCTAGAAGTTTCATGAGACTTTTTGGCTTCACAGCCGCATGTGAAATGAAGATATAAGTCTTACTAATTACCCATAGCTGGAGGGAATAAGAGTTGGATTTATACCTTTCTCAAGGGTATGTGAATATGATGAACTCAATTAGGATTGGAACTCTGCTCTCCAATTAACAATTGTGAGCCATTATCTATTACACCATGCACACATCCAAATTTAAAGCATCAAATAGTCATTCATGACCAAGTTTAACATTGCATAATAAACAGAAACTCATTAACATAATATCCAATATAGCAAATAATTTATCATTTAGTAAGTTTAAAATTTAATATGATATTCCAAACATTTTATACATTTCATCAGTTTTTCATTCATTAATTTTTCTTATACCTTTTCTCTTGTTTCAAAATTAACATGATTCAAAAGTCGTTATTGCTTCCTGGATATCTTCGTGACATGGAGATTATTTTACAATCATGCAGACAAAAACACACACACACATATATATATATAGGTACAAAGAATTTGTCTCTTTGATAGAGCAGATTCATACCAAATTCAAAGTTTCGTGAGGACACTGTTATGATTTCTCACTTGACTGTTTGTTGTTAACTTCCAGTTTTTCTTGTTTATATAGAATGTAGTGTGATATTGTGGGAGTGGTCTTGTTTGTGATTGGTTAGTTATTCATTTTTTCTCATTTATGATTGGTTGATTTTTCGTTATTTTTCTTTTTTATTGTGTGTTTGCTTGATTTATTTTTAGTGTATGCATGAATGTGTGTTTAATTAGGATTGACCCTTTTTTTTTTATTGATCTCTTTTTTTATTGGTTTGACCTTATCATAATGTGTATGTATGTTTTGCCACATGACTGTTTATTTTTTCTGGGTCATGGTTGGGTGTTATTGTGTTTGTGTTTGTAGTCTTTACCTATCAACATTCTATCTACACCCCAATATCGAGCACTTTATGATAAAACGTATTTTGGCAAGCAGGTTTTTTAACAGTAATAACCACTGAAAAACAATAACCTTCATACTAAATACTATCACAATTAAACACTATATAAACAAATGCCTGGCCATTTGTATCTGAGGATAGCCATCTACCAAGACAGCTAATCCCCATTGCAGATGCCTGCTCAGGCACACTTGAGTTTGTTCAACACTCACAGAGCTTACCTGTGGTTTATACTGTAACTATGCTGAGCAGACTTTAGTTACAGTTTCTGGAAGAGAGCATGTTATCTAGCATGAACAACAGTCTGAAAATTCTAGGATGCTCAAATCCTCATCACAGTGACTTGTGAATTTGAGCTAGCACAATCATTGATGGTTTCTCAAAGAAAGTTGTCTACACCATTTCATTCACAAGGTTTGGCTTAACTCTTGGTATGGTTTTCAGGCACTTTCCAAAGGTACCACACACTGGGATCACCTTCTCCAGATTGGTAACATCAAGAAGTCACCTTCCTGACAAATCAACCCAGGCTTCATAGTAAAAAATGAATGTTTTAACCACTCAACTATGTGCCAATATATATATATATACACACACACACAAGTTTGTCACTTAACTGAGCAGAGTCATGAAGGCACCATTATGATGTCCTCACTCCTCAGGGCTTTTTTCAATTGAGCAGAAAAGAAATGCCCTGACAATTGAAGACATCATAATAAAACCTTCAAGAATCTTTGAAGTTGGCATGACTCTGCTCAGTTAAATGAAAAAACTTCCCCACATTAATTCTATTAATGCTTTATCATAATATCGAGCACTGTCCAACAAAAAACCTGTTTGCCAAAATATCTTATCATAAACCACTAAAAAAACAGCAATCTTGGCATGAAGCATCATCATGACTTAACACTATATATACATATATATAGATATATAATGGTGAAGTTGAGCACAATCCCTCTTGCATACAAGTTTCCTTAGAGACAACTGACATTGTGTTACAATTAAGCTTTTTAATCAATTGAATTCATACAATTATTTTCTTTTCAGGACATAACATGTATAAGAAATGTCCAAATATTCTATATATCTGAACACTATTCTATTCACTATTATCAAGGATGTTTTAAGTTTTTTAACTGAATATGTAGATCTCTCTCTATATATATATATATACAAACTTTATTATAGTGGATACTTGTATTTGAAATAGTTGTCCCATTTTTTTATTTTAAATAGTGTGTATTACTATCAAAAAATGCTAATGAAAATTTGCTTTCTAGTAGAGATCAAACCTGCCTCCCCTTTTGTATGAAAAAAACCAATGTTTGATCTGGTATGTTTTATCTCTTGGCTACAGAAAGTATTACAGTTTAGAAAGCCTTTATCTTTTTTTATAACTTATCGTTACTTTTACTGCCAACAAAAGATGAGTGCATTTTTTAATACCTTAAGTCATAGTAATGAATTATTTCCATGAAGAACCTACCTGGCCATGAAGACCTGAGAGAGGAAGGAAATTGAAATCTGACAGGCACATTGGGATGGTGAAAGATGTCATCTAAAAGATAAGTAAAAGTATTATGAAACAGGAAAAAATTGTGAGAAACAAGATTCCTGAACTGTTATGTATCATCAGTGTTTCTATATGACAATGCCAGACAATCCTCTCACAAATAAAGAAGAGACATGAAGCAACAGAAACGTTTCTACAGAGGGATGCTGAAATTATCACGTGAGAAAAGTTTTAGAGAATATGGAAAAAAAAGATCAGAAAAAGTTCAAAGTTTAGATCAGAAAGAGTTGAAATTTCTAGAACACTTAAGGTAGATAAAAAGCTTAAACAATTTTATACTTACATGCAAGTGAATGTAGGAAAACATAAATTAACTTACCTAACAATCTTGCATAACTAGATGATAAAAATGGGTTTATGTGAGACTAGCAGTATAGCCCGGCATTGCTCAGGTATAATGAAAGATTTAAAACTAATTCATCGTCCTGGAGCTCAGACTCTTTGGACGTTGGCATGAAACACTAAAAAGCAATAGTTGTTTCCAGTTAAAGCGAAGCCGTAGACTGAAAGAAAAATGAATGGGTGTAATTCAAATTTTGATTTCCTGGTATCGATATCAAATTTTCTGCACTATTGTAAAAACTGCCACCTTGAAACTTCTGAATATCGTTTCTCATGTCATTGTCTATGAGTGTATCAAATTTGATTAAAATCGGACCACTCCTTCTATAACCGATTTTTTCGATTATCGATTTTCAATACTTATCGGGGTTCCTTGACACAAAACCTAGCTAAGAACACTCACTGATGCTCATTAGTACAACTGTGTAAATTTTCAAGAAAATCGGTTCAGCCATTTTGGAGTCTATAGGTAATGGACACAGACACACAAAGTTCCATTTATAAATAAGTTTAGATAACAAAAAGCCAAAGATTATTAAGAATTACAAAAGACAGAAAATTGTGGAGAGCCATGATCACCAGTATTCTGAAGGAATATGGCACAGAGATTAATATTCAACTAGGAATCATAAGAAGTCTAAATATTATATTTTTGAGAATAGCTACTTATTCTTCTATGTCCCATGTACTCTCATGACATTAGCGATCAGGGTTCTCCACAATTTCTTGTTCTTTAGTGTAAAATATTATATATTATTATTAATCATTAGTTAATGTACCCAAGACATGTCAGGAAGCCATTATATCTGTTGATTCAAGCCATTGGCAAAAAGCCATTGGGGAGAAAATGAATGCCTAAAGGAGATTTACACAGGTTCCCAGTTTTAAAGTTATTGTTTAACTTCATACATCTTAATTTTTAAATTTGTTTTCTTTCTCTGGAAAATATGCAAGATATGCTGAACTACTTTTGTCATTGTCCCACAAAATAGCTTTTGAGTTGATGCTTACACTGTCTCAAGGTGGCACTACCTATCAATGCCTTTACATATTGCTATTTCATGACTTTTGATACATCAGGGTATATGCATGTAACAGTTAGGATTGCATATGTCTGCAGCATTTTTGGTAATCTGAATGATGAATGAACTTGCCATTTTAAAAAGAGATTGTTGAACACTTTGCACTTTTAAAAAAATTATTACCAGGTAGTAAAACCACTAAGACACAAGGGGTTACTGAGTGTAAAAGAATAAGAATAAGAAAAAGAGAAATAAATATTAAGGCATGAGAAAAATAGTAGAGGTAATCATGGAGATAGTAGATAATTGATACTGCTTATAAATTTTTGAAGATCAAAGTCTGATCAAAATCATTGAGTCAGATGAGAAAATATGAGAAAATAGTAGAGGTAATCATGAAGATAGTAGATAATTGATACTGCTTATAAATTTTTGAAGATCAAAGTCTGATCAAAATCATTGAGTCAGATGAGAAAATATGAGAAAATAGTAGAGGTAATCATGAAGATAGTAGATAATTGATACTGCTTATAAATTTTTGAAGATCAAAGTCTGATCAAAATCATTGAGTCAGATGAGAAAATATGAGAAAATAGTAGAGGTAATCATGAAGATAGTAGATAATTGATACTGCTTATAAATTTTTGAAGACCAAAGTCTGATCAAAATCATTGAGTCAGATGAGAAATATGAGAAAATAGTAGAGGTAATCATGAAGATAGTAGATAATTGATACTGCTTATAAATTTTTGAAGATCAAAGTCTGATCAAAATCATTGAGTCAGATGAGAAAATATGAGAAAATAGTAGAGGTAATCATGAAGATAGTAGATAATTGATACTGCTTATAAATTTTTGAAGATCAAAGTCTGATCAAAATCATTGAGTCAGATGAGAAAATAGTAGAGGTAATCATGAAGATAGTAGATAATTGATACTGCTTATAAATTTTTGAAGATCAAAGTCTGATCAAAATCATTGAGTCAGATGAGAAATATGAGAAAAGAAACTGTTAGCACATGGTTACATCTGTGGATTGTTGAGACCCTGTTGCCAATCTAGTATGGCACTTATATTCATAAAGTCTAGGTACCATAGCGAAGAGGTCATCCAAATATTTACCATGAAAGTATTTATAGAAAAGGCATAGAGAAGCTACATTATAGCAGTAGGCAAGTGACTGATGCTGAGATGCCACATCAGAACCAATAATACTGCAGAATCTTCTTTGTATATTTATCAAGAATCTCAAAACATACAGCAGGAGTACCAGACAGTATGTGGTAGCAATATTCTAAATATGGATGAATGACAAACTTATCTATGTATCTAAATCTAAACTTATTTATAAATGGAACTTTGTGTGTGTGTGGGTCCATTACCTATAGACTCCGAAACGGCTGAACTGATTTTCTTGAAAATTTACACAGTTGTACTATAAGCGTCTGCAAGTGTTCTTAGCTAGGTTTTGTGTCGAGGTACCCTCAATAAATATTGAAAATCGATAATTGAAAAAATCGGGTTACAGAAGAAGTGGTCCGATTTTAATCAAATTTGATACACTCATAGACAAAGACATAAGAAACGATATTCAGAAGTTTCAAGGTTGCAGTTCTTATAATAGTGCAGAAAATTGATAATATATATATATAAATAAAAGTAAAGATGTTTGTGTGTGTGTCTGTTTATCTGTCTGTATGTCCTTTATACAAATCCACAATTTTTATCCGATTCTCACCAATAAGATGTGGCTTCCCTTTGTTTTTTCTAAAAATATTTTCACAGCTTCTGCTCTTATCAGTTTCATTCCCTGGTGCGTAAACATCATGAATTTACTCGTGCAAGTAGATCCCACCTTTTTACTGTCAAAATAGGCAAGTGAAATTGCTACTTTTCTAGAGTTTTTTTTTCTCACACTTCCTGCCATTGGAACTCCCTTCTCCATGCTTGCTTCCCTGATTTGCTACAATGTCCAAAAGTTTAAGTGCAATGTCAATCTTCATCTATCTTCTTGACTCCCACCTCTCTTATTTATTTTTTTTAAAATCCCCTGTTATGTTTTTTTTTCTCTTCTCTCTCTTCTCATTGTAATACCCTGCACACCAGTGTCAGTACTGCCTTGCTTGGGGTGAAACAATTATATATATATAAAAAAAAATCCAGGCACAAGTTTCATTCTAAGTTGGTGTAAGACTTACTTGAGTTCAACCAATATAAACATTTTATCATGACCCAGCCTAACTTAATCCTGAACCAAAGCTATAAATTCTATTCCCACATTCCCATGCATAGCATTCAATGAAACTGAGCTAAAAATCTGAACACTGAGCCTTAAATAGGTGGTAATTGTTATAAAAGGAATTTTTTGCCTTGTAATTTGGTATTTCCTTTTGAAACAAATAAACTTTTTAAATAATAGCTCATGAATCATCCTGAAAACTTTCTAAGAAACTTTTTCTGTGGAAACTAAAAAGAATTAGAGAAAACAACAAGTTAAGCTCGAAAATCTTAACCACTCTGATCCTTACTCACTCTAATTTCTTGATCAGAAAAAGAAAACAGTCTTAACCAAGAGACATTGTGAATTTTTTTCTCAACAATCACTATTAAAAATTAATAATGGTTAGTCCCCACCACCCAACCCACAAATCTTCTAAGGTGCTCTAAGTGTATCACCAAGAAACCAAAACGACTCATGATCTTAAAAATAAAAGGTAATTAAAGTACTTTCTTTTTATTTTGCCAAAAAAAAGTATTCCAAATTTACATATATAATATTTATAACATAAAATGTTGGGGAGAATCTGGTATTCATATGCAAATCTACTTTTATTAATAGTACTTGACTAAATAAAAAAATGTTAAAATTTCAACTGGGATTCATATATTAGCTAAAACGAGTGCCGAGAGGGCTTAGGACTTTTTGAGCAGTTATGGCTGTTAAACCTAGTTTAAAACTCGACCTTGTGTCACATCCACTTATGATGTAGACACCCTGGCAAATACTACAAATTCTGACCTTGAAGATGAAACTACTAGAGAAATAGTAGTGAATAGTTTTCTCTGATGAACTTAGCTCATGGGTGTCCCCTATAAATGAATTTACTCGATTAGCAACTAAGTCCTACACTTTTACTGTGAAACCAATAAGATATAAATTCAAATTCTACTCCAGCAGCTTCTTTTCTCACACTTCCCACCTGTGGAAATTCCCTTCCATTTACTTGCTTTCCTGACAGCTACAATCTCCAAGAATTTAAATGTAAGGTCAATAGTCATCTATCTCACTAACTCGCATTCTCTCTCTCTCATGCTCTCATCTCATTTCTGCAGTATTCTTATCCCTCTCCTACCTGCTTCTTGACGCCCCCTGTATTCTGCCACACTTTCTCATAACTTTCTTCCTATGTAACTCCCTGAACAACAGTGGTAGTATAATGCCTTGCTTGGGGCAATATGATTATTAAAAAGAAAATAATAATCATAGTTTACAACATGGCTGGTAGTAGAAAACTAAGTTTTTCTTGCTTCTGCATCAGTTAGTTGTAAATAGACACTTAAAAAATTTTCAACACGCAACCTCAAATTCTATATTTTCAATATTTTCCTTCTTATATTACAATAGACTCAAATATCATTCCATTATTTTAAACTGCAACTTAAATTCTCCAACAAAATTGCTTGAGAAAACATTAAATGATGATATATTTCCATTCAAATGTTTACTTAAAGTTACAAATGTTTTGACATTTTTCTCTGTAATTTTCATAATTTGGACAATCTTACACTGGTAAAATAACTCCATGCTATTTCTAAAGTTTGTAAGGGATATGTTAGTATTAATTATAGATGTCTTACTCATACTTGCTTTCTCTGTCCTCTACATTAATAAGAAATAGTTCAGCTGAAAGCTGGTAAAAAGAAAGTCAGAACTGTAGTTGGTACCAAGTCACATTTCTTTTCTCTTGTATATACTGCTTCAAATTTGATTCTCCTTTGATCGCATGGCATACAATAGAATAAAGACTGTAGAAGTTGAAAAGCATCTGTCGATGCCAACTAAATCGTTTATTTTTATGCAAAAAATAATCAAGCCTCTTTGATACAGCTCTTAAATTCAGTAAGCTGGTTGAAAATGATTTGTATTTAATTATATTCCCTACCTACGATGGAATGTTTTTCTTGTCTTATGATAGGAGTATATAGGGTCGCCAATCGTTTGGTTCACACACCTCCCCAGTTCCTTCTAAAAGGACTAATTTCACACTATACTTTAATGTCTGACCACCCTGTCATCTGAGGCTTCAGAATATTCTGACTGCAACTCTACAGTGGGGTAAGACCTCTCTCCACACACACACACACACACACACACACACACCAATAACGTGTTGCTTGTTTGCCATGAGTGGCAGCTCATGATGTCTGAGGATGGTATAGCGGGTATCTTAACATATTTATTCCTTTTCTAGTAGTAGTAGGATTCCGTTATAGTGAAGGGTAATTGTATACCATAGCAGGTTAATGGAATTTGGCCTTGTGGGAAGATAGCCCACTATAATTCATAAAATGATTATAAAATCAAGAAAGGCAATTTGAGTATAAAATAACATTTATATATACACATTTCAATTAATGTTTTACAATTAAAATAATACTTGAATATAAGTTCAACGGAGGTTAGAATGTTCATGGAAAATGTAATGCTGAAAAGATAAAAGGTTGAGGAGTGTGGAAGCGTCTCCTAGATAAAGGGATGTTCATTTTGAAGTTGCTACTTCTAAGGTCAGTAAGTACTTTTGAGGAATGTCTTTGAAGAGATCAGTAAGCACTTATGAGACAGGGAGAAGGAAAGAGGTCAGCATAATAGCTGCTTGGCTTAAGTCAAGGGGAGGCACTGATAACTCTAGCCTAGAGTCCTTCTGTCTAATGATGCTTTTTGTCTCCTCTTTTTATATCTGCTTTTTGGATCAAAATCAGCTCGTTTTGAATTTCATCCTTGTATTTGATTCTGGGCTTCCCATTGGCTGGTAAATAAAATTTGCGTAGGCTTGCAAAATGGAAATTTGATATTTGATTAATTTTTATTTTTCAACCGGAACATCTGCGCAAACTCAGATGCGCATGTCAGGGTTAGTACTGCCAGTTCCCAACACACTACTTAGTCCCTTACCTGGACTAAACAGGTGGTTGGAGAGGCCTGATCCAATTAATCGGTTGGTCAGGTCAAGGAGGCCTAACAACTGTAAAGATAGCAAATTGAATACTTTATAAAACTGTACCTCAATGAACTGATGGATGAATAAGAACTTAACCTAATGAACAGATTTTAGAAGATGCTGGCTAAGGGTCAATTGACTCATAGAGGCATTTAAACATGGCTGTTAATTCTTCAGGTTGTTAACAACAAATGTGGTGACAGGTGCTTCAGATCTCTCACGAGAGCAAGTATACTGGTCTGTCAAGGCAATTGGGTTTCCTCCTTGACAGGTCTCATTGGTAAGCTCTGAGGTGGGGGAGAATACAAGCAGTGAAATTTAAATACTAAATTTTTTTTTTTAATCATGTCACCCCGAGCAAGGCGATAACGCCACTGATGTGCAGGTGGCTACGTAAGAGTAAAAAGATTGGAAAAGAGAAAGCCGGAAACCACATCCTAAACAGGGAACAAGGGATGAGCCTCTTAACCTGTTCAATAGACGTGGGTGGAGTGTGAACCGGGCGATAGTTTAGTCTATCTACTCCAATTATGAATCAAAACAAAATAATCGTAGGGATACCTTTTGAACTCAGATTTGAAAAAAAGAAATAAGCATGGACTTCCCAAGATTTTTTTGTTCTTGAATCTTTGAGAAAGACTTCATTGTCAAGATTGTCCTATTTCTTGATAGAAAAAAATTAATATCTAGTTGAATTAATCCAAAACCAATCAGAAAGATAAGAGAGCAATTTAATGGCGGAGGTTGAAACAAAAAACAGAATGAAGACAACAATAAATCACCACATACGTGTAAATTCTCTGGCAGTTACTCTGCAATTGATTTGGTCTTTGTGCAATCTATTTATGAACTTTTCCTGGAAGGTACTAATGGACACATGTGTAGCGATCATTTTCCAATTTGCCTGCAAAATGATGAAAATTTTCAACGTTGGAAATTAAGTAAAGCAAACTAGGAGGAATTTCAAAAGCTATACTCTGAAAGACTAGAAGAACTATGCATCAAGGACTTAACTCAGGTTAAAGAAATCCTGGTCTCTATTGCAAAGAAATGCATCCCTAAGGGTAGCATTAAAAAGGGAAAAAGTAACAGACCTTGGTTTAATGATAATATATTGCCAGTAATTCATTTTTAAATATATTTTTAACCAGAAGAAGGTTTTTGAGAGGGGGGAATTCAAGCAATACCTTTTTGAGGTGATACAAATATTACCAGCAATGCATTTGACTTTTGTTAAATCTCGCTTTGCAAAAATGTGTTCATAAAATATGATCTAAAACGTGATTTATAAACTGATTTCTTACAAAGAATATATATTCTATTCATACAAATCTATCGTAAAACTCTTGTCAGCATTAAATAATCCATTGAGGTTGATATGCCGTAAAACAAACCAAACTGTCTCCTAAGGAAATCTGAAATGTTATTTACTAATTAAATCTTGACCACTTCAAACTAGAGTTAGTTATCTTACCTGCATAGCTTGAAGAACTTTACTTCTTGCTTTCTTATGATAATGCAACACCACACAGTAACCGCCTACGTTCAGTGATTATTGGGTTTTGTATTTTGTTTGTTCGTTAGTAAAAATAAAGACATTTCTTTTTCTTAACAGAATAAAAGTACATGTCAAATTTGAAACTGTTGATACATTTGATTTTATTCATTAACTAAATATTGACTCTTCACGTTTAGAACTAGTCGTTATCTTTCTTGTGTAGCCCAAAGAACTTTACTTCTTGCAATTTCTTACGCTAATACAACACCACTGAGTAACTACCTTTTATTAGTAAAAAGAACAAAAGTCACATTTATTTTTCTTGTCAGTATCCTGCTTCAAAACTGACTCTTTAATCGCATGACATACAAAAGAAGAACTAAACGTTGAAAAAAATTGTTGAGACCAAATCACTGATTTCTCTGCGAAAAGATCTAGGATTCTTGATCCAAATATGAAATTTGGTAACCTGGTTTCTGACTAGTTAAAAATAAATCATGTTTAATTATACGATGTCTAATAAAAAAGTATGATAATGAATGATAGCTAAAGTATACAGAAGGAAGCTATTTGGCACAGATTGAACTTAGACCCTGTTGCGCATGCAGACATGTTTTAACCTTCTAGCTCAATTTTATTGCTTATAGCAGTGCTTGGAAGGAAAATTGTCGGGATTATCTCACCGACAAATAGGTGTTGGAAAGAAAGACGATTTCAAGGCTTGCAACGAAAGTTCTGACGTTACTTACAAATGAAGTCTTCCTTGTAAAGGTAACAAAAGTCAAAATGACTAGTAACACTCATGTCTGTAACTAGATTTGCAAAAAAAAACAAACAAAAAAAACTGCTGAACGACAAAATGTAGCACCTTTTAATATCTTTAGGTCTCGTTCAAGGTGATTCTTTGGTGATACCGAGCAAAAGCGAGGGACCGGATGTTTGCACTATAACAACCAGAAAGCGAATAAATAAAAATCATCTCTGCGCAGGTGTATTCGCGTAGACGTTCCGGTTGAAAAATAAAAATTAATCAAATTTCCATTTCGCGAGCCTACGCGAATTTTATTTACCAGCCAATGGGAAGCCCAGAATCAAATACAAGTATGAAATCAAAAACGAGCTGTTTTGATCCAAAAAGCAGATATAAAAAGCAGAGACACAAAGCATCGTCAGACAGACTGACGCAAAGACCAAGGAGAAGAATGTAATTAATATCCCCTTGACTAAAGTCGAGCGGTTACTACATTCGCTTCCCATCACCTCTTCCCTGTCTCAAAAGTACTTACTGACCTCAGCGACCTCTTCAAAGACTGTTTCCTCACAAACCAACTTACTGACCCTAGAAGTGGCAACTTCAAACTGAACATTCCTTACCTACAAGACGCCTCCACATTCCTAAGCACTAATTATCTTTTCAGCATTATCTGCATGAACACTTTAACCTCCGTTGGACCCTATCCTTCAAGCATTACTTTAATTGTAAAACATTAATTGACATGTGTATATATAAATGTTATTTTCTACTCAAATTGCCTTTCTTGATTTTATAATCATTTTATGACTTATAGTGGGCTATCTATCACAAGGCCAAATTCCGTTAGCCTGCAACAGTATACAATTACCCTTCGCTAGAACGGAATTCTACTACTACTAGAAAAAGAATAAATAAGATACCCACTATACTTCTACGAGGCCAGAGCGTCTATAAGAATTGTCAATCCCATGGACCTGGTCCGGTCGGGAGAAAAAAAATTACTATTTTAGACGATAACGCCAGAGCACTTACTCCCGCCCCCCAGACTTACCCACGGTGATTACAATACTTTGTTCTTTCTTTTTCCTTTAGTCACCACAAAATGCGTAGAGTGCAGATGTTTCACCACGCCATCGAGGTTCTATCGGTGACCATGACTTGTGCAGCAGTTTTTGACCGAATACAACATTTTCCAAGTCCTCAAACCAGCATATTCCCCAGATTTCGCCCCCTTCCGACATTTACCTCTTTCCAAAAATCAAATCTCATTGGAATAGAAAAAAATTTCAATGCGTCGAAGAAATCCAAGAGAATACGACGAGGCAGTTTCTAGCTATTAAAAAAAGGTTTCCATCAATGGAAACAACGTTGAATAGTGTAGCTTCATAATGGAGCTTATTTGAAGGCCGTTAAATGCCGAATTGATATTGTTGTAGTTCTATTTTCATAGCAACAGTTCCAATATTTTTCAAGTAGATGGGCATATTCTGTGGGGGGAAAAAAGCATATTCGAGTTGTAAATAATGGTTTAGTGATACAAATGTGGCTTTGGATTTTGTGGTTAAAATCGTCATGGCTCAATACTGAACGTACACGCGCTTCGGTTATAACCCAAAAAACGATATTTATTCATGGCCGTAAAAAAAAAAGGGGGGTTGAGGTTGGTCCTCACTGTCTATCCTGTACCTAGCTAAACACTTCCACATTCACCACATGAACCCATCCATCACTTCCCAAACCACTATACCACATATTTACAAAGGGCACCTAAAAAAATTGGAAGCAAACCCAGGACATAAAAAATTGCTCTTATGTACAATGATAAAATATATTTAAAAGATTTAATGAAATGAGGGGAGGAGGATGGAATACCAAGAAAAAAAACTAAAATACAACAAAATTTTCGAACTAAAATAAACAAACGTTAGTAAGACCCGTCCATCCCACAAAATCAAGAGTGGTTGCTGTATTCCTCCAAATGGAATAACCCAAAATACGGCCTTCTCTGAAAACAGAGGCTTTTTATGCAGATGAAGAACGGGATTCCACGTTACTTCATGAGACCCACCAGCATATAATCACGCACGGCCGCCATATTGTTTTTCTTTTTAGTACGTAACATGCTACTCGTACATATTGTGCCACAATTTATGCATTTTTTTTTCAGAAATAAATACTGCTACTGGTACAGATTGAGGTAAGTCCCATGCGCACTCTTATTACTCGCCACAATTGGCAACAGGCATTTTATCACAACAACGTTTACTAATTAACCCATATCTGGAAGAAGAGGTGGATTCAAAAATTTTCTAAAGAAATTTATGCTTCAGTCACCGATTAACAATTCCGAGTTATTATCCACGTTCGCATCCAAGCTTAAAGCACCTGTTATTTCCCAAGCAGTCAAACAACTAGGTAATAAAAATGACCGACGTTGCTTACATTCAGTGATCGTAAACTTCTTAGTATGGTATAAACAAGGTCGTTATGAAAAGTAGTTCGATTGTTGTACAATCGAAGTCTTTCTTCACGGTATTTCGAACTGAACATAATACAAAATTAAAATGGTTCCCAAATTGTATTTTTGGTAGATTTCTATCATTACTTTTTGTTTAAACGCACTACCAAACTATTCGTGAAAGAATAGTAGGCCGTTGTTTTAACGTATTTCACTCCATGTAGATGTGCGTATTCTCTGAGGAAAAAAAAACAACAACGTTGTAACTGAATACCGTGTTCAGTGGCTAAGATATTGTTTAATCCATATTAAGTAGTCCAGTTCTGTATTATAATCTTTGAAATTCTCTGCTGATATGTGTTATTGCCAATGCGTAAATCCATCGATGGCAATATGTAGACATTGTTCAGTTAGAGGTACAACAATATCGATACGTGTGAGTAAACCTGATGTCTGGGTTGCTAAAAGTGCCCAGTGGCATTTGATATATTGATTAAATTTACATTTCTGGCAATCTAGATTCATTTGACTTCATTGTATATTATCTGTGTCCATGTTGGACCAGACAAAACGCTCGCCAATAAGTTTCATTGTTGTAAGCTTCCATATGAATGTGTAAAGATTTTAATGCGTAAGCTTTATGAAATATATGGCCTGTGACTCCAAGTGGAGGCATTGTAAAAAAAAAACAACAACCTATAACTTGCGTAAGTTATAGATATGCATGAATGAATGCTTCTGGAATGGTTGGCTATACGGCCTGTTCGCCAACAATTAAATTATTTGTAACTGTTAAAATATATGGTATTGAGAAAGTATTTGCGACAGTGTTATGGTTAATTATTATAAAATAAATATCAAATTAGATCTGCGACATTTAAGTATTTAATTTATCGTGTTGTATACTTTTTTTCTGGAGAATACAGTGTGTGTGTTAATAATAGTCTATGATCGGAGAAGATAATAAAATTTCTTTCTTTCAGGAGGTCCCGAAAATCTTTGGTGGCCAAGTAGATAGCTACTAATTTCCTTGAAAAGTGGAATGTCTTTTTAGTGTTGCTGTAATTTTATGTGAGGGGAAATAGATATTTTTGTTGAGTCTACTCGCATGTGTGCAATCCTTACTGTAATTGTACTAGCGTCAATGGTTAAAGTGATGATAGCGTTGTCATCCCTCCGCACGAATGCCAGTTTGGCATAATTTACAAGTGATGTTTAAACTACAGAAAACCACAGGAGCATTCTTTTCTAATACAATACCTTTTTTTTTTTTTTTTGCTGTTCTGTAAGAGATTACTTAATGGTCCAAGTACGGCTAGTAGTTGAGCATTTTTTTAATGCTATTGTAGAACAACATAGTCTAACTTACATGTTTTAATTATGTACACACTAAGGTGAATTTAGTTGGAATTGCTGAAAAAAGGAATACACAAGACAAAGAAACAAGTATTAATTGTTAAGGCAAATAACAGAGGAGAAAAGTCCTTGCCAAACTCGTTGTGTTTGCGGCTTTAGAAGTCCAACTATGAAATGTTCTTTAACGTCCAAATAAATTAGACGTCTCTTAGAATGTTCAAAGTATCCTCAAATAAGAAGAGGAAATTTCCTACCTGTTGTTCCTTGCTAGAACATTTGAAAAAAAGAGCAAGATAGGATTTTTGCATTAAGCCCGCCAAAATTGGGTGTCCACTGATTGGTCAAGGAAAATCGTCTTAGCCAATCAAACAGGCCCATTTAGATTAGAGGTAGTTAAGAGAACTTATGTGGGAGAAGTAGTAGTAAACCCCCCCCCTTTTTTTTTTTTATAACACATATACATAACTGTGAAATTACATATTTCTAGTTGTATTTCTCTTACATATGTATTAACACAGTTACGCCTACGTATTTTATTTTCTCTCCACCCACAAAATTTGCATAAGAAATTCTGTAGATTATTCTAGAACATTTCCTTGTAAGACATTCGCTGATTGGTTGGCAGTAACCAATCAGCAACAAGGTAAGTGACAGACGATTTTGCCGCCAATTCGTGTAGGTTCGCAAATTTCTCGATGCAAGTGTGTACAATACCCAACTCAAATAAAACACCTTTTTCCCGCTACACGACACACACAAACAAAATTATCACTTTTGAACTCTTGTACCGTAACAGGTTAATATTTCCTAACCTCAACACAATGCGGATTGACATTGAATAATGAATATTTTCCATTTCTTCATACAAGGAACTGTAAGTTCAATTTAATTGCTATCTATGTATAAATTCAGTCTATGGCACGTAACTCATTCTGTATTAAATCCTGTTGTACTAAATGCATGCCTCATTTATTCAACTACAAAAATGTTTTGTTGAAAATATATTTATATTTTATTCCTGTTCTTCAAGTTATAACGTTTGTTCTTCATTTATCCTTCGTCTCGAGTTCTTAAAAGTAGTATTGAATCATAAATATAAATTTGTTAGTTTTGAAGGTGTTAATTGGGATTTATCAGGAAGAACCCAAACAAGATTGGCCTTGAGCCAAGTACAGATTTCAACCTGATGGATGTGAGCCTAAATTCCTTCAACAATGGTTATCACAGCTAATTACTACCTACACTATCACCTCATGCAAGGCGTTAATGGCGCTAGTACGAATGGGTTACAGGGAATGAAAATGAAAGACAAGAGGGAGGATTGAAGAAAGGACAAAAGATGAACAGGGTTCAAGAAGACTGAATATGGTGATTGACGTTACATTTAATTTTTTGGAGATTGTAGTTATCAGGGAAGTTAGGAAACGGAAGGGTATTCTACAGTTGGGAAGCGTGATAAAAGAAACTGTGGGAATAGAAGTGGTGGTTGCATTTAGCTATTTCAACAATAAATGGATGGGACCTAAATGCCAATCTAGTAGAATGCTTAAATTCAAGTATTCGGGACATCAAGGAAAAAGGATTGTCAGAAGTTGCCATGAAAATATTAGTAAAAATAATATAGAGGAGCTATGATACGTCAGTGAGAAAATAACGGAAATCAAGATACCTGGTTAGGATAGATGATATCACATATCTATTTTGGGATTTTTGTCAAGAATCTCTAGCGATACAGCAGGAGCACAAGACGAGATATTGCAACAATATTCAATGCACGGACGTATGGTAGATTTACCAGATTAATTCCTACGAGAAATATGGACAAATTTAACGGGGCCAAAAAAAAATTGTCTAAGCTGCCTGATGGAAATGGTTGGTTGAAAGTTTTGAATTGAAATTTTGTGGTAGGAATGGAAGAAATTCTTTTTCAATCAGAATTACAAACGTTCATTTCTATGCATTAAGGAAAACATGAAGGTGTGTTATGGTTTATAAAATGGCGAGTGTTCTAAAAATAGAAAAAGATACAGTGACGCCAAGAATTCAAAATTGGGCGGCAAAATAAGGAACCGTTTCTTTTGGTAGGAGTAAGAAGTGGGAGTTAAGCACAGTAATTTTGTGTAGGAGATTTGAAAAGGAAAGACGCTAGTCAGTTGACCACGAGAGTCCAGAAGGGATAGGCTCGTTTACTACTAGCATCCCACAGTGAAGAGAATTTAGCTAGTCTGCTCCTGTATCCACACAAAATTTAAAGGTTGTAACTTTATGAAAAAACCTAAAGTATTATACCAAAAATGAACATTATTAATTAAAGTTTGGGTTATCTTCTAATTATAACAAAACGAAGCAACACAACAAATTCAACTGGAATTCGAATTCGGCTCCCCGATTTGTCGTTCCGAGTCGATATTCACTGCACTACAAATACAAATGGTACCTGACAATAAATCTTGGTTAGTTCGATCTTCAGGATAATGTTTGTCCCTTGTCAATCCAGCATTAAGTCTTGGTTTTTGACAACATGCTGCTATTTATATATCTTTCATAATTTTAAATTCTGGAGGTAGATTCCTAACAACACAGACGTTCTTCTTTTTTCGCTCTTTGAGAGTTCTTGATATTTGTTGGTTTGTAAGGGAGTAAGTAAATTCTCAAAGTAGCTTCTATTTTTGAGATGTCTGTAAACTCCGTAATGAAAATAAAAAATTTCAGTAACATTCATACATGTTTTTAAAATTATATATATAATGAGTAGCAAAATTTTCGGTCCTTACGTATTATCGGGAGGACCTTTGATTTTTACTTTTTCTTTTTTTTTCCCCGCTTATAACACCAAGGAACTGGAAAAATCAGGCTTTCATCACCTCAACGTCAACCACAAGTACAACTTTGTGGATTCGAACACCGGGGCTCATACGCAGACAGTGGAACGCCTATGGGGATCGACAAAGTGGCGAAACAAGAAGCACTGTGGCACTGCACGTCACCATTTGGAGTCGTATTTGGCCGAATTCATGTGGCGGAAGCAATTGCGACGTTCTGGCCTCCGGAATTACAAATGTAATGTTATTTTATTGTTTTAACCGTTTCAATAAATAATTTACTTTAATTTTTGAGTCGTTTTTTTAAAGGTCCTCCCGATAATACGTAAGCACCAAATTTTCTATTGGATTGAGATCTGGTGACTTGCTAGACCATTCCAGAACATCAGTTCCATTTTCAGAACAAGTGTTGAGTTGTTTTAGCCCTGTGCTTTGATTCGTTGTCCTGTAAGAAAACAAAATATTGGTCAAGCCCGAAAACTGTTACAGTTTTTAATAGATTAGTTTAACATTTGCTTGCATTTTGCTGAATTTATTCTTCTATTTCTCCTTTTCCGTTATATGAAAAACAAACCCAAATCATTAATCTTCCACCCCATGTTTGACTGTTGGGATGGTGTTTACTGGGCTGTATTCAGTTCTTTTTGTCCTCCATACTTGAGTGCACGTTTCTACTGAAAAGCTCACTCGTTTAATCTGATTAAATAACTTTCTTCCGGAATTCATCTGATTCATGTTCATACTTTTAACAAATTTCAAACGGTCTTGCACATGTTTACGTTTTAAGAGTGGACTCTTGCTTATCTAGAATACAGGCCTGTACTAATCAGAGATCTCCTTACTTCAATTCCGGCATTTTTCAGATCGTTCTGAATTTCTGTTCGAGTCAAAAATGACTATCTTCACATTCCGGTTATATATCGCTCATTAACCGGTTTTAATTTACACGGACGGACGACCACTTTAAATATTTGCAGTAGTATCATTTTTTTCCACTTTCGAGCAACTTTAAATCTTGAGCAATTTTTCGATTACCACCTTCGTGCAGCTTTACAATCTTTCGTCGCATATCATTTGACAATTCTTTTGCTTTAAACATTTTAATAAGTTTAGATAGCAGTACAATCTACAGCGTAGGGTATCAGACCTGTTATCAGTATGTACCAATTGAGTGACGTAAAGAAAACCTGTGATTTGAAGTACAAACCATAACTTAAAATAGTTTTAAAATATCTTTTTTACCGTATTATTTGTATTAGTATTAAATCGAATTTCACACAGTCAAATTCGAAAATTGACAGTAAAATTATAAAAAACAATGTTTCTAAATTTTAATCTATGCTTAGTTAGACAATGTTAATTAAAATATTTGAAGTATCATGCAAATTGAGCAATTTATTGTAAATTTTATAAAAAGCCGATGAGTTAAATACTTCTGCTACCTACTATATATATATATATATATATATATAAAAAAGAAGTCAAGGAATCGTACAAGCCTTTTATTTCACCAATAAAGACTCCACTATTAAAACGTAAACAGTTCAAGACCGTTTGAAATTTAAAAAGTATGAACAGGAATCAGATGAATTCTGAAAGAAATTTACTTGGCCAGATAAAACAAAAATTGAGCTTATTTTGCTTACTGGAAGCAGTAAATGTAATCGTTTAGCTTTCATTTAAGCCAATTATCCACTCATTTTCGATACCTAAATTTTAAAGTGAATTTTTAAAAACGAAAAAGCTTTCTTGAAGCTTTCATTTTAGCTTTAAATGATTAAATTTACTGTTTCTAGTAAGCAAAATACACTGTTGTATTTCAAATTGAAAAGGACATTGACATCTCAACTTTTTAGAGTTTTAGAAAGTTATCATTTTTTTTTCTTTTGTCTATTTTGACAAGCCAGTAAACAAGTTTATTCTTGGTTTTAAAAATTTAGCAAAAATAAAAAATACACATGTGACACGTTATTTTTGGAAAATTAGCAAATTTGAAGTTAACCTGATTTGAAACAAGTATTGCTTGTTTATAGCATGAAAATTAGAACAAAAGCATTAATCATGGAGCTCTGGTCTTTCTAATCTGTGAAGTGAGCGATGACACAGATGTCGTAATATGCTAAGTGTGGTTGACGAGAATTGATAGAATTGTCCAATTTTTTCCCGTAAGGGGAAGAAACCATGAAAAGCATAATTTTTTATTGTCATATACCAAATATAATACTAAAAAAACCCTTCATACACACAACAACAAAAAAAATTAAATTATTTTAAATATCTTTTGGCTCGAAGATTAAGTATAAGCGTTTCAATTTTCAATTAGTAAATATAGTCTTCCCTTAATGACTTAATAACCTAATTGCGATAATGCTTTGAATTTCAAAATATTTTTGAAACTTAAGAAATTATTATAATTAAGAACAAAATGAAAACAATTGTTAAAATTCATTATTCATTGAAAATTGTTTTCTTCCGGCTATAATGTCCTTAATATATATATATATATATATATATATATATATATTAGAAACTTATTGGTTCTGGGTATGACCGTAAACTACATCCGGCAGCAAGGCCTCTGATTGGGAGGTTGTGAGGTGCATGTAACCACCTTTATTGCGGTTGTTCCCAGGTTCCACCCTGACCCGGAGTGGTAGTACCTGTTGGGTTCCAGCTATGAGCAAATAGTTAACCCCTAAACTGGGGTCAAAACACTATGAAAATATAGAAATGGACTTTTATAGAAAAATACACTTTTTTTTTTTAAGAAAAAAAATTGCTATAATACATTTTTGAAAGAAAAAAATATTGCCAGCAATACGTTTTTTAATACAAAACTAAAAGACATTTTCAGTTCCTAAAAGAAAATATTTAATCAAAATCTGACTAAATCAACCTTTTTACTATAACTGAACATTTAAAAAAATACCTTAAAACACTACCTTTTTGGTATTAAATAACTCACAGAGGTTGATATACCGTTAAACAAAACTCAAGCTAATGAAATAATGTCATAGTTTATTGTATTTTTCATTTTACTATTTAGAGCAGATTTTCGAAAAAAAAAAATACATCCCCAAGGAGTCCTGTGTTTAACTAATAAAACAAATTTTCGAAACAGAATTTAATATCTTGAAATTTTATGAAATTACGTGGGAGACGGATAATGTGAAAAAATATTTTTTATCAAGATTTTCTAAAAATAATTTTAAAATAATTTCCTTAATTTGTAAATAAGTCCTGAAAGTTTCATTAAAATTCAACAATTGTGAGGATTTTTGCAAGAATTTCCAAATCAATAAAAAACGTGTTTTTTAATATTAGATTATCCATAGTAAACTCTAGTAAAAATTTGGTCACCCGCTGACAAAAAATTTACCAAAACTCCGAACTTGTTAGAAAGGATTCAAAAAATTAAAAATTACTCTGATCTTTCTTTTTTAGTCATTTTGATGGAAAAGTTTTTATCAAGTCTGGGGTCTTTATTCTTCATGCTATGCTGTTTTTTCAGCGATTTAGTAGTTAACTCTCTCTCTGCATATATATGTGTGTGTGTGTCTCTCTCTCTCTCTCTCTCTCTATATATATATATATATATATATATATAGAGAGAGAGAGAGACACAGACATTTGTCGCCTATAAACATTTTATTTATCACTGCGCTTGATCAATTATCTAATGCTTGTACGTGTATCAATGTTGAATTCATTGTTTTCACATTTGTTTTATGTCGACTTTTCAGTGATTATTTAAAAAGTTATCTTTTCATGATTAACCGATTTTTCAACCTTTGTAGAGATGCTGTTCAAGAAGATTGTTGTATATCTATTGCTTTCACTTGAACAGTATTAATTTGTAGTGGCCAATTGTTGATGGAAAGAAAATCAAAATAATTGTGTGCACCAATTCAAACTGCTGTTGTCATTTTTATCATTTCACCCCAAACAAGCCCAAAGGAGGTTACTGAGAAAAATGGATGGGGGAGAGAAGGCATAAAAAAAGATTCCAGAAGAAAGATAACTGATGTTACATAACGATTTTTACAGATCGTAGTCAACAGGAACAAAGAAGCCGGCAAGAGAGTTCCATGCACAGGTGCGATAAAATAAATTATTAGTATAGAACTTAAACTTATCAATTAACATTAAAATGATGAGACTTTGTTGCCAATCTAATACTGTACTTGAATGTGTGAAGTCAAAGTACCAAAGAGGAAAGTTTATCAGTACAATTCTGAACCTTACTTCCAAGTTTACTCTGAACAATTCTCATAACACTGAAGGCTATGTTGCACAAAATTAATATATTTTATTCTAATCACAATGTTTTTTTTGTTTTATGTACCCTGTCATGGCTCTCCACAACTTTCTATCCTTTGTAGCTCTTAATGTTTGTCTCTTTACTACCCCTTCCAGACTCTTTACTGTTGTAGGGACCTCGATGATGTTTATCAAATTGGCCTTGTGCCAAACACAACCAAAGTCCCCACAATTCAAAATATCAGAAGATTGAAAGAATAAAATTTTGTTTGTAAAATAAGTGAAATTTTATTAACTGAATAGAATAACAAATTTGTAAGAAAATGTACATAGTTAAATGTTCCAGAGAAATTGTAATAAGGAGTTAAGTGAATCCAGAGCTTACAGTTGTAAATTGCAAAATGTGTATATGTAGAAAAGATTAATCAGGGTACTAATAATGTCGGTGTTCCTTTACTTTTTTTTATAGCTTGCAAGAAAGTGAAAAAGAAGGGGAAGAAATTAAGGAAAATTGTGCTTATCGAAGTTAATATCTAGGAGTCACTTGAAATGTCTTGTTTCGTTGACGACGTGTGAGTGAAGACGAAGAAAGGAAAATAGAAAAAAGAGGAAGGATGAACGTATGTTGATGAGACCTGTCAGTTTCGGCGTTTTGAAATTTCTCCCTTACATTGTGACGAGGTCCTTATCGGATCCTTACTCTCATCGGACTGTCTTTGGTTGTTTAGGAGATAAGTACTTAGATCAGGTCATGTGATCGGCTCCCGGATTGCATACCCATTTTTTTTTTTTTTTTTTTTTTTTAGGTGTTAAGAAAATTGACCGGGGTCAGAGTTCAATTTATTTCCTATCCAATCAGAATCTAGAATCTTAATTTTCACACCGGCTTGTGATCAGGTTTTTCTAAAATGTTTTCAGTCATTCTGATCTGATTTATGGGTGTGCAATTTTACTTGCGTTTCAGTCGTTGGATGATATAGGATTTGTATCCTATGCCGTCATCCATTTAATTAAACTTGTTAGGAAGGGTACTGTGCTTTCCTGTCTCTCTTGCCTTCATTATCTTATGTGCGTCAAACTCTCCAAACCCTCAATTCTCATGATGTATCCATATATCAAATTCCGTGTCTTGCTTTAGTTTGTGCATCCATCTGTCTATCACACCTTCTAAAACTGGTACCTCTATTACATCGCTGAAAAAAACAGCATCGTATGAAGAAAAAAATGTCCAAAACTTAAAAAAAACAATTTTTCCCTCAAAATGTTTATATTATTAAGAGGAAAAACCAAAGTATTTTTTAATCCTTTCTAATACGTTGGGAATTTTGGTAAAAAATCTTGTTTTAATTTTCGTTAGCGGGTAGCCTAATTGTTATAGTGGAAAATGTATTATGTAACTCAATTTTTTCCGGTGACAAACACAATTTGGAAATTATTGCAAAAATTAAATAGTTGTCGGATTTTAACGAAACTTTTAGAACTTAGAAATGAAATTATTTTTGAAATCATGATTTTTAAAGAAACTTGGTAAAAATATTTATTTTTGCATGTTACCCACTCTCCACGTAAATTCACGAAATTTCATAAAAAAAAAAAAAAATTGTAGGCAAAATTATTTTTATTAGCTAAACACAGGTCTCATTGGGAAATGTAAATTATGACCCCTTTTTCCAAAAATCTGCATTCACAATAAGAAATGCAATAAAACTATGACATTACTTAGTTTTATAAGCTTTTAATTGCTTTAATAAATAATTTAAATTAAGGACATTTTAGTTTGAAGAAGAAAATTAATTAATGATGAAATTGTAAAAGAATTCATTTTTTAAATTAATAATTCATAAAGTTTCAAAAATATTTTTAAAATATTTCAAAGGCTTGCAGACGTTATGTTAATGTGAAGACTATATATTTACTAATTGAAAAATACGATATGGTTGAACTATCGTATTTTTTAAATTTTTTTGTATAGAAATTTCTGTGTTCATTAAAAGGTTGTTTTTCATGGTTTCTTCCCATTACAGAAAACAAAATATGGACACATTTGTCAATTCCAGTCGCCATGACTTGTCTCATGTCTGTCATCACATGACAAATACGGGGAAAGGTCAGAAAGATTTACACTGTGTTTAAGAAATATTTTTATTCTAAATTTCATGCTATAGATAAACAGTACTTGTGTAAATCAGATTAATTTAACATTAAATTTGTTAAATTTCCAAAAATGTGTCACAGATGTATATTTCATTTCTGCAAGATTTTTAAAACTGAGAATAGTTTTTGTTTACAAATGTATCAATTGCTCAAAAATGGCCAAGAAATTGAAAGATTTCAGATTCCAATCAATATAATTTCTGTTTGAAATACACCAGAGTATTTTGCTTACTGGAAATAGTAAAATTAATCATTTAGCTTTCAATTAAAACTAAAATAAGTTTCAAGAAAACTTTATTTAAAAAAAAAAAAATTAAAAGTTAGTTATCGAAAATGAGTGGAGATAGCTACACTAAAACAACCATATATTGACTGATCAAAACCAAATTTTGGGGGAGAAGTCCAAATTGGTAATGGCATACAAAGTACAGTTTGTTTCACTATGGTGCATAGCTTATAATAAATTTAATTAATTTTTTTTTAAATTTAAAGTTTTATTATTTAACATAAAAATACTCTTGCTATTTTAAAAACAGTTTAGTGATTAAAATAATTATTTGATAAAAATGTAATACTGTTTTTTTGCGTATATTTTTAAGTTTTATATTTCATCAATTGGTTTGCGAAATTGAGTGAAATGTAGTTTGTAAATCTTAAAAAAATGTTAGTAATAATACTGTGAAGATATCAACATGATGATGTATATTGCAAAAAAGTTCTAGTTCCAGAAATTTAAACTCTTTTTATGATTTAAGTGTTGTTTTTGCTGCTATTTTCCTTAAAACTTTCCCCATTGCTCATGTTTTTAGTGTTCTTCCACAAAACTAAAAATATATCTGTTGCCTCAAGTTTTCTCTTGATCTGTTAAGGAACTGCCCAGTGTTTTCTGCTATTTAGAAGAATTTATATTACACTAGCAGTATAGCCTGGCGTTGCTCTGGTGTAATGAAAGCTTTAAAACTAATCCATGGTCCTGGAGCTCAGACTCAGCCTAAAGAATATTTGTGTGAAGTTTGGTGAGAATCGGATAAAAATTGTGGATTTGTATAAAGGACATACATGCAGATAAACAGACACACACACAAGCATCTTGCTATATATATATATATATATATATATATATAATATCAGTTTTTTGCACTATTGTAAGAACTGCAACCTTGAAACTTCTGAATATCGTTTCTTATATCTTTGTCTATGAGTATCTAATTTAATATCTGATCACTCCTTCTATAACCCGATTTTTTTCGATTATCAATTTTCAGTATTTATCGGGGGTACCTTGACACAAAACCTAGCTAAGAACACTCACAGATGCTTATAGTACAACTGTAAATTTTTAAGAAAATCGGTTCAGCCGTTTCAGAGTCTATAGGTAATGGACACACATACATACACACACACAAAGTTCCATTTATAAATAAGTTTAGATTACATATCAATTCAGAACTATCTTATTGAAATATTCCTGTTTCCTAATATTTTCTTACATGTTTGGAAGACTTCATTATTCCAATGCAGGTTCAGATTTTTATGACATTTTCTATTGTCTGTTAAAACACTTCCTAGATTTCTGCCCTTGCATTATTTTGACATCTCCAATTCATAGTCCACATCTTGGGCTGTCTCTTTTGGCTAACACTATATATTCTGTCTTTTTAAAATTGATAGACCATTCTTCATACTATTCTTTACTATTTTGTGTAAAAGTTCTTGCAGTTTTCTTTCTGTTTATGCCATCAGCATGGAGCCACTTGTGGATATTATGCTGCTAAGATTGTACCAACTAATAATATATCTGGTAGAATTTCTAGATTTTAAGATTGACTTGTAAAGATTAATTAAATCTGGTGAGAAGACAATTTCTTTCTATCTTTGCGTACTTGCTTGATTCATTTTCTATCAATATGCAGATGGCGTGATCCCAGTTATTGTTTTAGATTATTCTTATATTTTCCCAAATGAAACAAACTTTTACTTGAACATCAAACAAATCTGTCTCATCAAGGGAAAGTAATGATATAATCAAGATATTAACTTTCTACACTACCTTAAACCAAAGTTTTGGAAGGAAACTCTTATCAAGACTAGAAAGAATGCAACTTAGCCACTTTAGAGTGTATTTTCTTAAACTTGCTTTAAGAAAAATGTTTTATAAATTTAAACTGGCAGTAATGCTATTTTGAATGCCGAATTTCCTGTATGGAAAATGTTATTGTTATCAGTTTCAGATACTTTTGTGTAATATCTTTATGATATCTTTATGATATCTTTATGATATCTTTATGATATCTTTACTAGATACTTTTGTGTAATATTTGAATCATAGATATACATCCTGTATTTGTATTGCTAGCTCTCTAATCATTCTGATTAGAAATATCACATTTCTAATTTCAGTGTCTTATTTCTTGTGTAATTCAGATATGTCATATTCATTAGAATCTGGATGATAAGCTTAGATGGCTCATTAAGCTGATAGAGCTTGTGCCTAAATTCTTCAACATCACTATGAAGATATAGTGAGTTCTTCCTGTATGTCATTATTGTATTATATTTATTTCAATAATCGTCAGTCCTGAAATTGTCTGAGACCATATCTATAACAGCATTGATAATAGAAGTCATAAATCCTAAGAATGTCACAGCCCATAACTCATACTTGTGTTGAATACCATTAAATAATATGTGAGACCTGGGCCCATAACCTGTTTGACTATGTGGCCTGACAGTGAAGGAAATTAAACATTGATATTATCCCCAATTTTGTTAGTTGAAGTATACATTGTAATATCAGAAGTAATATTCATGTTTTTATTAGCAATAGAATTCTTACCATGTGTGTTCCTCAATATGGCTTTGGTTTGTTAATAATTTTTTTTTTTTTTTTTTAACCATTTCACCTCAAGCACAGTAACAATGCTATTAGGACAAAGGGGTTACAGGGAGTAAATCTTTGAATATTGTTAGTGCCAGCAAAGCAATAAATTGGAAGGGTGTTCCACAGGTGAGAAGTGTAAAATATGAAACTATTAAAAAAGAAAATATTGTTGCATGCAACTAGTTCAACATTAAAACTGAGATCTAGTAGCATACTAAATTCATGCAGTCAAGGTCAGTCATTTGAATGCCATATGATACACGCTTTGGGCGATCATGTCTTGAAAGAGACATGACTAACTGGGCAGAAGATTATTCCGCAGTAGGTTGCCATTGCTTTTTGTGGTAGACTGGTTGCTAGCCAAGGTTATAGAACCCAAATTGTCCTATTACTTAACCCCTAACTGGAGGGAAGAGGTCAATTAATACCTTTCTCAAGGCTATCTGTGCAGTGAATACAAGGAATTCAACTAGAGTTCAAACTTGGCTCCCCAATTTGTCGTTCTGAGTCAATATTTACTGTACCACAAGGTATTAAGAATAAAAGATAATCAGAAAAGTTCCTATGAGAAATTGACTGATTTTGTGATGCCAGGTCATGATTGATTATATTACAGACCTTTCTTTGAATTTTGTCAAGAACCTTGAGATATGATAGGAACACGAGACCAGATTTGGCAAAATTATTCAATGTGCATGATGAAATCCAACAAGAAAAATTCTTTTTAGCAGCAGACCTAGAAAATGATTCAATCTAATTGTTACATTTCATGTCAATGGTAAACGTGAACACAATGTGTAAACTGTTGCTCTCTTGGAGTTTTGCATTGGCCATGTTGACAGCAAGTAGAAAAGGTTCTCTATAGTGGCTAAATGGAAGCGGTTTTGTTTTTGAGGCATTAAAAGCATTTCACACAGGATAGCATTTTATATTTAATATATATATATATATATATATTTAAATGGGGTGTATCTGTAGAAGAGAGAAAAGGAAATGAGGAAAAACTGTACTCAGCTAATGTCTTTTGTCCTCTGAGAGACTTTATCAAGGCAATGTAGGATTTATTATGCTATTTATGTTTATATATACAGAAGCAATGATGTCATTGATTTTTCAAGGTTTGTAAATTTTGGAACATTCATGAATGTTCATCAGCTGGTTGAAAAGTCAGTCAAAGGATTGAAGACGTATCATATTACTTCAAACAAAAGTTTAAGAAGAATGTTCCCAATCAGTATTGGAAAGACTGATAATAGTTACTGGACTTTAGAAACTTATTTTCCTGAAAAATTGTTTGACGGGAAAGATTTTTTTTTCTTTCTTTTTTTTCATCTTTGAAATTTTTCAGCAATCACTGTCATATTGAAGGACAGATATCACATAACAATCCAGTATTCTCTTCTTTGTTTCCAGCAAAACTTTCCTGCCTCTTTATACTCTACTTGGCTTCTTGAATGTATCTTTGCTCATACCAATACTTCTTCAGATCTCAGTGTCACATTTTCAACAACAGCTGAAATGGAATGTTGAGATAGCAATAAATATGAGGAAAATAGTCTGGGTCTGAATATGCAAATTTAAATTAGTTGTTTTGTTTGAACTATACATATACTATCAAGGATCTTCTTTTTCCCTGTGCTGTATCCCTTCAGGAGAGGCGATCATGGCCCTCCACATCTCCCTATCACTTGTCATTTTTAATACCTTTTATTTTATTCCACTCAATTCCCACTCCACCATCCATCTTCAAGTCCATCAAGTATGTCATGTGTTGCTTTCCCTTGTCTCTTACCATCTACTGACATGTGAGTATCAGTTTCTCTAAGCCTTCCTTCCTCATTACATGTATCAAAATCTTCAGCTGTCTTTTCCTGATGTTAAGCATCAGTTTCCTTTTCATTTTCATCTTCTGTAGAATCACATTTCAGTTCAAGTCTTCATTTTTGATGAGATTGTCCAGCATCCACTGCCATATTGAAGAACAGACATCACATAACTATCCAGTATTCTCTTTGTTTCCAGCAAAATGTTCGTCTCTTTACACTCCACTCTCAAATGCATTCTTGGCCATGCCAATGCACCTTTGGATCTCCATATTATTCTCTAAAGAAATCAAATGCTTTCATTTAAAAAAAAACCTCACAAATGGAAATGTATAATTTGAGTACTGAAGTGTTTAAAAACTGATTTCTCTAATTGTAATTTTACAAATTAATGTAGAGCTACATTGGGTAGATTTGACAGCTAGGCTAGAGGTTCAGTCTTTTATAAAAATAAAAATGTTTGTTAACTAAAAAGACGGAAGTAAAATGGTATTTTTTATTTGAACTATAAACAGTAAAATTATAGTTCCAATTAAAGTTGATTATAGTTTCAAGGAAATTCTTGGTTAGGCTTATTTTTGTATGGTTTATGTCACAACCAAGAAGTTTTCAACTAAAATATCCATGCAAGATAGTGTTCCATCACATGCAAACCTAATTCTTGCCCAATTCTTGCCCAAACTGTTTTTATTAGAACTCCTTCCTTATATTACAGATATTCACTGAAAGAAATGCATATGAGAATGGGGAAAATATTCAAGTAGAAAAAATGTATGAGAAGCAATAAAGATATTTTAAAGTATTGTTAAATTTGAAATAAAAGAAAATAACAAAATAAAAAGAAAAAAATATTGAAGGTTATAGAATGTCAAAGACCTTATATTAACATGTAAAATAATTTATGTATAAAAGATATTGTTGAAACAAATTTTTTTTTTTATTATCTTTTGCATTTATTGATAAAAATTTTTATTTTAGTTTAAAATAAAACCTAATATTTAAAACAATTTATCAATAGTGTTTTAAATAACATATAAGATGTAAAGTACCTTGTATATTGGTCATGTAAATATAAATACACTAGCAGTATAGCCTGGCGTTGCTCACGTGTAATGAAAGCTTTAAAACTAACCCATGGTCCTGGAGCTCAGACTCAGCCTAAAGAATATTTGTGAAGTTTGGTTAGAATCTGATAAAAATTGTGGATTTGTATAAAGGACATACAAACAGATAAACACACACACATCTTGCCTTTTATATATATATATATATATATATAAAAAGGCAAGATGTTTGTGTGTGTGCACTATTTTATGCACTATTGTAAAAACTGCAACCTTGAAACTTCTGAATATCGTTTCTTGTGTCTTTGTCTATCAAATTTGATTAAAGTTGGACCACTGCTTCTATTACTAATTTTTTTCAATTATCAATTTTTGATATTTACCAGGGGGTACCTCAGCACAAAACCTAGCTAAGAACACTCGCAGACACTTATAGTACTATTGTAAATTTTCAAGAAAATCAGTTCAGCTGTTTCAGAGTCTATAGGTAATGGACACAGTTCCACTTATTTATAAGTTTAGATTAGATAGATTTAGATACTAAAAATGTTGACATCAATTTTAGTGTGAAATCTTTGATTTGCATAATAAAATCTTACATAGTTCCATGCAAACAACTTGTAGATTAATAGTAATGACTCATCTCAGAATGTTAGACAATATTCATTTGCACATCTCTTCTAAGTATTTAAAATGTACACTATTATTTTGTCTTACCTGCTGGTTTTTATTGATGTAGTTAGCAAATTGGCATATGAGAGAAATAATGGCACACATTTTAAATCAAGACATTCATATTTATTCAGCTCAAGTTGCTTGATTTTACAAATTCATTATTAAAAAATGAATGTAAAGCAGAAACTTGAAGTCTTTGTGGTTTCTCCTTCATTTGAACCTGAAGTCACCAATTATGGTTGTAGCTTGTGAAAGAATTCTTATCATTAAGTGAACTCTACCAAATCCCTTCTAATTAAAATGGGATGAAAAGCAAGTTGTTTTCTTTTTCTTTTATTGCTCAATACAATAAATTAAGAAAACAATTAGGAAAAGATTTCATGTGTTAAAAAAAAAAAAAAATGAAACCCCCTATTTTTTTTTTTTTTTTTTAATAAATCAGTTCTCATGAATCCATTTTCTTTTCTTTCAGTTTCTTTTTTTTATCTATTTAGTTATTTTTGGTAAATTAAATTCTGCCCTCTTCAATTTTTTTCTTTGTTTTTGTTTTTCTTTACCTGCTTAATGGGACAAAATTTTAGTTATTATGCAATTTCTTTTTCTCTTTTCTTAAGCATCTATTTTTGGATAAAGGCAGTGAAAGCAGGTATATTTTGTTTATCTGTTTAAATTTCTTTTTTTTTTCAAGTAGTAAATTCATTGGCAGTCATTTTATCTGTTGAATTTATAAATAAATATGTGTCCTAACGATAACACTACAGTCTGGAGGCATTGATTTGAGAGAGAGTGATAGAGAGAGACCTTGAGTACATCAAACATAAACATCCCCTTCCACCTGACCAATTAAGAAGAAATTGTGAAGAAGTTCTTCCTTGCTTCAGGGCAGCAGGTTTGGAAATCATTTTCCAGTGCAAAACTGTTTGTGCTGGCCATTATATAGGGCAAAAATATACCCAAGCTAAAAAACATAATTAAAGAAGTTGGTCACCATTGTAGTTCAGCTGCTTCTCTGGAATATGGATTCGAGTTGGTTCTAATTGACCAAAAATCGGTCATGAGATATCAACTATGCTGAATGCTGGAATTAGCTGAGGAACTTTTCTAAAGAACAAATTTCTCCAATTAACACTTTTGCTACAATTGTAAAAAGAAAAATTACTTTCGCGTTTATTTATTTTAATGAATACAGCTTCCTCTTCTTTTCTTTTTGATATTTTTTTCTCCTTTTTATGTTTCAAATTTTAAAAGGCTACAAAATATTCCTTCAAAACATGAAATGTTTTTCCTTGGTTCAATTAATTATTTCACTTGGGTTCTTCTTTTTGTTTTTGATGTTTTTTGAAGAAAAAAATCTGTAAACTTTTAATGATGTCTCAATATTTGTCCATTAAAAGTGTATGAAGACCAATAGCATTTACTTTTATGTTGTTTAATTTTCTACCAAGCCTCATATTTCAGGTAAAATTGCTACACTTGACCTACAATGATTTTATGTATTTAAAGGAAAAGGTTACTAAACATTAGCCTATCTTCTCTTGCCATGTTTTTAGTATTTTCTAATATTTCTATGACCTCATATTCTTTTGCAATCAAAAATAATATATATATATATATATATATATGTATATTTAAATGCAGGAAGCTCACTAGTATATAAACTTTGCATATAAGTGTGTGTGTGTGTGTATATATATATATATATATATATATTTTTTTTTTTTTTTCTAAACATATGCTGTTAAATATAAGAGACAATGAATGTCTATTATGTTTAATCATGAGCTGTTCTAAACGTCGTATTTTTGCTTTAATTTCAGTTGAAAATAGACAAAAATTTTCCAACATTTGGATATTTTTGTCTTTATTTTCAACTGAAATTAAAGCAAAAATACTACGTTTAGAATGGCTCATGATTAAACATAAGACATTCATTGTCTCTTATATTTAACAGCGTATGTTTAGAAAATTACTTGCTGCCTCGATATAATAAATATATATATATATAGATACACACACACACATACACACACTTAGAAAGTAACCAGCCATTCTGAATATCCAATAACTGGTTATGTAGCCTTGATGTAGTTTAACAATCATACAATGATCTTACAGTGCATCTGTAAGCATATAGTATCTCAGTGGTTACTGATTATTGAAAGGTCATTGCATGAATTTGGACATTGTGTTAATGACACATTCACAACAAATATACAACCAAAATGTGGTAAAAGACTAATAGAATGGTAGATTGAAGGATCAAATGGTTTTCCTGAGTTTTAAAGACAGCAATTACAGAAAAGAATTTCCAATAAAAAGAAAAGTAAGAAGCAACATAGCATTTGTTGTAAAATTTAGAAACAACAACAGCCAGTTCAGGAACACATTTCCTTAGTGTTATGGTGAAACACACCTATTCCTCAGATAATGAAATCTCTCTCCTATATTAATAAGTGTTAACTTCCTGTTTACTTGAGAACTTCTTGGAAAGTTCTTAGGAGTTCTTAGAAGTTCTATTGAAGTACAGTACAACTACTAGGTAGTTGATGTTAGACGGCAGTTAACTGAATACTAAGGAGTCAGCTTTCAGTGGAATATTACCAAGTTCCTAAAATTTAGGGTGTGTTAAGTTGATTAGCAACCAACATAGCATGATTATAACTTTCAGTGTGAAAAACTACTCCACAACAGTTAGGACAATTGCATGGATACCATCAAGTCCACATGCATTGTGGTAACCTTTTTTTTTTTTTTTTTTTTTTAATCGTTTCACTCAAGCAAGGCAGTAATGCCACTGATGCACAGGGGGCTACATAAGAGAAAAAATTAGATAGAAGGAAAGTAAAGAGAAAGACAAACCAGTTACAGGGGGTGTCAGAGAAAGGAGCAAGAAAAGGATGAGAATACAGATGTGATGACAGTTGCAAAAGTAGAGAGTAAAGATATACAGGATGATGTAGAAAGAACTGGAGTCAAGTGGTTAAGAGATAAGTATTGACATTACATTTAAATTCCTGAAGGTTGTAGCAAGAATATGGAAGAGTTCCACAGGCGGGAAGTGCAGGAAAAGAAGCTGCTGGAGTAGAATTGTCGGCTGCATTTGGCTGATCTAAAAGTGAATGGATGGGACCCAGTTGCCAGTTTGGTTGCACAAGTACACTCATGTGGCAGGGACACCAGTGACTTGAGTTCATCAAAGAAGCCATGAAAATATTTTTAGAACAAACAGAGGGAAGCCGCATCCCCTTGGTGAGAAAATGGCTGGAGTTGAGCCACCAAGTCTGTACCCATCACATTACTGATTCTCCTTTGGAGTCTGTCGAGAACATTGAGATGAACAGTAGAGTCGCCTGACCATATATGACAGCAGTATTCTATGCACCAACAAATAGTTGTATATGTGCAGGATGGATTCAGGCAAAAAAAAAAAAACATCCTGGCCTGACACACTGATCCAAGCTTCCTAGCAGTGGATTTAGCTATTGACTCAATGTAATGGTTCCATGAGATCGCAAGATAGGGTAAGGCTGAGGAGGCACAGTATATTGCTCTCAGGGAGACTGGCTTGGTTTATGTTTATGGGAGGTAGAAGTTGCCTGTAATGAGTGACAGACAGCAGCTTCTTAGACGCATTGAAATTTACAAGCTACTTCTTTTCCCATTCTACCACTGAGTGTAGATCCCTCTCAAGATCAGCAATGAGGTTATATTTGTTCACTTTGCTGAATTTTTTACTGATGTGTGAGTAAATCGTGGTGTCATCTGCCTAGATGTCTACTTGGCCCTTGATCACGTCTTGGAGATCATTTATGAAAATAAGGAAGAGCGTCAGGCCTAGGATAGAGTCCTGACGGACACCAGCGTTTGTACAGTAAGATGTGGAGGCATGCCCATTCACGACAACCTTCATTAAGAAATTAGATGGGAAAGATTGAATCAGATCAAGCAAGTGTCAGGTGATACCATAACCATATAGCTTAAGTAGAAGGCCAGCATGCTAAACCATATCAAAAGCCTTGGCAACAGTGCAAGCCTTGCTGGACTTATCAAGGGCAACAGTGCAAGCCTTGCTGGACTTATCAAGGGCAACAGTGCAAGCCTTGCTGGACTTATCAAGGGCAACAGTGCAAGCCTTGCTGGACTTATCAAGGGCAACAGTGCAAGCCTTGCTGGACTTATCAAGGGCAACAGTGCAAGCCTTGCTGGACTTATCAAGGGCAACAGTGCAAGCCTTGCTGGACTTATCAAGGGCAACAGTGCAAGCCTTGCTGGACTTATCAAGGGCAACAGTGCAAGCCTTGCTGGACTTATCAAGGGCAACAGTGCAAGCCTTGCTGGACTTATCAAGGGCAACAGTGCAAGCCTTGCTGGACTTATCAAGGGCAACAGTGCAAGCCTTGCTGGACTTATCAAGGGCAACAGTGCAAGCCTTGCTGGACTTATCAAGGGCAACAGTGCAAGCCTTGCTTGACTTGAAGTGAAAACTGTACTACCTGTCTGAGAACAGTTCATGTGCAGTAAGATGTTGAACTATTTCAGCATTAATAATGGCCTCGAACACTTTACTGAAAATTGGTAGTAGGCTGATAGGGCGATAGTTGGATGGGTCTGAGGGTTCCCCCGAGTTCTTAAATACAGGGATCACAGAAGAGGACTTCTAGCATGCAGGAAAACAGGAAGCAGAAAGGCAGTAATTATAGTTTAGAGAGGACAGATGAGTGTTCAGGGGCACATTTCTTAAGGACGATGTGACTTATGGGGGTTAAGTTTTGATATTACCTTAGATACCAGTGATGAAGTAATGTAAACATCGTTTAGTTTAGCCTCAATTCTAAAAGGGAAGTCGGATGCAGGTACTCCAGGCAAGTCAAATGTGGAGTTGGATGAGAATCTGTGAGCAAAGCACTCAGCCCTGTCTGCTGATGCTGTGAGGACCTCAAATTCATTGATTAAGGGAGGCATCACTCAACAGAGTTTTGGTTCTAAGTGGAAAGTTAGGCAAGGATTACTCTAGATGAGTCAAGAAATTCAAGAGAATTAATGAGGAAAAGATTTTGCTTTATCAGCTACAGAAGAGTTTTCTTTTTTTAGTATTTACTAAATGCTAATTAATATCTTGCAAGATTATTCATTTACATTTTTCATTGTAAGTTTCAGTTTATTAAAAATTATAACCGCATCTATATTTTTTCTACTTGGTACAATTTTTTCATGTGTAATAAAGCATTTAAAAAATTCTTTATTGAAAGAAGGTAGTAGTTTCTGAAATTATTTCCTCATTTTATTTTTCAACCACTTATAGTAAGTATGACAAAGAAATAAATGTTCTATTGTAAGACTGATAGCTGTGAAGCCATTTTATCTGTGCTTAAAATTTTAAAGAAGTCAAATTCAGATGAACATTGTCATATATTTTTCAAAAATATTGTTCTTGATGTATAAAAATATATATTGTTACTTTAGCAACTAGGTCCCCCCCTTTTACTGTGAAACTAATAAAATTTAAACACTACTTATACTCATCAACTTCTTTTCTCACACTTTCCGCCTGTGGAATTCCCTTCCATTTACTTGCTTCTCCAACTGTTACAATATCCAAGAATTTAAGTGTAAAGTCAATCATCTATCTCACTGACTTGCATCCTCTCTCTCATGCTCCTTTCTCTGTCCACTCTTATCATATCAGTATTCTTATCCTTTTTTTTTTTTTTTTTTTTACCCACTTTCTGACACCACCTATAACCTCCCTCTCTTTCTCATAACTTTCCTCCTGTGTAATCACCTGTGCACCAGTGGCAGTAAACTGCTTTGCTTTAGGTGATATGATTATAAAATATATATATATATATATATATATATATTGTTGTCATCTGCAGACAGATCTGTTTCGCTGTATCACAGCTCATCAGTACAGTTAGACTCCGATTGCTATGCAACCCAGACTCAAAACCTAACCGATTTGGCGTCAGTTGGCGACTCTACCCCTTAGCCATGGGGCGTTCGGTGGAAGAAGGCAGTCTTTTTAGCGCATATCATATTACGCGCCCAATAGCTAGAGTGCTCAAATTCATTTTTACTGAATGAGCGATGCGTACACGCTAGAGTGGCTACTGTTTTTCAAAGTCTACCTTTGTTCTAGAGTGCTCAATCAGGGTGTAAATATATATATATATATATATATATATAAATAAAAAAAAATAGAGCTTATGTAAATATGAAAGTGGACATTGAAGTCAACACCCAGTGAGTCTTTCATGCTTAAATGCAATGGTTTGACAATTGCATTTAAACTGTTGTCATTAATATCCACACATATACATATAAACGAAAATTTTCATGACTTCTAAATATTTAAATGTTATTAATAGCTTATTAAACTTTTAATGGTTATTCAAAGCCAGAAAAATGTTTTTGCATTATAAGAATATTTTGGAGATAATGATTTACTGATACAAATCTTACTAATTAATCTATAGCTGGTGGGGGAAGGTGGATTTATACTTTTCTCAAGTGTATTTTCATGTAAGTGTATATAACAAACATGGCTGGAATTAGAACTCTCCAATTTCAAGCTGTTATTCATTAAACCACCATTAAGCTTATAGCACCTGGCATTTGCAAGTAGTCTTTTGCTTTCAGTATGTCTTATAAGTGCCAAAATTTCCAAACCCTCTTTTCTCATTATGAGCCATAGAAATTTCAATTAACTTTCTCTGATGCTACATATGTGTCCATTTTGTCTAACACTTTATTAATCACATGTTCACATGGTATTTCTGCAGAACCACATTTCTTTTGCTTCAATTCTCTTCCTCATTTGTAAAAAGATTGTCCAGCATTCACTGTCATATAGGAGGACTGATGTCACACAGTAGTTCAGTACTCTTTTCTTTTTCAATAAAATTTTCCCATTTCTTAATATTCTTAGTTTTGAAAAAACATTCTTTACTATCCCAGTGTATCTTTGGTGTCACACTTTTCATCTTCCCAGATATTCAAATTCATGCTCCTAATGATTCCTAATACTACTTTGCATCAATATCACAGACACTGGACAACGGATTTTTTATGCAATCTGAAATGGAAAGATATCAAGAATTGAACTTGAACTGCAGGTTTGGGGAACAAATTAACACCCAAATATTTTATTCTTGAAACATTGTAATTATAATGCTCACAAGAACTGATAATGAAATAAAGATTCTTTTTTTATTGAAGATAAATGATTTAAAAAAAAAAATAAAAAAGGAAATATTGAAAAACAAAAAACAAACAAAAGCAGAAGTTTTGATAATTATGTGATTGACTTCCACAAGATATGACTAAAAATTATTTTGGCCAAAACAGAAATGGACAATGAATATATGGTGGGGTGGAGGTGGTGGAGCCAACAAATGATGGGGATGATCAATAACAGGACATCATTCTGCCAACTTGGACTGTTAATTATAAGGCGAATTTTCACAATTGTTCCAGGGGTTACAGCAGAAGGTGGGTGTTGTAGTTAGTTGGTAAGATGTGTCCATCTCCACACATTGGTCTGACAATGTTAAAAGAAAAGAAGGATAAAGAGGTATAAAGAATGGGCAAGTGCACAAGAGAGAGAAAGAGAGTTGGTTGCCACAAAAGGTACAGAGGCTGTTTATAGATGAATTGATTGCATTTGAATGAGGGCTTATTTCGTTGGTAAGGGGATGAGATATATACTTCCCTGCTGACCACACTCCAGCCAAACCCAATCCCTGGACTTGACTCTCCTATCTTCTTGAGTGACCTGTCTATCAAGTGGAATGTAGTTCACCTTGAATGGCCAAACTGTAATATAGATATAATACGCCTGTGTCTCTGTCGTTAGGATGGGGTGGGTCTGGAGCCTGTCCAGTCAGTCTTCTACACAGAGTGCAAGCAGTTTCCGGCTCATGTGGATTAAACTGATTCATGTAAAGGAACTGCTGAAAAGTTGAACAACTGAGAAACATATATCATATGGATATGAGTATATATGTGTGTGTGTGTGTGTATATATATGTATTTACAATTTGTATTGTGGATGTGTGTATATATATAAGTGGGAGTAGATGCATGTATCCTCTGTGTATCAGAATGTGAGTAGATATATATTCATAGGAATTAGTGTAGGTGTATGTATATATATATATATATATATATATATATATGGATGTGAGTTTTTGTGTGTATATAATATATATAATCTGTTTTTAGGCAGCAATCTCTTTTAAGCAGTTTTCATTAAAACATGACAATGTATAATGGTTTTTTTATGTGATCTTACAATTTTCTATTTTTGTGGATGTAAATTATATAAAATTGCCCTAGTGTTCTGTTTTTCCAAACACCTTTGGCTATACTTTTAGCCATTATCGAAAATGGATTTTATTTTGTGTGACTGAATATATATAATGATCATTTGTGTAAATTTGTTTGTTTCATATTATGAACATAAGCATATTGTTGCCATATTTGTAGGTGATATTAAGTGTTGGATTTTTTTTTTTATTAATGTTTCCATTATTTTAGCCTTTTATTTTTTGCATGTGGATGATGCTATGATATTTGTGTTATCAACAAGTATGTTGGGAATAGTGTGGTTGATCTCTGTTGCATTTAAATGATACCAAATTGAACTCTGGTCTGACAGTTTCAAAGTTAATCTTATTAACTGTGTGGTGGTGGGCCCAATGTAATTATTTACAAATTTGGATTGTTCAAGAACACAGTTTTTCAAAGTACATATAAATTCATAAATAATATTGGTTCACTGTAGTTTAGATCTTTCAGATGAATTGTTTTTAAGGTTTGCAGTTTTCAATTTTGAGTAATAGATAATTAAGCTCTTTTTGTTTAAGTCAGTCGGAGTTGAATATTTTTTATTAATAATTTTCTTCCATTATTTTTAGCCATATCTTGTCGCATGTGGATGATGCTATGATATTTGTGTTATCAACAAGTATGTTGTGGGTAGAGTTTGATAGGTCTCTGTGTGTTCAAATAAAATTGAATTGAACTCTGGTCAGAAAGTTACAAAATTAATCTTTCATCAACTGTATGGTGGTGTGGTCAATGTAATTATTTAGAAATTTGGTTAATCAAGAACACAATTCTTCAAAAGACAAAAATTAATGAATGACATTGGTTTGCTGTAGTTTAGATATTGCAGGTGAATTCTTAATTTTGACAATGAAGTTAGCAGTCTTACATTTTTGTGTTATAGATAATTAATTTTTTTTAAGTCAGTGGGAGTTGAATATTTTTGGATGATGTTTCAAAGTGAAGATTCATTGTGTTTATAATTGCTATGCCAGAACTGTGTGCATGTAGGTAATGCATCAATAAGTACTATAAGCAAGCTTGAAATGCAGTGTATGCCATTTCACCAAAATGTAAACAACTTTGTTTTTCATAGTGTTTAACATGTCAGATTTTGTGCCAAGGAAAATGTATTTGCAGGGAATTTTATTGAACTGCTTTACTCAAAAGAAATCTGCAGCTGAAGCCCAAACAATTCTTAATGAGACTTATGGTGACCATATTCTGTCAGAAACAACATATAGAGATTGCTTTATATGCTTCAAAAATGATGATTTTAATGTTGAAGATAAAAAAGGCTCTGGTGCACCAAAAAAGTTTGACAATGAACTAGAGGCACTATTTTATAATGACTTAAGTTAGGTGCAATCTGAACATGTAGAATCATTAGACATTAATCACACAAAAGTTCTGAAAAATTTAAAAGCATTAGGATCAATTCCAAAGCCAGGAAATTTGGTGCCGCATGAGTTGAAGCAGAGATACGTTGAACAGTATCTTATGTGTGAACAGTTACTTCAATGACAAAAAAAGGAAAGATTTTTTTTTTTTTTGCATTGTATTGTGACCAATGATGAAAAGTGGATACACTATGATAACCCTAAGTGTAGAAGATCACTGGGTAATCTTGACGATACATCAACATTGGCAGCAAAGCCAAATATCCATAGTTCAAAGCTTCTGTTCTGCAGTTAGTGAGATCAACTGGGTGTAATTATGAGCTTCTGAAACTGACCAAAACCATCATGGGAGATTGCTATCAACTACAATTAATATGTTCAAGTGAAGCATTACAAAAAAAAACAGCTGCTATATGAGCAGAGACATGATAAAGTGATGTTGCAATATGACAACTCGGCCACAAACTAGTGAAAACCTACTTGAAAACACTTAAATGGGAAGTCCTACCCCACCTGCCACATTCACCAGACATGGACCTATCCATTTATCACTTGTTCCAATTGATGACATATAGCTTGTTTGAGCAGAAATTTCATTTTTTATGAAAATGCCAAATGATGGGTTGACTCATGGTTAGCCCCAAATGATGTCATTTTTCCGATGTGAGAAAAAGTAGCAGCTAGTGATGGGCAATACTTTCAGTGAGATATTTCTTGCTAATGTTTGTAAATTAAACATTCGTTTCCCTGAAAAATCAGGGAGAACTTATTCAAAGTCCTAATATATACATACATATCTGAATGTAAGTAAATGTATGCATATGTTATATATATATATATATATAGATATTTTTTTTTTTTTTTTAATCATTTCACCCCGAGCAAGGCAGAAACGCCACTGATGTGCAGGGGGTTACATAAATGTAGAAAGATTAATTAGAAAAGAGTGAGGAGTACAAGCTAGTTAGAAAGGAACAATAGAAAGCTGAGAAAGCAGGTGCAATGACAGGTACATGGGCGGAGAGAAAGGGAAGGTTATACAGGGGAGGGGAGAGAGCTAGAGGCCAGTGGTTAGTAGGTGAGTATTAACTTTGCTTTTAAATTTCTGGAGGTCATAGCCGTCAGGAAAGCAAGAATACGGGAGTGAGTTCCACAGGCGGGAAGTGCGAGAGAGGAAGCTGCAGGAGTAGAATTGTCGTCTGCGTTTGGCTAACCTGACTGTGAATGGGTGGGACCCAGTTGCCAGTCTGGTTGAACGGGTAAACACCTGTTGAGGAGGCATCAGTGACTTAAGCTCATCCGAGCAGAAGCCATGAAAGTATTTATAGAAGAGACAGAGGGAGGCCACATTTCGACGATGGGAAAGTGGCTGCAGACGAGTCGCCAGATCAGTACCTATCACATTACAGACTCTCCTTTGGAGCTTGTCAAGAACACTGAGGAGAACGGCAGGGGCACCTGACCATAAATGGCAGCAGTACTCCATGCACGGACGGATGGTTGACTTGTATATATGCAGGATGGATTCAGGTGGAAAAAACATCCTGGATCGACATAGTGACCCAATCTTCTTAGCAGTAGATTTTGCTATGGATTCAATATAGTGCTTCCATTTGAGGTCTGAGGACAGGGTAAGTCCGAGGAGGCGTAGTGTATTACTCTCCGGGAGAATCATCTGGTCCATGCTTATGGGAGGCAGAAGAGGTTGCCTGTAATGGTTGACAGACAACAGCTTGGTCTTAGATGAATTGAAGTTGACAAGCCACTTCTTGCCCCAGTTCACCACAGAGTGTAGATCCCGCTCAAGGTCAGCAGCGAGATTATGTCTGTCCGCCACGACAGGTTTCTTACTGGAGCGGGAGTATATTGTAGTGTCATCTGCGTAGATGTCTACTTGGGACTTGATCTCATCTGGGAGGTCGTTGATGAAAATAAGGAAGAGCGTTGGGCCCAGGATAGAGCCTTGTGGGACACCAGCATTCGTGCTGTAGGACGAAGAGGCACGCCCATTCAGAACGACCTTCATTTTGCGGTTATTTAAGAAAGATTGGATTAGGTCAAGCAGGCGACCGGTAATACCATAACCGCGTAGTTTGCATAGGAGGCCAGGGTGACAAACCCTGTCGAAAGCCTTGGAGATATCCAGAGCAACCGCGCGAGCCTCGTCAGACTCATCAAGGGCCTGTAGCATGTACTCCGTTACAGTAGTTAGCAGGTCGGCTGTGGACCTGTCAAATCGGAATCCATATTGCCTGTCGGAGAACAGTTTGTGGGCGGTGAGATGATGAACTATTTCAGCATTTATTATAGCTTCGAGCACTTTCCCGAATATTGGTAGAAGACTGATAGGGCGATAATTGGAGATATATATATATATAATGTGTGTGTATGAATGAAAGAAAGGTTGAATCTGAATAGATGTATGCATCTTTCAGTCTGTGTGTGTGTGTATGTGTGTTATATATATATATATATATATATATATATATATATATATAGAATGTCAATAGTTTAGTGTGTGTGTGTGTATATATATATATATATATATATATATATATATATAAAAATAACAGTAACTAACCTAAAGAGCCAACGAACCTACCAAGGTTTCACCTCGCCAGATCTTCAGGGAAGTTTGGCTCAAACATTCCCTGAAGATCCGGCTAGGTGAAACCTTGGTAGGTTTTAGGTTTGTTGGCTGTTTAGGTTAGTTACTTTCTTTGTTTGCTCTGCTTGTGTATTGAGCATTTTTTTTGTTTTAGGTTACTCGTCTTGGGTTTTTTCTTTGGGCTACATAAAAATGTTCAAGTGCTTAGCTCTTTCTTTTTTTTTTTTTTTTTTTTTTTTATCATTTTTTCCTTCTGCATATATATTCGAGGGTTTTTCAAAACGAGTATAGTGATAAGTTTAAATTTTTTTATATATATATATATATATATATATATATATGATTGTGAGTAGTTGTATGTACAGAGTTTGATAGGTAAATTACTACAATTTTGCATGTTTTTGATTTGAGAAAAAGAGTACCTTGATTTAATTCGTTCTAATAGGAATATTGTAAATGACATGCTGTTCTACTTGGAATTCATGCTGGAAGTTCTAATATGATCAACTCAGCATGTCTGGGTGTCAATCTAATGCAGTGGATTCAGAAACAGTTGCATCAGTCTTATGATGATCATGAAGATGTTTGGAGTGATCACTATTGATGGCGTTGTTTATCTTCTTACAAGACATTGAACTCAATATGGTGGCCTACATCAACTTCCTTGAGAAGGTACTGCCATACTGGGTCAAGAGAGTGGCTGCAATATGAACATTTACTAAAATGTTCTCAGCCTAAACAACTATGCAAAACCTGAACAAATGAGTAAAAAATTGGAATTTGTTTTTAATTCTTTTTGGTCAAACTGAGACCTTTTCTGGCACCCACTTGCATATAGATGCACACACATTATAGTAAACCACTATCATTCCCTCCATATTCCATTTGTGAGGAGTAAGTTCCACTGAAGCAGCTTCTCTCTATGAACCATTGCTCTGTGAGACCAAACTCCCAAGACAATGTTCCTCCGATCACTACAATCTTAATGTTCAAATCTGGGGCTAACTGTTATCTTCCCCTCTTATCCACATAAATTACCTTTTTCTCTGTAACCATCTACCTTGAGTGGCCCCCAGGTCTTGTACAGAGTGAATCTCACTGTAAAAAAAACAAAAAAAAAAAACATTCACCCATACACACAAACATACATCTGTGTGTGTGTGTGTGTGCATACACAAGGAAGCAATGTTTTGTTTTTGTTTTTTTTTTTTTTTTACTGATTTAATTAAAGTGTTCATGTATTGAAAATTTTTATCTTAATCAGTCAGTTAAGTTCCATATAGGATACATTCTTGGGCAATCAAGTCTCAAAAGAGGCATGACTGACTTTGCAGAAGATCTTTCTTGTAGTAGGTTGCCAATTTTTTCTGCGATATACCAACCAAAGCTATAGAACATGATCTGTTCTGTTATTTAACCTATAGCTGGAGAGAGAAGATAAGGATTAATAACTTTCCCAAGGGTATTTGCATGTAAGTGAATGTAACGAATTCAACTGGAATTTGAACTTGGCTCTCTGATTTTTCATAACCGAGCCAATATCCTCTTCATCACAATGTACATCTTTCTTATAATACATTTGTATTTAGTATTACTTTCATTGTTCACAGTCCTTCACATCTTCTAATTTTCTCATATGATAAATCATATCAATTGTAACACCTCATTGCATAAAAGTTGACAGCCCCAGGTGTTTTTGCAAAGATCCTGAGACTGGAGATCTCTCTCTGTCTGATTTCTGCTGGACCAGAAAACAAGATGTGACAGACATTCTCAAGATCAGAAATTCTTGTAAGTCTTTAGATACTTTCTGTCAGGAAAAGTGTTCACTTTTACCAGCTTCCTGTCAAGTTTTGTACAATTCAAGTCTGCTGGATATTCTATCTTGGCTTTCCCCTAAGATAACATTTGTAAACTGCACAGTGAAACAAAGAAAAACTAAATAACAGATATAATTACAGGTCATGTATCCTGTGTAAAGATTATGTTAACTCTAAAAGCCTGTTGCCATTTATAAAAGAACAGAGCATGAAAGTGACCTAAAATGGCTGGTTTGCTAACAATTAATTATTTTTAATCATTTCAACTGATTTAATGATTTTACTGATTTACTAAATTGTAAATTACTGATTCATTAATTTATAAATTCATGGATTAAATTATTAGATGCAGAATCAACATTTTCTGTTTTCATGAAATTTTATATACCGTGGTTTGAAAAAATTGTTTAAGAATGGGCTGGAAATCTTGTTTGGCTCTTCTTTTTACATTGAATTATTTTAAACTGAAAATATATAAGAACTTATCTATCTTCTTGAAAACTGCAAAAGAATGAGTGAAACAAAATTCTTATAAAGAATGATTTGATTTTGAAAGAAAAGTTTTTTTATGAACACAAATCTCAAAAATGAGTAAAGAAAATTCTTACAAATAGCCACAAAAAGACAAAAATCAATGAGCTATTTCATTCTGAGTTTGTATTTAATCATTTCACACCAAGCAAGACAATAAAGCTACTAAGATGTAAGGGATTATTGAGAGTTAGAAAATGAGAAAACAACACTATTAAGGATTCAGTCAGTCATACGTGATACATGCTTGAGCAATCATGTCTTGAAAGAGACTTGACTGACTGGGCAGAATATTATCCCGCAGTAGGTTGCCATTGCTTTCTGCGGTAGACTGGTTGCTGACCAAGGCTATAGAACCCAATCCGTCCTGTTATTTAACCCATAACTGGAAGGAAGAGACAAATTAGTACCTTTCCCAAGGGTATTTGCGCATAAGTGAATACAATGGATTCAACTAGAATTCGAACTCGGCTCCTCGATTTCTTGTTCTGAGCCAATATCCAATGCACCACAACTATTAAGGAGAGAGAATAATAAAAGAACAAAAATTATAAGATAATGATTGACATTGCATTTAAATTATTGAAGATCAGATTTGACAGGTAAGAAAGATAGTTCCAGAAGCAAAAAGTGTGATAGAAAGAATTTTAATCTCAAAAGCAAACATTACTTCAGTTAGAGAACTATTTATCATAAACAGACATGCAGATTTGTGAAAGTGCTAATATTGCTCTTCAAGCAAATCTTAGGATGAAAGATACTGAGATAATAAATACTAAGACATTGCTTAAGAGCTACAAGATTTATGGAATATAAAGATTATAATTTTGATTATATGAATGCATTTGAACAATCTGAAAGAGCTTTCTAAATCATTTCAAACATATCTGGATAAATATTACATTGTTGAGGCTACTGAGAAGCTGAAGAAAAGTCTAGAAATCTAAAATGACATGCTGTCACTTGGTCTCTAGCAAAAACCCAGAAGTCACCAAAAACAGTGTTTATAATTATACAATCACTGATATGAAAAATGATTATGGCTTCTGATTTAAGTTTTAAAACAATTTGGTGAAATCAATTTGATGTTTATTAGTGTTAGAAACAAGAAAGGTTAATTTTTTTTTAGTTACAATGTATTTTAGAAGATTTAGATTATTACAAAATTTTTATTAAAAACTTTCATAGTAGAAAACACACACACACACACACACGTCAAAAGTAATCAGTTTGGAAGAACATTGTTTATTTAATGAATGTTTTCATTATATAAGGCACAGTAGGTAAATTGTTGCCATTTTATATTTTTATTTTCATGCATGCATGTTTACTTTGGATTTTGTCATCTGCATAGCATAGTATGATCAGTTGGGCACAATCTCTGAGAAAAAAGCACCATGACACAATTCCCTCTGCCAGAAATTTAGAAACTTCTGATAAGAAAAGAACTTCCAAACTTTTGGTGAGAGACTCAGATTCAACACAGAGACCTACACCAAGGGCCTTAATGAGGTAGTGCTGTTCTCAGTCAAGAAGGTAACTGCTGGATGACCCTGGATCTGGCAACAGGACGGTGCACCAAACAAGAAAACACAGTCATGGTTTTCAGACAATTTCTGCAATCACATCATCCCTTATATCTGGCCAACTAAATCTCTAGATTGTAATCCTGTTGATTATTATGTGTGGGGCACAGTTGAGTGAGTGATCAGCTTAAACTAGGAGACAATCAAGAAGAGATGCAGGAGATTTTGAAGCTGTCTGGAGGCCATGTTCAAAGCCAGTGGTGATTTTATTGAATAAATTTACGCTTTAGTCTTTCAAGATATTTTTGTGTAACTTTGGTAAATATAACTGTTAAAATGAGATATCGGTATTATTTTCCTTTTTGCACAATTTAGACAAGTTATCCATCGCATCCTGTACATAGTCAATGCTCCCTTTGTAGTCTTGAGTTTTATTTACTCAGTCTTTTCATTTCTATGCCAGACAATCACCAAAAATCCATTATTGACAATTGGTTGTGGGCGTTTCTTGCAAGGTTCCAGTTTCTCCAGACCCAAATTCATCCATTGACAGAGAATTGAGCAAAGAATGATGTGTCTGGGAAGACTACATCTTGACAAAATCCGCACAATTCTTGAACATGCTATTTGCCCATTACTACTTCTTTTTTTTATATTGTCTGATGTAAACAAATGTTAGTGACTAGCAACTCTCTCCTGATAGATGCTGCAATGGAGATACCACACAGCTGTTCTGTGATTCCCATCTGGAAGCCTTTTCTTTTAGGTTACTATCATGCTGGTGATACATGTTCCGATAATTTTCTAAACTGTGTAATGACTTTATTTAATGTAGCAAGAGGGATATTAAAGCTTTTTGCAGTTCTGTGCAGTCTTTTTGACTACCCAATAGCTCTACCCTTTAAAAAACTTGACAAATCTACTGAACCTCTTGATCTATACATTACTGTATAGAGTAAAACCATCAATTCTGAAAAGAAGCAACAGATTAGATACTGTTGGGAATTTGAACCTAATAAGGTGCAAAATTGAAAATGGATTCAATGTCTATTTACTTTAGATGTGTCTGTATATATAATGAACTCTCCTACTGATTTCAATGTACAAGGGTACAATAGGGTTTAGAACTGAACCGAGAGACTACCTACACAGATGACTTAATTATACTGGTGAAGGCTAATAAAAGAAGTTTCATGTTTTAGAAGAACGGACAACAGAAATGGTGCACAGTGTGCCAAAAAATGTCTGAACAACTCTCCTCATATTTTGAGTTCAGTTTACCTTCTTCTATACTGACTACCACCCATGGCTAGACATTCTAGTCTTCACAGCTATTTAACCCACAGATGAAGTGAGATGGGTTCATTTGTTTTCTAAGGTCATCAGTGTGAATTGAACAGAATTGATTAGAATTTGAATGCGGGTCTCAATTTTAATTATGTTGATAACTGTTAAACTATATTTTTTTTTTTTTTTTTTTTTTTTTTTTTTAAGCATATCACCCCGAGCAAGGTGATAATGCCACTGATGCGCAAGGGGCTACGTAAGGGTAAAAAGATTGGAAAACAAAATCGAAAACCGCATCCTAAACAGGAAACAAGGGATGAGCCACTTCACCTGTTCAATAGATGTGGGTGGAGTGTGAACCGGGTGATAGTTTAGTCTTTCTACTCCAATATGAACATCAATTTTTTAATATATATGTCATGTGCGTGCATGCATTAAGGAAAGTAATAAATATATGTTTGTGTATCTACCCCACCCCCATCCTTGGTATCCTCATCTGTCTATCACCCTCCTCCCAACATTTTCTATAACTAACCACTCTTTCTCATCACTTTCCCCTATGTAACCCGCTGTGCAACAGTGGCAGTGGAATGCCTTGCTTGGGGTGAAATGATTTTAAAAAAAAAAAAAAAAAAAAAATTACTGACATAAGTTGAGGATGTGTAATTTCACCCACATTGTTCCACCTACTTCTGGAGCAAATCATGCAAGAAACCTTGACTGAACATGATACTTTGATCTCTATCAGTGGTAGATCCATCTGTAATCTAGATTTTGTAGATGAAATTAACCTCATAGCAGGTAGTAATATTGAACTCCAGGACTTGACCCTTGACCAACAAACTTGTTGAAAGACCAGGAGCATATGGAATGGAAGTCAGTCTCAAGAAATCTAAAATAATGTTTAATAGCACAAATAGTAACACCTGTGTCAACATTAGCATGAACAGGAATTCACTGGAGGAAGTGTCCAGATTTAATACTTAGTCGTTTCGAGAGATTGTACCTGCAGAGCAGAATTATCGACAAAGATTGCTGTAACTATGGCAGCGATGGCCAAATTGGCTAGAATATAGAGGAGCAAAATTAGCTTTCATATGAAGTACAGATTGTACAAATCACTGGTAGTCTCAATTCTTCTATATAGATATGAAATGCAGACAGTTACCAGAAATGGCGAGAAAGATTCAGGTGTTTGAGAACAATTGAGTGAGAAAACTTGGTATTTTCTAGTGGGAATGTAAAACCAATGAATATGTGCGGAAGAGGATTAAAAGTTCTGTGAGTTACAAGGAACCTTTTTTTACCCGTATCAAATGAAGAAAAATAAACCAGTCTGGACATGTTACAATACACAAAAGGCTATCCAAGATCATCATCGAAGGCACTATTGAAGGTGGACATAGGAAAGAATGCCAGCACAAGAACTGGTTTAGCAATGTCAAATAGTCAATGATTATGACCGCACCAAAACTATATTGAACTAATCATGAATGTAGAAATTATTTATACTATGCCAATCACTGTATTAAACTATATTAAGCCAATCATTAAACTGGAAACCATTTATATTAAAATAAGCCATGAAGCTAATAAATATCATGTTAATTACATTAATCAGGAAACTGAAAGTTATTTTTAACTAGTCATAAAAGGGGAAACTTTATATTAAACCAATGAGGACTTGATAGTATTCCTGAAATAGTCTTTAAGTGTGCTCCCAAATTGGTTCCTATTTTCTTTAAACTGTATAATAAATGCCTCTAAATTTCCTGCTTGTTAAAAATCCTTGTCTGTTGTCTTTAAAAACTCAAGTCAATCATCCAACCCTTTTGATCTATTGGGCTATTAAATTTCTCTCTCTCCTTGGAGGCCCTAATCAATGCTGCATTAGTTAAGCATCCCACATTCTCTGACCTTTTGTCAGACAAGTAATATGGTTTTCTCTTAATGCAGAAAGAGTCTATCAACCTTTAGATAAGTGGTGAAACACAGGCTGTTGCTTTGAACATCACAGAAGTATTTGACAGGGTTTGGCATAACTACTTTACAAGTTGAAAAGTTAAGGTGTCACTGTACAAATGTTTTAACTATTTCACCCATTCTTGTTTAATTACAAAATGAAAGGTGTCCTAAAAAGTCCACTCTTCTAGATTCTTTTCTACTTCTGCAGGTGTCATCCAGGTCTCTCTCTTTGATCCTACTTTAGTTTTAGCTTTCATTAATGACTTTCCTGATGGTATCAGCTCTCAACTTGGTGTCTACGATGATGATGACAACCATTTACTCTTGTCTCAAAGGGAAGTCTGATGTTGATCTCCAAGATAGTTACTTGTTGCAACTTCTCTGCTGACATGAAATGGAAATACTGTATTGAATCCATCGCTAGGTCAGCTGCTAAGAAAGTTAATTCACTGTACGATAATAATTTTTCTCTTTTAGAATCCTATATATTGATAAATTTATGATTTGTCCATGCTTAGGATATTGCTACTACATATTGTCTGGTAATCCTGCTATATATTTAGAGATTCTTGATAAAATCCAAAAATAATGAGCAACGTTATTGGTCCCGACCTCGTCTCTTGGCTTCAGTTGCTATCCCACTGCTGTAAAGTTGCTTCCCTGTGCCTTAACTATGAACACTTTCAGGATAATTGTTTGGATACACTCCTTGCTATGGTACCTGGAGTTAATGGATTAGATTGATGGGCTTGAGCAAATAGATGGTGGAGCAGGGTTTGGGAGGAGTTACAAGAGAAAAGCTGTTAAGAGCTGCAAAGGATTGAGAGATGAGGAAGGCCACGATTGCCTACTTCTTGAAGGTACACGGCACAGAAGAAATGTTAAGAGCTACAAAGAATAGGTAGATGCAGAAGGCCATGATTGCCTACGTCCCAAAGGAACATGGCACATAAAAGAAAAAGACTAGATTGGCAACAAGGTCTCATCAATTCGCTAGATATGACCATTTCTTTTCTTGCACTTATCGCTTGTAGAACTCTCTTCTTGCTTTCTAGTTAACTTTATCTTCAAAAATTTAGATGCAATATAAATCATTATATCATGTCTTCTTGAATAACCTTTATTGATATCACTCTTAATGTTTCTCTTTTCTAATTCTTTCACACTTAGTAACCACTTGTGTCTTAGTGGCTTTCTATTGTCTTCTTCATTACCCTTCTATTGCTCTTGCATTTTAGTAATACTTCTATTTTCAAATGCTTTCAAACTCAGTAACCCCTTGTATCATTGTAACTTTAATGCTTGGCTTGAGATAAATCTGATTAAAAAAACAAAATTGAGCCATTCTGTAAATTACTTTCAAGACATGTAAGAAATGAATATGTTCTTGCGGAAGGAAATGAAGTTAAAATTAATTTCAAGCTTATTCTATAGAATTCCTTAAGTTAATATGAAGAAAATTTTAAATGATAACAAAATCTTTATCTCAGAAAAATGAAAAATTTTTATTTGTGCTGATTCATATATTTTCTTTTTGTAATTTAAGTTTTGGAAAAGATGTTAGCAGGTTATTGTTGATCTCCTTAATTAAATAATCCTTTGTTCAATAGAGACTGAATCTGTCTAAGGCAGATGCTGGCCAATACCTAAGTGAATATATGAAAGAAAGAAAAGAGTAATCATGAGTAGGTATTATTAAGGCAAATTTTCTTTGTCTAATTGTGCAATACATTCTAATATGTTGAACCAAGAATGGCTGTGTATATAAATTTGACTATATCTTTATCTTTTTCAGTTTTTTCCCTTAGGTGTGGGCATGTATACAGATACATACATATGTAAATATATATGGAAGTCAATAATTTCATAATAAATTTGGTATTAACCAACAGATGCAAGCAAAATGTTTAGTATATACTTATATTTGCATGATAAATATATTGAGTTGCAGTTTCTAATATCCTTATAAACAATTTGTTTGATAGTGAAACATTTTGTTATCAGATTTGACAGGTGTTCCTTATATGGTAAATAAATATATATACTAGTATAGTTGTTAATATTTAATTGTAAATTTCCTTTATCAGACATAACCTAAAAAAAAGTTGTTCTACAGTTATTGAGTGATGTGAAGGCAACATTGGAAATAGAAAATACTATTGAAGAGATCAGAGAAAAACAAAAAAAAAATAGAATTAAAATCTTGGCAAGATAAAAACATGAACTTCAAGAATGTCAATAAAAGATAACTGAAAAAATTAAAAGGGCAATAGACCAATAAAAATATTGAAGGAGCTTTATTTACAATAATGAACAGAGAAAAGAACTATAGTAGTAAGAACATTATGTAAAGACATGGAATTAACTAAATTAACATTAAGTAAGCATCACATGGAGCAATACAAATACAGAAGAATATATACCTATATCTTGAAGATCATGGTAACATGTTTGAGTTACAATACAAAGAACTGTTTGAACTGCTTGGAAAGCTTGATTTATATACTGCCTGCATATGGATAGAAAATGAATATACAAAAATAGAAAGGGTCATAAAAAAATGTTTTATCACCAGACTTATTCAACTTTTACTCTAAGCAAATTAGAAGTCCTACTAGAAGTTATTATTGACAGACACATTCTTAAAAACATAAGCTATGTAGATGACAAATGTGCGTTGTGGTGCAGTGGATATCAGCTGGGAACAAGAAATCGTGGAGCCGAGTTCGAATTCTAGTTGAATTCCTTGCATTCACTTATGTGCAAATACCCTTGGGAAAGGTATTAATCTGTCTTTTCCTTCCAGTTATGGGTTAAATAACAGGACAGATTGGGTTCTTTAGCTTTGGTTGGCAACTAGTCTACTGCAGAAAGCAATGGCAACCTACTGTGGGATAACATTTTTTCTGTTTTTGTTTTGTTGTTGTAAGTTGGATTAAACCAGATCGTTTCTATTTCTCTTGTTTCTTTTTTGGTCTCTCTTCATTTGTGTATTTAAGTTTTTGAATCACTGTTATTTTTTAGTGCTAACTCAGATTTCTTTGTTTTCATTTAAGTTTTGTTATTTGAGTTCATAGATAATCTTTTGCTTATAGATATGGGTATGTGTCTAAATATATTTGGAGGGTGATTGGAATTTTTGTTGATATATATGGAGTCTTCTGTTGTGAATGGTTTGTATAGATTGTTACTTAAGTTAAGTATTACATCTAGGAAATTTACTATTAAGTTTTTTTTGTCTTTTAAATCCTAGAGTGTTGAAGATTTTAAACTTTTTCTTATATTTTTCATAGTTTTACCTTTACAGTTTCTTAGAATTCTAAGTCCACTGTCTCTGTATAAAGTCATCTTTTTCATTGATGATTTTTGTTAGTTTGTTAATGATGTAAATGCCTATAATTTTGCATATTTTTGTGCCATCATAGCTTCTCATTGTTACGTCAAATCTGTTGTCACTGTTGGTGGTGCATTGTTTTTTTTTTTTTTTGCCATATTTTGTTATGGTATATTATGGACTTTCTGCAATGTTTGATAATGTTTAGGTCTTCTTGTGAGATGTTTATGTATTGTTTTGCTAAGTTGAGTACATTATTTAATGTTTTTTCTTTGCTAGATGAGTGGAAATCTTTTATGTCTAACTATATAAATGAGCATTCCTTTTTGTTGGTGATATTGTTGAACCAATTGTTTCTCTTGTGTTTTTCCATTAGCTTACTTCTAGCTTCATTTCTTGTACTATTTGTTTACTTATTTTTCTGATGTTGAATTTTGTAGAGTTTATTAGCCTATATGTTGAATTATTTAAGTCATCTTTATGGTTTTTTTAGTTTAATGAATGGGTCAGTTTTCAAAAAGGTTACACCAATAAAAAAAGAGGTCAGTACATCAAAAGAGTACAAACAAATTAAACAAATATTCATTCATGCATTCACTAAAAAAAAACAATATCAGAATAAATCAAACTACACAATAAAAAGGAAGAATAAAGAAACAAAAAAGTCAATCACAACCAAAACCATTCCCACAAGATCCACACCATGTTTCTCTCTCTCTCTCTCTCTCTCATATATATAATATTATTCAATAGTTATATTAGAACATGAAAGTAAATACTACAAAATTGTACATTTTGCTTCAACATTGAAAGAACAATGTCTCATCAGGTAGTTACCAATGTTGGTATTGGTACATAAACAAGTAGATATACCAATACCAACATACTCCTTCTTTTGAACAGAAGTAGACACTCATCCCTTGTTTCCTGTTTAGGAACAGATTCTTGGTTACTTTCCTCTCCTCAGTTCCTAATAGTAGTGCTTTTGCAAGCTTTTTGTAATGTGTGTGTGTGGATGGTGGCAATGTTGCTTCATTCTGAGAGTACCAGTTTGGTAGTTTCCTAATTGCTACTTCCAACTGGTAGTTAGGTGCCTGAACTCTTGTGTAGCGTCTTGAGAGGCTGCTCTAATTTACAGTTAAAATATATTGGGGTTTCTTGTGCATGGATGTGTGTCCCTGCAAGAGAAACCCTGAGGCCACATTATGCTGCAGTCTGTGCCAGGTTTTTTCCCCATATGTTGCATTTGATGACTGACTGATACTACTACTCTAGGCCTCTCCTGACCAAACAATCTCTGTAACATCACACAAAGTAAGAAATAAAGCTAAATTAGCTAAACAAAAATGATCTAAACCCATTAACATCTCTTTCTCAAACATCTGTGGTATCCATATTAATTTTGCAACATTGAATCTTTCCTCCACATAAATTCAGCTGACAACTTAGCTCCCTGTGAAACTTACCTTGACCCCTCGGTTTCTTCCTCTGTTTTCTATATCCCTGGTTACCTTCCCCTCTTTAGAAAGGACTCCAAAGTACATATGCATGGACTTGGCATTTAGATCAGTGAACATATCCCTCTAGCTAGAGTAATTTCTCTTGAATCGCCAAATCATTCCTATGTGTCTCAATCTCTCCCTACTAAGCTTGGTGAGCTACCCTTTCTTTCTTTACCGCTCCCCCTCATCTCCTGACTGTTCTGTAATTGACAGCATCTTGAACAATATAGATAAGCCCATTTCCTCACATCCGTTTGCTCATATATTTGTGTTTGGAGACTTTAATGCACACTATGCCAAGTGGCTGGAAAACTGTCACAGATCTTGCTGGTGTCCATACCATTAATTTTTGTTCATTTTATTCCTTTAGGCAAATAGTGAATTTCCCCACATTTTTCTTTAATAACTTGAATGGACCTGACTTACTGCTAGATCTGTTTCACCAGTATTTGTTCTGAAAAGTACAGCTTTCAACTGGATGAATTAATGGCAGCAATTCAAGAAAAATGCCTAGAATTGGCAAACAGGAAAGGTGAGGTTTTCTATCAGAATAATGCCAGACCTTGTGTTTCTTTGGCAACCCAGTTAAAATCATTACAGCTTGGCTGGGGTGTATCTCTCTTTTTTTGTTTTCATTTTTTATTTTTTATTTTTTTTATTTAGTACTTTTGGTAAACATTTTAGGTAAACAGATCTTTGTCATAAAGTGCTTGATATCAGAATAGAGATAGTGAATTAATAGAATTAATGTAGATAAGATTGTCACTTAGCTGACCAGTGTTATTTCAGTCATGCTGACTTTGAAATTTTGGAAGGTATTATGTCTTCATTTTTCAGGGTTTTTTCTGCTGCTATTTTCCTATTTTTTCATATTTATATGAAGATTGCAATTTAATTCTTTTTTTGTGTGAGTGATTCTTTTTGCTTGATGAACGTTGTTTCTTAATTGTTTAGGATTTGCAGTTGGTTAATTGCTTTTTATTGTGTTTATCTCTTTTTAGCATGCTTAAGTGTATGTCTGCTTAATTGATTTTGAGTTGACCTCTTTTTACTTTGAGCTGACTTTTTTTTTTGCTGTATCAGTACATATGCCTGCTTAATTTTTTTTTTTTTTTTTAGACCATGATTAACTTTTTGTGTTCTGATGTGTATGTATGTTGCAGATTTTATTTGTAGGCTTGGTGTGTTATTTTTTTCTGTTTGATGATTTTTGGACTATCTGGCTGTTTTTTTTTGTTTTTGTTTTTTTTCCTGCTTTCCTTTTTCATCTTTTTATTTCTTTGTCCTGATTATGTACATGTGATAATTTTGTGTTTACATTTTCTGTTTTTGTTGGTATGATGTAGTAATGTAAATATTTGTTCAGATGCTTACATTTCCCCATTATCCTTTGTTTCTTGTTTAACTGCTAATTTTTTCTCCAAATATAGTTTATAGTTTCTGCTGTTCTATTGCTCTTTTTATAATTTCCTATTTAATTTTGATGGTGATGTTACTTTCTTTTTGCATCCATATATATTTTGATAATGTTATGTTGTTTTTGTATCTTTCGGCATTGTATTATGCTTTGTGATTGTTAAATCTTTCTTTGAAGGTTGTGCCTGTGGCTCCTATGTAAATTCTTTTGTCTGTGTTAATGTTGTTTGTTACAATGACTTTATATATTGTTACATGGGAAGTTGTCATTTTTATCTAACAAAGAAAAGATTACTAGATTGTGATGTGATGTCTGTTCTTCAGAATGACAGTGAATGCTGGACAATATCATCAAAGATGAAGGAAAAACTTGAAGCAACTGAAATGTGGTTCTGAACAAAGATGCTGCAGATATCATGGATTGAGCATGCAAGCAATGTTGGTTTTTAGAAAGGATAAAAACAAAAATTAATACTGAGTATCAGGAAAAGACAACTGAAGTTCTTGGAATGTGATGAGGAAAGAATGCATGGAAAATCTGATACTCGCAGGTCAGATAGAGGGAAAAAGACAAGGGAAAACAGTGGATAATATCTGAAGGGCCTGAGGTGGATGGCAAAGCAAAGTTTGGGTTGGGTAACAGGAGAAAGTATGCTAAGAGCGACCAGGGATAGGGACATGTTGTAGGCCATGATCACTTTACATCCTGAAGGGACATGGCACATAGAAGAATAACAAAAATGACTAAAGCAATAATAAAAAGAATTTAAATGAAATTGGATAGATTTCTTGCAAAACAAATATATAAAAAATTAAATTTCCAGGATATCTTGTGTATGTGTAGTTGCATCAACATAACAAATTTTTTTGTCTTGAGGTCAAATGTCAGTGACCAGTGTGCTGATAGAAATGATTTAACCCTCTCAGAATGCAAAGGGGAATGTGTGCTGCAAAGGTTAGCTTTAATGTCATCCATAACAGTCATGTTTATCAGACTGTTGCACATGTAGAACACCCTTTTACTGTCAAAATAGTTAAATGTAACTGCCATGTCTATTCTAACAGTAGTATTTCATGCACTTCCTACCTGTGGAACTCCCTTCTGTTTACTTGTTTGCCCAATAGCTACAATCCCCAAAATCCTCAATTGCCATCTTCTATTTCCTTGAATATCATCCATTTTTAATCCTTTCTTCACTCTCTCTGTCTTGTTTTTTCTCTCACTAATGGTGGCCCTGCTTTGCTTGGAGTAAAATAAAAATATCATCCACATAGCTTTTTTGGCAAAGTAATAATGAGCGCATTGTGGTGCAGTGAATATTGACTTGGAATAAGAAACTGGAAAGCTGAGTTCAAATTCCAGTTGAATACATTATATTCACTTATGCGCAAATATCCTTGTGAAAGATATTAATCTGTCTCTTCTCTCCAGCTATGGGTCAAATAACAGTACAGATTGGGTTCTATAGCCTTGGTTGACAACCAGTTTACCGCAGAAAGTAATGGCACCCTACTACAGGAAAATCTTCTATTGAGTCAGTCATGTCTCATTAGAGACATGATTGCCCAAACATGTATCATGTTTGCACTTAACTGACTGACTGAATAAGAGGTCAGTGTTTGACACAAGCATTGAGGAATTTGGTATTCTATTGCTTTTAAATAAGTTTAATTACAAATGTTTTCTCAAAAGCTCCCGTGGTGATTGTCACTAATGTAAGTTCCCTTACCAAACTGGAAGATATCTAAAGTGAGTGAAATAATTGTTCTATGCCAAATTGAACAACATTTTAAAAAATATAAAAACTCATCGCAGTTGACAAAATGACTGGGTAAATAAGAAGCTTTGTGTACAAAAGAAAAATTGTTGAAGGAAATCATGAAGAATTTGTCTTTTCCATGATATGACAGATATATCCTTAAGTATGGAACATTTACAAATTGAACTCCAAAGATCACTTGTCAGATGTGGGCAACATTCATTTAGTCTCTGTTTGGGTCCCAGATATTTCCTAATGGAGAATTTATGCCACTTGATAAAATAATTTAATCTCCCCCGCCCCCCAAATGAAACATTGATTTGCTTATCTCTAACGTGAAGAATTCTATATAAGAAATATAAAGAGAAAGCTCTTCACTATTTTAGAGAAATCATTAAACACTTTTTAGTGCCAATTATGACTTCTTTCCTTTTCCCTGGTAGAAACCATTTTTTCTGACAGAAAATTTTTTACTTATACTCTTCTCTTTTATGCTTAACACAAAACTGATAATTTTCTATTAAACTCTGCAAATGAATTCATCCTAAAATTTGTAAAGCCATTGGTTTATTTTTTAAAAATTATTTATTGATAATTTTGTAAATATTCAGTTCAAAGGAAAAGTAATTTTCTGGTTCATTTAAAAATCTGTTTTAATTTTGTTTAAATAAGCAAATTTCTCAACACATCACTCAATAAATCCTGGGCCTGACATATAGATGGCACTACTAATAAAAAAAATCCATATAATTTTATTCAGTACTGATCTTCAAATGACACTTGACAAAATTTATTAGTTTACAAATTACAGTTATTTAAGTTAAGCTAATGTTGCAAATTTTCAAAATAGCAAAATCTGAATTTCATGTGTTAATAAAACATTGCTTTCTGATGGGAAAAATACTGTCCAAGCAAAGCAATGGCTTGATAAGTGTTATTCAGACTCTGCTCTGTTGGAAACAATGGTTAAAAGGTGGTATGCTGATTTTAAGCGTGGTCATACAGACACAAATGATGCTGAATGCTCTGTCCCCAAAAACACCAAAAAATCCACAAGCTCTTTTTAGCTGATCATAAATTGAACTTGTATGAGATAGCAGAGGAGTTAAACATATCAAAAGGAAGTGTATTCACTCTTTTGCATGAACATTTGTCTATGAGAAAGCTGCGTTCAAAGTGGGTGTTGTGTTTGCTTACAGTTGATCAAAAACATGTCGACAATTCAAACTATTGCTTGCAACTGTTTTAGTGCAACCAAAGAGCTTTTGTGTAAATATATGACAATGAGTCAAATCAGCTGTCAGATGAGCAGACAGTGGCAGGTGTAAGCCTTCTAAAGTGCCCATAGACACAAACATCAGCAGGCAAGGATTTGGCCTTCGTATTTTGGAATGTGCAAGGTATTTTGTTCACTGATTACCTTGAGAAAGGAAGGACTATCAATGGCGAATATAATATAGCATCATTGGTGCATTTGAAGGAAGAAATCACCAAAAAAAAAAGGCCACAAATAAAGAAGGAAAAAAAAGTAATCTTTCAACAAGACAATGTGCTGTATCACAAGTAAATCGCAACAATGGGAAAACTACACAAATTGCGCTTTGAATTGCTTCTGCATCCACCCTATTCTCCAGGTCTGGCCTCCAGCAACTACTGGCTGTTTACAGACCTCAAAAAAATGCTACAGGGAAAGAGATTCGGCTCCAATAAAGAAATAATATCGGAAACTGTGGCGTATTTTGAAACCAAACACAAATCGTTTTACAAAAAAAAACATCAAATTGTGAGACAAGTGTATCACCCTAGAAGGAGACTGTTGATGAATAAAGTCAAATGTTGCCAAAAAATTGTTTTATTAGTTAGGCTTGGTATTTATTGAGTGATGTGTTACCATTTTAAATTTAGTTTTGACTTAAAGTTGATCGTAATTTTGAATCTGCAATCAAATTTTTACCACAAAATATACTTGTCAAATATTTACTTAGAGAAATATTTTATAAGATTTTACTTGTCATTTGTTTTAGCAACAGTAAAGATTTCCCCCCCTGTAAGTATTTTCTAAAGAATAATGGTTGCCAGTATTCTGCCTATTGTCTTACAAGTATGGCCTTGAGGTAAAATTCAGTTAAGTGTCGTACGTGATACATACTTTGGGCAATCATGTCTCAAAAGAGACATGACTGACTGGTCAGAAGATTATCTCACAGTAGGTTGCCATTGCTTTCTGTGATAGAATGGTTGCCAGCCGAGGCTATAGAACCCAATCTTTCCTATTATTTAACCATAATTGAAGGGAAGAGATGGATTAATACCTTTCCGAAGGGTATTTGTGCATAAGTGAATGCAAGGAATTCAACTGGAATTCGAACTCGGCTCCCTGATTTGTCGTCCTGAGTTGATATCCATTGCACCACAACGCACATGTGGTAAACTTGCATTGACTTAGATAAATATCAACTATTATTTTTTTACTTTGTGTGTGTGTGTGTGTGTGTGTATATATATATATATATATATATATATAATATCTTAAGCTTCTGCATTAAAGGGATGCAGGTTACTTACATGGTAAGTTTGAATACCATGAGATGCTCTGAAATCCTGTCCCTTTGCCATACTAATGAAAACTTAAAGAAGCTTTATTAGAATTATTTTATTATAAAAGTGAAACTGGGCATTTCTTAGTAATCTTGCTATTCTTTTATATAAGTTTCTGGCTGCAGACATGATCTTTAAATATGTACTGTGATGTCGATCTTTAATTAAACTCCAACAGAATTGAAATAACATGAGACTTTGATAGACACTAGCAATTTAGGGACTGTGAAAATCAATCTTTGCTTCTTGGTACATGTTAGCTGTACTTCATGAATTTTAGATGTTAATATATTTATTTATTACAAGTGATAATGCTTTTCTTCACGCAGTATTAATACAAAGAATATGAACAATATTTATGGATTATGAAAATAATAAAATCGTTCACCAAGTCACTTCTCTTCTACAATACCAAACCACCACATGTAACAGCTGAGTAGAGTCACCCTATATGCTTGACCATGTCATTTCACATCCCACTTAATTCATTCATGCTTTGTGTAATAATTTAAGTGCTCCTAGATAAACAGGAGAATGACATAGTGATGGTTAGTAGTTATTGCATCTTGTTCAACCACTTCAGACTATGAACCAATTATAAAATATAGTATTTTGCTAAAAGCAGTTTAGCTTAGGTATCTCATAACCAGTTGTGTTTAGACATTACATTTCTGATCAGGTTGAACTGATTTGAATGCCAGAATTAAGGATGTGCAACATAGTGGACTAACAAGCAAGCTAAACCACTTTTTTTTTTTTTAATGCCAAAGCTTACTTACACTGATTTGTTTTGATTAGTGTCTTGATTTTAGTTGCTACAATTACAATCTCCAATCTTCTTTAGGTATCTAGTGTAGTTGGTAAGAAATTAATTCTTATAGTGTTGCTTGTTTTTTCCAAGCTAGAGTAGATGACTTTCTTTTTTTTTTTTTTTTTTTTTTTTTTTTTTTTTTTTTTGCATTATCTAATCTGTGGCCACCAGGTTATTTAACTGATTTTATACATTAGGCTATGTATTTCAAAGGTCAATCACAGTCAGGTAGTGCAAGAATGAGGTGTAGCATGACTCATTTCTGTTAACTCAACAACATGCAGAATATAGAGATTTTCATTGACTTAAAAAAAATTATTTCTCAAATGAAACTGGTAGATTTCAAAGATATTCTAATAAATTTGGATGCTGGTCTCATTTCACTTCTACTGTATTTTGGTTTCTGTTTGGTACCTTTATGATGTGATTACATTTACTAGTGTGAATTAAATGGAAGAACTTGTAAACACCACCTGATCTTAATTAAAAAATCAACATAACATAAAACATTCTGTGCAGGAATTTTTACAAGCCTAATTAAAGTTTAAAGTTCTAGCAAAATTTAGAATAAGTGCCAGCAGTTATTAATAGTCATAATTTTTTTTTTTTATAATAGATTTATTTTTTGCCTGCTTTAAAGTTCCTGCACTTTGAGTTCAGTTCATGGATCACACACCATACTGGAAAAGGTGTCGGATCTTGTGAAATAAAAAAAATTGCTTTTTTAAAAAATTTTCATAAGTATTTGGTGCCACCTAGGCACGAATTTACACAAGATACTAGATTAGCAACTAGGTCCCACCCTTTTACAGTTAAACAAATAAGATGTAATCGTAATTTCTATTCCTACAGCTTCTTTTCTCGCGCTTCCTGCCTGTGGAATTCCCTTCCACATGTCTGCTTTCCCTGATAGCTACAATCTCCAGGTGTTTAAATGTAGGGCCAATAGACACCTCCTATCACACTAACTTCCAATTATTCTCCCAACACTCTCAACATCTACCCAACCCTCATTCTCGGTATCCTTACCCGCCTATCACCCACCTTCTGACATTTCCTATATTTAACCATTCTTTCTCCACTCTATGTAGCCCCCTGTGCAATAGTGGCAGTGAAATGCCTTGCTCAGGGTGAAACTCTTATAAAAAAAAAAAATAGGACAAACTATAAACAAATACCTTGCTTTGATGGAATTCTTACCTACTTTTGATATTTTTCATACATTCTAATTTTATGGTTCTTACATCTCAAAAATTGGCAATGCTACAGCCACAGTAGTTTTAATTTTATGTGCCATGTCCCCTCACATTCTCAAGTTATTTATTCACCATTGATATAGGCAGATATTGAACTCGCTGTAGCAGTAATGAACAAATAACTTAGAAAGTTAAAGGGGGATAACTACATGGCTACTAGAAGTGGCGTCACACATGGAATGAGAATGATATACCACAGTGATTGAAATTCTTTTGCAGCTCTAAGCAATATTTGTCTCCTTTACTTTTCCTCCCGTGGCATTTTTAATCAGTTACAATCATCTTGTTATGAAAGTTACTTGTTACTTCCCTCAGTCTCTCTGGCCTTCAGTATGTCTTTTGAACTGTCTCATTCTGTCACATTTTATTCCCATTTTCCTTAAAACTTATTTCTTGCTTATATGCACCACCTATGGTATTCTAAGAAAAAGTTATTTTTCTATACTTCTGAGATGAGGTACACTATTTACATTGTTCAGACTATTGTCCTGATCTTTATTGCCATGTTCATTATGTTTTGGCTGATGTATGCTCCAGTCTTGTTCAGGTGCTAGAAATTTTGAACTAAACCTTTTATTTCAATCACTGTGGTATATCATTCTCATTCCATGTGTGACAACACTTCTAGTAGCCATGTAGTTATCCCCCTTTAACTTTCTAAGTTATTTGTTCACTACTGCTACAGGGAGTTCAATATCTGCCTACATCAATGGTGAATAAATAACTTGAGAGAGTTAAGTTAAAGGGAGATAACTACATGGCTACCAGAAGTGACATTGCACATGGAATGAGAATGATATACTCCAGTGATTGAAATAAAGGGTTTGGTTTAAAATTCCTAGCATCTGAGGAAGACTGGAGCATAGGACAGCCAATATAGTGCAAACAAGGCAATAAAAATGAGGACAATAGCCCAAACTGTGTATAATGTAAAAAAAAGCCACACACCTTCATGTTTTAAAGAAATCTCAGGTTATCTTTGGAATTATTTCGAACTTTTGTTCTCATCTTGGTTGATATAGGTGTTATAATAGGCACAACATTTTAATCAAGTACTCTCTGATCATCATCAGGTGTCTATAGAATGGATGTGGATTATCTCATTGATTGTGAAATATCCTGTGAAATCAATTATTGTTCTTTCAGGCTGGAATTTGGTACTCACTACCAAGTCCAAGGATCAAACTCACGACCCCTAGATGATACTAACACATGTATAACCAACTACTATATATATATATATAATATATATATTCACTATGCCACTGCCCTGAAAGATATTAGTGGTGTATTTTTGAAGCTTTTATATTCAGTGTCAGATGGATTTTGACAACTGGATAACGTTAATGTGTTGTTATAACACCTACATCAACCAAGATGAGAACAAAAGTTTGAAATAATTCCAAAGATTATTGAAAATTACTCATCTCAAAAATAAAATCCAAAATTTCAGGTTGTTGCTCATCTTATGAACTGGCTAAATGATTAAGCAAGAAATGAAACTGGTAGAGTGGATTCAAATCCTGGTTCATCTTACTTCCTCTGGAAAAGGTATGAATCTAAATTTTCCTGTCCTGGTGCCAAGTATCTGATATCCTACTATCTTTACAGAAAAGTAGACAGTTTAGAGTAAGGAATTCTTCTCACTTTCAGTTCTTCAATATGACAGTGAATGCTGGACAATATTATCAATGATGAAGGAAAAACTTGAAGCAACTGAAATGTGGTTCTACAGAAGGATGCTGTGACTATCATGGATTGAGCATGTGAGCAATGGTGAGATTTTAGAAATTAGAAATGATGGAAATGAAAAGAAAATTAATACTGAGCATCAGGAACAGATAGCTAAAGTTCCTGGGACATACAATGAGGAAGGAGGGCTTGGAGAACCTGATACTAACTGGCCAGATAGAGGGAAAAAGAGACAGGGGAAAGCAACGGATAACATACTTGAAGGACCTAATCGGGTGGATGATGGAACGAGGGTTGCATGGTGCAACAGGAGAAGGCATACTAAGAACCACCAAGGATAGGGAGACATGGAAAGCCATGATTGCCTACATCCTGAAAGAATAGGGCACATAGAAGAAGATTGGTTCCCTTATATGAATTAAGAAAATTCACCTCTGCATTTGGATCACATGACAAGTAAATACAAAAGCAATCAAGATAAGATTTTTTTTTCTCTAATTGTTTTGTTTTTTTTTGTTAATTTTTTTTTTTTTTTTTTTTTTTTTGCAATCTCCATAATTGGTAAGATTTTTGAAAGCTTCTGAATATTCATTAGCTAAACATGTAAACAAAAATTCAACATCCATCCACTTGATGCCCATTTTATAGAATATCACCTTGTGGAACTCTAGTAGACAATTTGTTGTTAAAGATATTGAAAAAATGATCAGCTCTTTTATCTTTGCAAGAGCCAGATTGGCCCAAAAATGTGGGCAAAAGTTGCTTAGTTTTCACATTCGCATCTTGACAGTCCAAAAGCATCTTTGCATCCTTGTGGGTGACAAATTATTTTCTATCCTACGACTTCTCTGTCAGATAAAACATCACAAGCCTCTCACTACCCTATAGCAAATTTCATAGGAATTTTTTTCAGACATACTACAATCCTTAATTCTATCATTTCTTACCTTCACAGTAAAGACCCACCATATCATGCATATTGTATCAAATCACCGTCATTCCTTTCATATTTCGTTGTTCCCTCTCAACAGCTTCTTCACGTGAAAACTGTTCTATGGAATCGTCTCTGAAAGGGATATTTCCCTGATCACTACAATTTTAACCTGTTCAAGTCTACGGTTATCTTCTCCACATATACTAATAAAGTATGCTTTTTACTCTGTAAAACTCTACCTTGATGGGCTCCTGGGCCTTGTACCTGTTGAACATCACTGTAAAAAAGAAAAAAATGGGAGTGTTAGGATCAGTGAGAGTTAATGGTTGTATGATATGTTACTTTTCATTTCTTCATTTTGGTATCATTGATATTTTTTTAAAATGATGTATTTTCAATATTATTTTATTAGTATTTTATTTCATATTATTTTGTTATCAGAACAATATTGGTCAATACACTAATATTATTTTATTAGTTTTTACAGTATTGCATTTTTACATTGATTTGATTTACTCTCTGAGTGCTACAGCAAAAATATAAAAATTGAGAATAAAGATTTTAGAAGAACTGAATTTACATCTCATTTTGAAAAAACATTTCTTGATGTCTTAATATCTTCATTTATCTGACGTGTCTCTTCAAGACACATTCTCCTTACAGCCTCCTGTTATTTGTAGGTTTAAGCAAAATATGAGTCCTTATCCTTTACAGTTCCTGCTCTGTCATCCATTTGCAAAAATTCATTAGGTTTTATACTTTCCCTCTTGTTTTCAGTATCTCTTGTGAGTTTTATATTCTACAAGCCGTTCTTCCTCATTATGAATACTAGAGACTACAGCTGTTTCTTTATTATTGTAAGTATGAATGTACTTTTCATTCTCATCTTCCTTAAACGTTCCTTGTTGTTTGCATGTTTTTCCATGGTATTTTCAAAATCCTTCTGATGGAAAGATATTACATACTAATTCAGCACTCTTTTCTTTGTTTCTGTTTTTTTTCTGTCTCTTAATATTTTGTTTAGCTTCAGGAAGGCATCTTTCACTACTGCACCTTTCAATTTGTATGTTAAATTCATTGTTGTCTGTTACACTACCAAGATAGTTAAATTCCTGTACCTTATTCTCTAGTTGGGAGGTTGTGAGGAGCATGGAACCACCTCTTAATTTCTATTGTTCTCAGGTCCACCCTGACCCAGAGTGGTACCTGTTAGGGCAAATAGTTAACCCCCAAACTGGGGTCAAAACACTGAAAGTATAAAAATAGACTTTTATAGAAATAAATACATAAAAATATTTTTATAGAAAAATATAAATTTTTGAAGAAAAAATATTACCAACGATACATTTTTAAAAGAAAACAAATTACCATAACATGTTTTTAAAGGAAAAAAATTATTAGCACCAATACATTTTTGAATACAAAACTAGAATGCATTTTTAGTTTTTTAAAATAAAAAAAAAACAAATTTCATTAAAATCTGACTAAACCAATTTTCTCACCATAACCAAATGTTAAAAAAAATATCTTAAAACCCTACCTTTTTTGCATTACATAACCGACAGAGGTTGATATGCCGTTAAACAAAACTCAAACGGCACCTTATTGATTCTGACATCAGTTCAAAGTTCATCATCTTAATTGTCATCCTAAAAGTAGCAGAAAAATAACTGTTTTTCTATTGTTTATCATCAAGGCATCTGTGATCAAAGGAGTTAAATTTATCCATTAAAGACAAGCTTCTTATGTGTGAGATGTGAGTTCAAGTTTTGTCAGAATTTTTTTTTCGATTTGCTCCATAATTAAAATATAAAATGCAGCTATAATAGGTTGGGATAAGACATAAATAATATTTTTGAATTTGGAAGAGAAATTAAAAATTTCTTTTTCCAAATCATTTTCTGATGATCATTTTTCAATTACTGAGAACCTGAGTAAAATCACAATAAAAAGCAGTTAAAAAATTCAGATTAAAGAAAATACAAGTCAAAAACATACATAAGAATTGTAAATTAAGCCTATGTTGGTATCAAGCATTTCATAAGTACGTTAATAGACTGATGCCAAATTAATGGGAAAACCCAAAACTTAGTCACATTTTAAATGCTGTTCCTATGTTTGAATCCAAACAATCATATTTATAATTCAGTGTATTTATTCGAAAGTTTAATATAATGTTTATGCTGTGATGCTGTCACAAGTTTTATAGTTAACATATTTTGACCACTTGAATTTTTTTTTTTCTTTGTTTATAAAATCAGAAGATTCCTTAACTGAAATATTATATTCTTTTAATGAGTATGGCCATATCATGTTGAAACATTGATTATTATTTGATCATCTAAGTTAAGTAATGTTGATTCTGCTCAGTACCTAGATGGATAACAACTTGGTTCTGTAAGCTTAGTCTAATGGATAATGACTCAGGTTTCTAACATTCACCAACACAAATACACTTGGGGGATCAGAAATCATAAACAGATATGATTGCTCAAGCATGTCATATGCACCCCTAACAATGTACATTGGGTAAGCATGGTAGGGTAATGGCCTATTCTGTCTCATGAATTTGAGAAAGGCTTGAGTATTATGCCTTAATTATGCAACTGTTCTTAAACATTTTGACTAATAATAGGGAATTTATTACACAAAACCCAGGTTAGATTACCATTTGTTTATGTCTTAGATTTGATTCTCTGGTATTCTTATTAGGACTCTTTTCTAAGTTTTTATTTTTGCAATATTTTCTCTTGTGGCCACTGTCTTTTCTTTTAACTTTTCTTTCTTTTTTTTTTTTTTGTTGTTACTTATATCCATCCCCAGTTCCAGAATTTCTTGTCTGCAATTTCATCTATGTATGCAAATTTTTGTTCCTTCACCTCCCCCATGACACGTCCCCTTAACAACAACAACAATGGCTATAACAGAAAAGACAATAAACAAAAACAAAGATGGAAGCAACAAGAGAGAAATTCAATCTATAAAACTCTGTTTTGCAATCTATGCTTTTCCTATTGATTAAACCATCACCAGCTTCAACAATGTTCTGACTTTGTATTCTGAAGATATTTTACTGAATAATAAAGCTGTCAAATTTCTTTAATTCAACTGTCTATTAGGCCGATAAACTGATACTTTTCTCTTTTACTGAAGCTGTCAGTAGCAAATTTCTTTTTTCCATCTTGTTTTTTTTCTCTTCTCTAGCATGTCTTTCCAAACATTTTCAGTTTGGAAAATCATGGTGCCATTCTCATAAGGCTTCCCCCACCACACACATACATTTGTATATATCACAAGCATATAGGCACATTATCTCCTTGGAGAAAGTTTACAGAAAGAGAAGAAAAAAAAATATGTGCTTATGAAATAATTGGCATATTTTTCTAGATTCTACCTTTTTTCAGATCATCATTCTTTCATTTATTTATTTTTCAAATTTTGTTTTTCATGTTTGCTAATCTTTAGTCTATGAAAAGCTCAAACCTAATTCTGCTCCTATGCTTTGTTTGAAGGAGAAATTTATTCTGAAATTTTATAATGGATAATAAAGCATTCCCTAGTGTTTAAAAAATAAGAAATTACTTTATAGCAATTTGATAAAAGTTTATTAAATTCTTTAAACTTTTACCAAAAAATTATTCAGTCAAGTACTTACCATTTCTTTCTAGTTTTTAATCTAACAGTGAAATGTGACACTGTACATTAAGCATGATGTATTTGAATTTTTAAAAACATTGTGACTGAGAAATTTTCATGTACTGGATAAAAACATGAATTTTTTTTTTTCTTCTACAGATTGTCAACCCTTTTCAGGTTATTTAAATACAGAAAGTATTTTTAGAGAATAAGAATATTTTTAAAAAATAATCATGATTTAGTGATACAAATTGTATTACTTAAACCATAGCTGGATGCAAAAGTGGTAAATTCATACTTTGTTGAGGTTATTTGCACGTAAGTAAATATAACAATTCCAACTGGGTTTGGAAATTTACTCTCCAATAAAATACTGTGAGCCATTATCCATTACATGGCATGCACATCCAAGCTTACAGCACCTGGTGCTCCCAAGCAGTCACCCATCTAGATATTGCTTAACTTTGGTGATCCTGTGGGAAGTGGTGTTTCAGTGCATGTTCTAGATTTTTAATAACATTCTGAAACTAAATATTCTTAATGAAAAACCTGCCTTATCTTTTCTCTTACTTTAGGATTTTAGTTTTTAATACATAAATAAAAAAAAATTAATCAGTAGTCAAACTACTGAAATCTTCATTTTGTTGGTGGATGTAATAAAAATTCTCAGCAGTGTTTAAACTTCATACTTAAAAAAACTCGTCTGCCAAAAGATGGTTATTATTCTGATGACTCTATTACTGTATACACTTTTGACTCCCTCAGCAATGTTTATAACTTTAAAAAGTGAAATATTTAATGTTATATGTTTATTCCCTTGACTTAAACCATAGCTGGATGCAAAAGTGGTAAGTTCATACTTTGTTGAGGGTATTTGCACATAACAATTCCAACTGGGTTTGGAAATTTACTCTCCAATAAAATACTGTGAGCCATTATCCATTACATGGCATGCACATCCAAGCTTACAGCACCTGGTGCTTCCAAGCAGTTACCCATCTAGATACTGACCAAGCTTCATATTGCTTTACTTTGGTAATCCTATGGGAAGTGGTGTTTCGGTGCATGTCCTGGATTGTTAATAATATGCAGAAACCAAATATTCTTGATGAAAACCTGCCTTGTCTTTTCTCTTCCTTTTAGAATTTTAGTTTTTAATACGTAAATTATAAACAAAATTTCATCAATTGACAAATAACCAGAATATTGCAATATTCATTCTGTTGGTGTATGTAATAAAAAAAATCTCAGCAGTGTTTAAACTTCATGCTTGAAAAAAAACAAAAAAAACTGGTTTGCCAAAAGATGGTTATTATTGTATTGACTCTGCTATTACTGTATACACTTTTGATTCCCTCAGCAATGTTTATAGTTTTAAGTGAAATATTTAATGTTTTATGTTTATTCCAATTTTCTTGTTTTATAGTTTGTTGATAATTTTATAAAATTGGAAACAAATTCTTTTTATTCATAAAGTTTTCTTTAAAATGATAAATAATAAAAATTGTATTGGAGTTGGCTAATATGTTTTGATAATTTTGATGTATTTTTGAATAAAAAAAGATTTCTTTTCAAATTTATTTTTTTATGAATTGGTAAATAATGAAATATTACAAAGTTCACATACTTTTATAATCTTGTAAATAAAGATTTCCAAGAAATGAACAGTGTGTACAATAACAGCAGTATCAAAGGAATAACATCTTTTGACATACAATTTTTTTGGAAGGATGGTAGTGAAACATTACCAAAATGTCAATTTAAAAAATAAGTAAAGAATCAACATGTTTTAATTGTCCAATTGGAGGCAACAGGAATAAATGAATCATGTGTAATCAAAGAATCACAGTGTATTAGATGTGGTAATCAAAGACAGATAACTGTGAATAACAATAACTAAAGAAATTCAGTGCCTCAGTTACATAAAATTGCAAACAAAGAATTACAAATATTCTGTTTCTTACTTTTAAAGAATTTAATCATTTCACCCCAAGCAAATCAATAAAGCCATTACGACACAAATGGTTATGAAGAGTAAAGAAAAATAAGAAAACATTACTGAAAAGATAATTAACATTACATTTAAGTTTTTGAAGATTCGACTTAACAGAAAAAAGTTGTAAGAGTTCAACAAATGAGAAGTGTGAAAAAAGAAACTAATAGATTTTTCAGTTACACTTAGTAATTTAAGCAGTAAAAATATGAGACTGAATTTTTGGGATTTTCTACAATTATTTAACTCTAAGCAAGGTAATAAAGCCACTAAAAATACAAGGGGTTACTGAGTGTGGAAGAATAAAAAAAAATCATTAAGGGGTAAGAACAATAGAGAAATTAAGACAATAGATAACGATTGACATTTCATTTAAATTTTTAAAGAACAAAGTTGGCTGGAAAGAGTTCCTCAAATGAGAAGTATGAGCAAATAAACTCAGCAAATTACTAACAATTTATGTCTACCCATTTCAACTGTAAAATGATTAAGCCATTATATGCTTAAATTAAAAAAATATCTAGGTACCATTGGGCAAAATTCACCAGAACAATTCAGCCATCTAGTCAAGTCAGTTGTGCCATACAAGATACACACTTTTGGGCGATCATGTCTCTTTCAAGACATGACTGACTGGGAAGATTATTCTGCAGTAGGTTGCCATTGCTTTCTGCAGTAGACTGGTTGTCAGCCAAGGCTATAGAACCCAATCTGTCCTATTATTTAACCCATCATTGGAAGGAAGAAACGGATTAATACCTTTTCCAAGGGTATTTGTGCATAAATGAATGCAAGGAATTCACCTGGAATTCAAACTCTGCATTTGTCGTTCCGAGTCGATATCTACTGCACCACAACGCACATCACCACTCAAGTACCATGTTTAAATTCATGACGTTGATGTACAAAAGAGGAAGCTCATCAGAAAAATAACTATGAAAATATTCATAAAAGACACAAGAAAGCAACATTATGAAGGTAAGAAAATGAACCAGGTTTGGATCAACAACATTGCAGATTCTTTGAATTTTATAAATTTCTAAATATTTAATAATCACCAGACCAGATGTAACAATATTCAATGTCAGGACAAATAACATTTCTAATCGTTTAAATATTTCCTAAAAAAGCATTTGAACATTACATTTGTGGTTTTTTTTTTTTTTTTTAAGAAAATACTTTTGAAAATGTATTTACCAAATATTGTGGTGTCTGACACAAGGTCATAATAGTTGGGCACCCAATGAAGATCAAATACATTAACACTGGGCTATAAAAATTAGCATTCTCTGTACCAGAGACAAATCTAATGACCAACTTAAAACAAACTAAATTAGAATAACTTTTTTTTATGAAAAGACAGCTTTAGTTTTGTTAAACGTCAGAAATGGAAAATTGACACCTTTTCCCTTCTACGCTTTAATTTTATATATATATATATATCTTCTCATCTCATACCTTTTGCACCTACCCAAGCATTTTTCTGCATCTTTGACCAATATTCAATTCCTTGCACTGTTCATTATCTATAAACTTTCATTCCAAGTTTTCTTCACTAGTTACCATGCTGTGCAGGGGACTTTCGTATCGCTCCAGCTTTGAGGAGGAAATTTCTCAGTGTTTTCCACATCAGTAGCCTTTAGCACCAAAATCAGTCGGAAGATGACTGTTAGTTTAACTCAGGAGTGGTAAATTTCGACAAGAGAAATAGAATTGAGCTTCAGTCAGTCATAAATTCAAGTAACCTCTCACCTAATGGGGGATTAAATCAGGCCTGGGTTCATTGGTTTTGGAATTGGTAAGACTCTTTGGCAAGAAGGGTCAATTAACAAAGCCATTGATACCTCAGTGAGTAACTTGGGCTGGTTGTGATTATCTGTGGGTGGTGTCACCTTACTGGCTTTCTGATGTGGGATGACTGATACCCAGGGGCTCAACTGATCCTCCCCAACTCTAAGAGATCAGCCAGTCAGCCGACCGGCCAGCCAACCAACAACACTGTTGTTCCCTTATCATCTTCACAGGGTAAAGGTTGGGAGGAGAGTTAAATGAAATGTTTCTCTTCCAGAAATGATTTCACGAGATCTCACAATAAGAATGGCAGAATGAAGCGAAAGCCCTGAAATGTGTGTAGCCAATGGAAAAATGAAAAACTCTGATTGTGTTTATGTGTGTGTGTATATTAAGAGATAGCTTCTTTGTGTGTGTTTGTTGATTGGGATGAAATTGTTTGTGTATAAGAATGGAAATGCATCTGTGTATGTTTATGTGTAAAGCTTGAATAAAGTACTTAGGACTGGATATACAAGGGATTTTCTTGTGTACATGTATGTGTCTACATTTGTGCATGTATGTCTTTTTAGAGGATTCAATTTGTGCGTATAAATAAAAGTATAACTGCTTTGTATATGTGTATGTATGCCTAAGATATAGATATATATATATATATATATATAAAATAATACTTGTTGATATACATAGCAATTTGTAATTTGATATGTCAAGGTGATGAGAATTTTGGCAATGAGAATGCCTAATAGATAATTAGTTATTATTAACAACAAATAAGGAAAAAATCAAAATACTTATGATCAACTAAAATGTTTTGCAGTGTTATTGCCTCTTAGTCAGAAATATTGACAATATATATATATATATATAATGTAGTCATCCACAGACAGCTCTGTTTAGCTGTATCACAGCTCATCAGTACAGTTAGACTCCAATTGCTTTTAACTCAGGATTGAAACCCCACTGAATTGGTGTCAGTTGGCGATTTCTACCTCTGGGATATGGGCACTCAGTAGAAGAGCATGTGTGTATCTGGACACAGGAATCAACACTGCATGTTAAGTCTGTAACTACAAATCTGTGATATGAGCTCTCATTCTCCAATAAATATAACGTATTTTAAACAATATATTTATTTTTGTGTGTAAATATAAACATTTGTCTATATTTCTGAGATGAGATATTTTCATTATTTACACAACTTATATTATTTGGACTGTTGTTTCTCATCTTTGTTACCATATTCACAATGTCTCCTCAAAGACACATGGTCTAGCGGATAAAAGTGTAGGTTGTATCCAGTGACTTGACCAAGAGAGTTGCGAGTTCAATCCTTGGATTTAGCAGAGGTGAAGAAAAAAAACTGAGTATCAGTTATTTCCCTTTAACTCAATTTTCTAAGACATACAGAAGAAGCATGACTCATGGAACAAGAACAATCTAACATGGTTAATGAAAGAAAGGGTTCAGTTCAAAATTCTGATAGCCCGAAGAAAGTCAAAGAGTACAATGGTACAACAAGCAAGACCTTGTGAATACGATAGCAGAGATGACGACAACAGTTTGAACAATATAGTGTATGTAAATATATAAAATAATATAGTGTATGTAAATATATAACACATTTTCACTGTGAATTGGAGTAAATTATATTGAATCAATTGCTAGGTCTTCTACTAGGAAAGTTGGTTTGCTTTGTCACGTGGAACAATTCTTCTCATCACAATCATTCTTGCATATTTATAAATCTATCATTTGACAGTGCATTAAATATTACATCAATATCTGGTCTGGTGCTCTTACCATATATTGCAAGATTCTTGACAAAATTCAGAGAAGGGTCTGTAATATAATAAATCCTGACCTGGCATTTCAACTTCAGTCACTTTTTCACTGTTGCTTCCCTTTGTCTTTTCTGCATATATTTTCATGGTTAATGTTCTGATGAGTTACTCTCTTTAATCTTCCAACTGCATAAACTTAAGTGTGCTACTATAATGGTAAATATGTCTCACCATTTTACTGTTGGACTAGCTATGAACTGCACCATAGATGCAATCATCAGTTCTATTCAAAACTTGCACTTGTTGTCTGTGGAACTCACTTCCAATTTACTGCTTCCCTACTACCTACAATCTTCAAAATTTTAAATGCAATGTTAATCAACATCCTCTGTTTTCTCAAATCTTGTTCCTTTATTGTACTTTGTCATCATTTAACCTCACTAAAGTTTTCTCATTCTCTTTCACTCTTTATAACCTCCTGTGTCCTAGTGATATTATTGGGTTACTTGGGGTGAAATGATTTAAAAAATGGTTTTAGTCATCTTAAAGTCTTACTTATGCCTGTTATCAGCATGCCTGGTCCTAAACTAATTGCACCTTCTTAGTCTTATGTTTTCCCTTAACATGAAGTAGAATAATTATACTGATTTAATTGTTAGATCTGCTGTCAGTAAAGCTGGTTCATTTTGTCATGTCAAACAATTCATTTTGCTAGAATCCATTTTGGACATTTATAAAACTACCTTTCATTCATGCATAGAATATTTCTCTCACTTTTGGTCTAGTGCTTCTGGAATTTATCTAGAGATTATTAGCAAAATTCAAAGTAGTATCTGCAATATTATTTATCCTGACTTTGCATCTCAGATTCAATAACTTTCTCATTACTGTAACATAGCTTTTCTATTAATTTTTGATGGTAATTGTTCTGATGAGCTTAACTCTTTGGTAATTTGATTTTGTAAATTTTCATGCAGTACTACATTTTAACAGCTGTATTAACCAAAATTATGCAAAAATATCTTGAAATACTGAAGAATAATTTTTTTTTTTTTAATAAAAATTGCCACTGTCTTCAACTGTAGCCTCCAGACAAATTCAGAATCTCCTGCATCTCTTCTAGGTAGTCTCCTTGTTGAAGTTGGTGAATGCTACCATAACCCCTGCCTTCAGTTCATCTTTGGTCCACAAAGAGTTTTGTTGATGTCTCACTCAACTGCACCCCACATATAATAATCAAGGTGGTTGCAGTCTGGGGAGTTAGGTTGCCAGATGTAAGGGTAATGTGTTTGCAGAAATTGTCTGATGGCCATGATTGGGTTCTCTTGCTTTTGTGACGGAGTGCAGAGTCCTGTTGCCAGACATAGTGCCTTCCAGCAACCACCCTCTCAACCAAAGAGCAGCCATACCTCCCCAAGGCACTTGATGTAGACTTCTGCGTTGAGTGTGAGGCCCTCACCAACAAATTCGGGTGTTCTCTTATCAGAATGATCAGTGCGTGTTCTCTGTGTTACCATACCTTTGTAATTGCTGTTAAACTCATGCAACTTTTTTGAATACTCTGCCTTGTAACACAAAAACACTCTGAAATGTTTGCATTAGAGCTTCTGGTTCAAATTCTAAGCAGTACAGCATATGGTTTCCTAATTTTTAGCTGAGTAAATTGTCATGGTGCTCTGTTTCTTGCAGACAATGCCCAACTGACTCTACTGTGCAATCAACAAAACTAAACATGTACAAAATTAAAAATATAAAATAGTGACAATTTACCCATCGCATCCTCTCTCTGTGTGTGTGTGTGTGTGTGTGTATATATATATATATATATATATATATTACGGAAATTAACGAATTTTTTTTAACAAAACTTGGTTATAAGCAACCGACAATTTGTAATGAATTATTTTGAACATTATTTTTACCGATACCCGTATTTAAGTAGATATTCTGTTTAATTAAAAACAGTATTTTATATTTATATCTACCGGCCTGGTTATTTCACAACATTTTTATTGCGAAAATGTGTGCTATCCAGCAGGATTGGAACCTGTGACCCCTATTTACATAGGGGAAGCTACCATTTGATCTGGTACTGTCTTAACCACTCGACCATGAATAGCCTCTTGATCAGACAAGGTTTTTATCATGCCTATATAACACAATTTTCAATCCATCGTAAACAAACCATATCTGCTCTGAAATGTATCGTAAATGTCAACAAATGTAAACATGTTATGGAAATTAACAAATTTTTTAACGAAACTTGGTTATAAGCAACTGACAATTTGTAATGAATTATTTTGATATAAATATAAAATACTGTTTAATTAAAAACAGAATATCTACTTAAATACGGGTATCGGTAAAAATAATGTTCAAAATAATTCATTACATATATATATATATATATATATATATATATATATAATTATTTATAAATGGAACTATGTCTCTGTGTGTGTGTCCATTACCAATACTCCAAAACAGCTGAACTGATTTTCTTGAAAATTTACACACTTGTACTATAAGTGTCTGTGAGTGTTCTTAGCTAGGTTTTGTGTCAAGGTACTCCCAATAAATATCAAATCAATAATTGAAAAAATCAGGTTAGAGAAGGAGTGGTCCGATTTTAATCAAATTTGATACACTCATAGACAAAGACATAATAAACGATATTCAGAAGTTTCAAGGTTGCAGTTCTTACAATAGTGCAGAAAATTGATAATATATATATATATATATATATATATATATATATATATATAAAAGGCAAGATGTTTGTGTGTGTGTCTGTTTATCTGCCTATATGTCTGTATTTTTTTTTTTTTTTTTTTTTTTTTTTTTTTTTTTTTTAGACCTTTTATTTTAGTTTTTGCTTCAGGTTTGGCTCTAAGTAGGTATAATTGTAGTTCTTAGTCTCAGCCATGGTACCATTTACTCAGAGGACTTATTTAGCCTCCAAAATTCAGTTTACAACGAAAAAAATTTGATATCAATACCAGGAAATCAAAATTTGACTTACATCCATTCATTTTTCTTTCAGTCTACGGTTTCACTTTAACTGGAAACAACTATTGCTTTTTAGTCTTTCTTGCCAACATCCAAAGAGTCTGAGCTCCAGGACCATGGATTAGTTTTAAAGCTTTCATTACACCCGAGCAATGCCGGGCTATACTGCTAGTATATATATATATATATATATATATATATATATATATCATCCACATACATGCCTGTTTTGCTGTATCATCAGTGTGGCGAGATATCTGCTTGCTTCTGGCCAGGATTGAACCTCAATTGATTTGGTGTCAGTTGGAGTCTCTATTCTCTAAGCCATAGGTGCATAGAATGAGAAAAGGGAAATTTTAGCATGTTATATATAAGTTGTGTATACATACACCAGTCACCAGAAGAACTCAATTCATTGCTGAAGAGTAACACGTAAATCGCAGAAGTGGTAACAATTTTTAAAATTTTCTTCTCCAGAGAGCTCAATCATAATGAGAGCATACAAGTAGGGTTGCAGTGAGAATATTTGTTGCAATTATGGATTCCTGTTAAATCTATATGTATCTTTAGTGATGGCCTTTTTTTTTTTTTTTTTTTTTTTTTTGAAAGGCTAAATTGGGTAATACCTAAGCAGCTAAGTCCACCACAGAATGTAATGTAAAGGTGACAAGATATCTATTGAGAAGTGAAAAAAAGTTACATTTCATAAAATATAAATAGAAAAGTAGAAAATGTTAAAGGATTTGATTGACATAGCTTTATGATGCATCTTGATTTCTATATTTGTACATGAAGATACGTGCATAGCAACTTGACAAATACAATTGACCCTTCATAAATAACCAAGTATTTTTATCTCTGCGTCCAAACAGTATTTGAGTCTGATAATATTACTTGTGATGACATTCATGAAAACTTGATTTCTTAGGTTTCAAACAGCTGTTAGCATCTTCAAGTATTTCATTCTTGTTCAAATTAATTGTGCTTCTTAACAAAAACATACCAAAATTTTGCTATAATTTGATTCCTCTTTTTTTCTCTCTGATACACCACTTTCTCTGCATTTTTCTATGATAAATTATATAATGTATAGTCAAACACATAACTGCACAAAAAGCTATGCTCATACAAATTTGGGAGAAAATTTTCAATATTAGCTGTTTTGAAATATTAAAGAAAAATGGATTATACCAAATCTTTCTAATACTGTGTACATTTTATTTTTTTTCTGGCTAAGATCAGAGTCTAGTGTCTGCTTTAGATTTTTTTAAAAAAAATCATTTCACCCTAAGCAAAGTAATAAAGCTACAATAGTTTAATTCTTCCCATGAATTGCTACTTTCAAAACTGACTCTCCAGATAATGCTTTCTCAACATGAAAGGGTCACTGATATGGGAAAATATGAAAAAAAAAATATTAAGGAGAGAAAACAAAAGAACAAGAACCAAAAAGAGAGTAGATAATGACTGACATTGCATTTAAATTTTCAAAGATCAAAGTTGAGTGGGAAGCAAGCAGCCAGAAGAGTTTTACAAGGGAAAAGTGCAAAAGAAAATGTTTGCGTTATGGTGCCCTTCTATGAGGATTGGACTCTTCCTCTTGTTATATATAATTACCTGCGTGACTTCCAAAAGCAGTTAAGCAAGCAGTTGACAACTCTACTGTTCAGACTTACTTATTTCTATTTACTTATTATTAACACTTACTTTGTATATATTGTTCTTGTTATACTAATACACTGTTTTGAACCAACCTCTTGTTTTCGGTACCTTACTTCCGGCCAAACTGGTCACTACAATTTTGCGATGAAGTTTTGCCACAACGCCGCAACAATTAGCGACTTAGATTTACATCTAACCATTTCAATGCAGATGTAACAATTTTATTTTGCAGCATATATTTATTAACAGAAATAAAAATAGTGCTAGCTTTGCAAAATTTTAAAATTTAAGACTCATATATATATATATATATACTAACAAAGCAACACTAACAAAATAGCAAGATCGCCAAGACCGACCGTGGTTTCGCACAACGGCTCGTACGAGCTCGTACGAGCCGTTGTGCGAAACCGCGGTCGGTCTTGGCGATCTTGCTATTTTGTTAGTGTTGCTTTGTTAGTGTGTTTGCTCTGCGTTACTGCCTTCTAGTTAAATACTTTTCGGTTGTGTGTATCGAGCACTTTTCTTTTCTGGTTGTTTGTTCCGTTAGAGGGTTTTTTTTCTTTTTACTGGGAGGAACCGTATGTATTGTCGGTCCCACGCAGTTTTCTTTTTTTTCCCCCTCTTTGCCCAAAGCTTTATAGCCGAGGGCAATAACGGATTTAGATTCTGCTGGTCATTCATAGTCTTAGAAAGTCCCTTCTATAAAATTTTGAGATTAGAATACACGCAGAGTCGGTTTAATAATTATTATTATTATTATTATTATATATATATATATATATATATATAAAGGCTAACTGTGAAAGTCAAGGTAAACTATGGCGAACACTAAGTGATGTAAATACTATTGTTGTTAAATTTTTCTCTTATTTTATGTATATTTATTTACCCTTTACTATTAATGTAATTATTATTTTAATTTAATTTGATAAATTATTTATGTATTTATTTTACATAATCAAAGATTTTTATTTACCTGTTTTCTTTTAATTTAATTTATTTTTTGTTGTCATGGATATCGACTTGAGAAATAAGTATTTTTTAAGAAAAGATATATTTGCAAAGGGATGTGCGTTGTGGCGCAGTGGATATCAACTAGGAACGAGAAATCGGAAAGCCGAGTTCGAATTCCAGTTGAATTGCATTCACTTACGTGCAAATACCCTTGGGAAAGGTATTAATCCATCTATTCTTTCCAGTTATGGGTTAAATAACAGGACAGATTGGGTTCTATAGCCTTGGTCGGCAACCAATCTACTGCAGAAAGCAATTGCAACCTACTGTGGGATAATCTTCTGCCCAGTCATAGTCATGTCTCTTTTGAGACATGATCGCCCAAGCGTGTATCACGTATGGCACTTAAGTGACTGATATTTGCAAAAATCAGAGGTGCAAATTTACATTTTGACATGATTTGATAATGGTGCTCTCAAGAACTTTCTAAGTTATTTTCCCTTTTCATAAGTATGGCACTCTTCAGATCAAAGTTGGGATTGAACATATTTTTACGATATAATTAATGAATTTGGTAAATTTATACTCATAGATAAGTTTTTAAAATTTCCGTGAGTTTTCCAATTATACAATAATGAACAGATGTATAAAAGTGTGAAAAAGAGGGACAGAAGTGAGAGAAAATATGAGTGTGCTTATCTCTGTATCTCCCTATAGTGATTTACTAAGCATAGCTTAAATGTGACACAAGGCCAAAAATAGCACTGAGTGAGGATCAAAGTCATTAATCAGTTATAAAAGATCTAGTGAGACAAGCTTGCTATCTATTACATCATGTTTAAGTGCCCAAAGGATTTTAGTTTAGATGTGGCACTAGGCAGTAAATGTGAAGCGTCCAATGAGGATCAAAATCACTACTCGGTCATAAGTAATCTAGTAAGACAAGCTTGTTATCCCTTAAACCACATCAAAGTGCTCTTCTCTATATCTCTCTATAAGAAAGAAAGAAAGAAAGAATCTTACATAAACAATTACATATATATGATACGGCTTGTGATAGAATAAAAGAATGCGTGTGTTTCAGTATTCTTTAAATGTATATGATTTGAGATTTTCCTCAATTTCTCTCTGTCTGTGTGTGTTCTTACTTTGCCAGAGTGAATTTGTTTCCCTCTTATGCTTTGCTCTGCCATTAATGACTTTGCTATTTGAGCCGTCAGAGACAGTAACAAGCTTGTATAGCATGAATCCTTTCAATTATTTTTGCGAATAGCTTTATCACCTTGGCACTGTGTATACACCTGCCATTTATCAGTTACTGTAAGCATTTACCTGTGCATATGTAGTAAATTCCATCTGTACGTTGCTAGGTGTAAGGGAAAATCTTTACGGATCAAAAGTCTTACTTACAAATCTGTGGATGTGTTTGTCTTTGAAGATGTTGCGCTTGTATTTACATATATGTGGTGCATTCTTTTTGACTGTATGCTGTTAACACTTTCAGATATAGCTGTGTTGTTAGAAAGTTGTGCATCACGCCTAAAGATCATTGCATCTTCAATATGGTATAGGAAAAATAATCCCAACTCAGAAGTAGGAAGAAACATTGGTTTACAGAGGCATATAATGCACACAAACCTACTATATATATATATATATATATATATATATGTAAGATAAAATAAATTGGAAACACTGTATCTGCTTATTTTTAATAAAATCCCTTCATACTCATGGATAATCTTTCGTGTATTACAATTGAAAGATGTTGGAAATGAACTGTAATGTTGACAGATGTTGTTATTCATTTCTCAAGATACCCAAGTACTTTCAACCTCTTTCTTACATCATCTTTAGGGGTGTGAGTTATGGTAACAAAAAATAACTGCAAAACTGTATTGCTAAAATTACTGTACAATTTTGTTTCTGCTTCAAATATAATGGTTGACAAATTGCTAGTGTTCATTAGAATGTGAAAAATTATCCAAAATGGAATATATATATATATAATGTATAAAATGTGTGTGTGGGAATAAATGAGTTATTTTAGAGAATGGAAATGAAAAAGAAACTGACACTTAACACCAGGAAGAAACAGCTGAAGTTTTTGGGACATGTAATAAAGAAGGGCTTGGAGAATCTGATACTCACAAGGTAGATAGAGGGAAAGAGAGATGAAGAAAAATAAGTGACATACTTGATGGCTTTAAGTAAATAGATGGAGCAGCAGAGTTTGGGAGAACTACTCAGACAAAAGGTATTAATAGCTAGAAGGGGTAGGAAGATGTGGAAGACCACGGTTGCTTACATCCTGAATGGACATGACACATAAGAGAGTAAACAACTAAGAAAACTGAAAACTGGGTTGTGACACATTTTGTTCAGCAAGGAGTCCTCATCAGTCATGAGAAAATGTGTCACACCTCCATTATTTTGTCTTAACATCTGATTATTCGCTAATATTCTGATATATTTCACAATCGGACAAATATATATTCTCAGATCAATGAATAAAAGTGACAAAGTAATCTTTTGGGTTAGTCTATATTTCTTAGATGCGGTACTTATATTATTTACATTATTCAGATTGTTGTCTTCTTCTTTATTCACAACGTTTCGGCTGTTGTATGCTCTGATCTTTTTCAAGTGACTGGAATTTCGAATTGAACCCTTTCTCTTGATCACTGAGGTAGATTGTTCTTCTTCTATGAGTCATGCCATTTCTAGATGCCTTAGTTATCTCCATCTGACACATGGCCCAGTGGATAAAAGTGTTGGTTGGATCCAGTGACTTGAGCCAAAGAGTTGTGAGTTCAATATCTGGCAACAGTAGTGGTGAATAAAAACTGAGAGAATCTGGAGTGCCACTGACAAGACATTTTGGGATTGTCCTTTACTATTTCAAATGTTATTATAATGGTTACTTAATATTTGAAATAGATGTCCCATTTTTGTTTATTAAACAGTGTTTATTACATCTATTGGCACTGTAGTGGATAAGAAATTAAAATCAACCTTTTTCTTCACTTTTACAAAATTCACAATGACATGTGAAATCCTGGTTTTCCCAAATAGGAAAAGGATTGACCATCTGCTTAACAATGAAACCAGATTTTGCAAGTAGATGTTAAAATGATTTTTGACCAATGGGAGTGACTTGGAAGGACTTGGTGATCCAGTGTGAAATTCAATAGGACTATATAAATGACCTCAGCTTTGGTTAAGAGAGACAGATAGGAGCTAAAATGTAACCAACTTCAGATCAACCTGGAGATAAGGTCAGTTTGTACCTGGTTCTCTTTCTCCTTATATCTTTCAACAATTACTACTAGAACATTTTGTATGAACTCTACTCCTAACTTCTTAATGTTTCTAACTGAACATTAACTTCTACAACTTATGTTATTCCTCCTTTTAATAAATTTCTGTTTTAACATTCAAAATGTATATTTTATTATTCCACTCTTCTGCACTAATCGACACATTCCAACTGACTACCAACCTTCTGATGATTATAACTCTGCATAAAACTTGTAAGCTGTAAGGAGTTCAGCTAAGTCTGACACCAGGCCAAATCAGAGAAACATTAACCAGCACCCTACGCTTCACTGGTGACTCTCTTCGTACAAAGAATGCTCACCTCTCTGCAACATCACATAAGAGAAATCTTAATAAATTCTAGCAAAGATCATACTTGTTTCCCCTTTTGTAGTTTGAACGACTATCTGATCCAGTGTGATTTACTGCTCAGCCATGAAGAACATCATACCAAACAAGGGTTTTCTTTTCTTTTTGAGGATGTGCGTTGTGGTACAGTGGATATTGGCTTGGAACAAGAAAACGGGGAGCCGAGTTCGAATTCCAGTTAAATCCATTGTATTCACTTACACGCAAATACCCTTGGGAAAGGTATTAATCCATCTATTCTTTCCAGTTATGGGTTAAATAACAGGACAGATTGGGTTCTATAGCCTTGGTCGGCAACCAGTCTACTGCAGAAAGCAATGGCAACTTACTGCGGGATAATCTTCTGCCCAGTAAGTCATGTCTCTTTCGAGACTTGATCGCCCAAGTGTGTATCACGTATGGCACTTAACTGACTGATATCCTCTTCACTCAGATTATTTTCTCAAAGGCTTTATATCGACTCAGATTTGAATCTAAAACAAAAAAATAATTTCTAAGGATGTATTTTTAAGCTGTCATTTTATTACTTCAAACATTAATATAATTGATATTTCCTATTAAAAATAAACACCCTATATGAGGTCCCACCCATTGACAATTAGATCAACAAAATGCAGCTGACAATTCTACTCCAGCAGCTTCTTTTCTTGCACTTCCTGCCTGTGGAACTCCCTTCCATATACTTGCTTTCCTGATGGCTACAACTCCAGGAATTTAAATGCAATGTCAATACCCATCTCTTATCCACTTGACTCCAGTTCTTTCTACTTCACCCCGTATATTTTTTCCTTTCTATCTACCTTTGCAACTGTCTTCACACCTGTGTTCCCGTTCTTCTCTTACTCTTTCTCTGACACCCCCTGTAACTGGTTTGTTTTTCTCATCACTCTCCTCCTGTCTAAACTTTTACACTTATGTTGCCCCCTGTGCATCAGTGGCAGTACCGCATGGAGTAGCAGCAATTTACTGCTTATATTTTTCAAGTTTATAATTTTATTATTGCTGTAATTTTTTCCCATATTGTTTGTGTTTGTATTTCCATGCACACACATACACACACACACATAATTTACATGATTATAAATAATAATACTCGTTCTTTGAACCTTTCTTAGATAAAATCAATATAAACTATGAATTCTTGTTCCCTTTAGAAGAGCATATATCCAGTGTTGAAAAGAAATATCTAACATATCTTCTATGTGCCATGTCCCTTCAGGACATAGTCAATGACCTTTCACATCTCTCTATGTCTAGTGGCTCTTAGCACACATTCTCCTGTTACCCTACCCATTGCTTTCTTCTGTCTCTCTTTCCCTCTATCTGACCTGTGAGTATCAGATTCTTCAAACCCTTCTTCCTCATTACATGCCCCAGAAACTTCAGCTGTCCTTTCCTGATGTTAAATATAAGTTTCCTTTCCATTTGCATCCTCTTCAAAACCTCATTGTTGCTCATATGTCCAGTTCATGGTACATTGGTTGAATGAGTACAACACTTCTAAATTGAATAGCATGCCATCTATCAGAACACAGTACCATAAAACATATTAATCAACATATAAGATAAAACTATCATATTTCTTCCAATTTTATACAGATACTTATAGATAAGAAAAAGTGTAAAAAATAAAAGCAACACTACTGATACTTAGATGTAACTATAAAAACCAAAAAAAAAAACTTTATTTTTAGTATATTTAATAAGTACAACCAACCCCAATGTGAATAATACTGCAAGCATCTTTCCATTCATGTAAAATGGCACAGAGCTGATGTGATATATCCAATTTAAAATTATTATTATTCTAAACAATAAATGTAAAAGAATAAAATCATAAATTTTTTCTTAAATTTTAAAACAATATATTCTGTTCTTGAAAATGGCCAGTGATGGTTGAAAATACTTAAAAATATATGTATAGACAAGTCTTACAAACAAGAACTAAACATTTGTTACCTTTTTGCAAAAAATAGATGGAAAATAGCAAAAAGAATTATCAAAACAAGTTTTGTGTGTGGGCTTTAATTAAACCTACTTAAATGGAAAACTGCTGCAAAAAATATGCATTATATCTACATATGTGTGTATGTTTACATATATCTGTGTCTACGTAGAGTATATAAGTAGTAACAAAATATACAAAACCTGCATTTAGAGTCTCACGGTTATTGTTTCCCTCTGACTCATTTCATAAAAATAGGAGGCAAGCCATTGAAACTTTCTTTAAAATGAGCTTCCATCATTCTTGTTGACTTTTCCATTTGCATACACTACAGTGACTTCAAATGAAACAGCAGAAGTATTGTGTAAACATAGGTTCCATCATAATCAATCATTTCTTTCCAGCAATTCACAAGTTTCATAATACCGTCTTTGTAAAAGTATTTTGGTTTAGAATAAAAGAATGTAGAGAGAATTGTTTCCATCTCTTCATGTATTTTAAGAACTAGTCCTTCAAGATGATTCCGTAAAATATAAAATAGTTGCAAATATAGCACAAGATCTGGGAAATAAAAAGGGTGTTGAATTTTTTCCCCAGTCAAAATCTCAAGACATATTCTTTGCTGTATGGGGCTATCTGTTATTGTGACGGCATACCACATCATTGCAATTGCTCTAACTAAAGTATTTTTCCTCAAAGCAGTGTTTAAATTCTCTAACTTCTGAAAATTGATGTCTGTTTTAATCATAACATTGACTGGTAGAAACTGAAAGTGGATCATTACTCTTCTCTGTGCTGTATGTCTTCAGTACATGTGTGACCATGGCTCTCCATTTCCAGATTTGAATGATCTTAGTAAGGATTGTCTTTTCACTATGCTTTGCAAAAACTCATGGTCCTGAGCATGACTGTAAACTGCATCCAGCAGCAAGGCCTCTGATTGGGAGGTTGTGAGGAGCATGGAACCACCTCTTAATTACTGTTGTTCCCAGGTCCACCCTGACCCGGGATGTTAGCACCTGTTAGGGTTCCAGCTATGTGCAAATAGTTAGATCCCAAACTGGTGTAAAAACACTATGAAAGTATAAAAATACACTTTTATAGAAACATATGCATATAGACTATAGAAAATATGCATTTTTGAAGGAAAAATATTAGCAATAATACATTTTTGAAGAAAAAATGATTACCATAACACATTTTAGAAGGAAAAAATTATTTTCAGCAAAACATTTTTGAATACAAAACTAGAAGACATTTCCAATTTTCTAACATAAAAAGAATAAAAAACAATTTTCATTAAAATCTTAGAAAGTCAACCTTTTCACTATAACAGAACATTAAAAAAATGCCTAAAAACCCAAAAATGTTATTTTGGCATTAAATAACCCACAGTGGTTGATATGCCATTAAACAAAACTCACACAAACTCATTAGACATGTTGTTTGCTGTTTTTTTCTGCTCATTTTGCCTTCAATATGTCCTGGGGGGTGTCAAATTCTCTAAACCCTCTTTACACATGATGTATACTAGAAATTTCAACTCTCACTTTCTCATTCTAAGTATAAGTGCCATTTTTGTTTCTTTTATCCTTAAAATATCCTTGTTATTTACATGCCCCATTCATGACAGACACATTCAGTCAGTTAAGTGCCATACGTGAAACACGCTTGGGCGATCATGTCTCGAAAAAGACATGACTGACTGGGCAGAAGATTATTTCGCAGTAGGTTGCAATTGCTTGCTGTGGTAGACAGGTTGCCAGCCAAGGCTATAGAACCCAATCTGTCCTGTTATTTAACCCATAACTGGAAGGAATAGATGGACTAATACCTTTCCCAAGGGTATTTGCACGTAAGTGAATGCAGTGAAATCAACTGGAATTTGAACTCAGCTCCCCGTTTTCGCGTTCCGAATCGATATCCACTGGGCCACAACGCACATCCACGACATACACATTATCCATGTCTAAAACCATATCTATTACTTCAAGTCTCTATTACCATATCAAGTATCTATTACCATATCTATTACTTCAAGTCTCTTCTATATCTGTGAGGAGTCTGTCATTCAATACCATATGAGAGGACTAATGTTACATAATCTCAGTTCAGCACACATTTATGAAATTTTCCTGTTTCTTTATATGTTGTTTAGTTTTTGAAAGGCATGTTTTTGTTTTTTAAATCAATATTACTGTATGGTTAACATTTAGACATTTCAGAAGAGAACAATAACAGCCCAGTTAACTCTTTCCACTCCCAAAGTGCCTACACAGCCTTGTAGGTGATGAATTATTTTCCAACCTACTCCTTTCCTTCAGCTAAAACATTGCAAGCCTCTTACTACTCTAATTTCCATAAAAGAAATTCCAGACAAACTAAATTCCTTAGTTACTCCAACTTGCAGCAAAGACCCATCACTAAAGACCCATCACTAAAGACCCATCACTAAAGCAAACCTCAACAAATATATTATATTTTCTAACTCATTATTAGTGCTAATGACACTAAAAAAACAAAAATCTAAATAACCCTCTGATCAATCTCCTACAAAGAATCAACCTCATCACCCAAAACAAAAACAAATTTTTTTATGCTGGATTCCCAGCCACATTGGTATTATAAGAAACGAAAAAGTAGACATAGTAGCTAAAAGATCATTAAACATCAACATTACTGATATAAAAGTACCCCATACAGATCACAAACCTCTAATCAACAACTTTGTTACAACCAAATGGCAGGAGTTATGGAACTCCTGTAAAAATAACAAACTCTACAAAATTAAACCCATCCTCAAAAAAATGGATAGAAGTTAAAATTTCCGATAGGAAAATGTCAAAAAGAGAAGTAGTAATGACTAGACTTCGAATAGGCCACACCACTGTCACCCATTCACACCTACTAAAAGGTGAGGAGTCACTAATTTGTATTCCATGTCAGGAGCTCTACACAGTGAAACATTTACTAACAAGCTGCATAGATCTTGAACAAATGCAATTAAGATACAATCAATAAAACCATCTGAAAGACATCTTCAACAAAGCTGACCCAAATGACTTTTTAGAATTCCTAAAAGCAACAAAATTATATCACATAATATAGTTGCAAAAAACGATAGCATATAACCATCACATATAAAATCACACCACCTCTACTTATATCTCAAAAGCAATAGACTCACAAGAGATCAATAAGCAGTAAATAAAAACCAAACAAATTTTCAGCATTAAATGACCCAAAAGGTAAAACAAACAACTAAAACTAAACTAAAGCAAACCACCTTCATTCCCTGCATATTCCACTAGTAAGAAGCTAAAGCTACTTGAATAGATTCTTCCCATGAACTGATACTTTTGGAACTGACTACAAAAAGGATGCTTTTCTAACAATTACAGTGTTAACCTTTTCAAGTTCTTTCCTACAAAGGTCCTGGGTATGACAGTAAACTGCATCTGGCAGCAAGGCCTCTGATTGGGAGGTTTTGAGGAGCATGGAACCACCTCTTAATTGCTGTTGTTTCTAGGTCCACTCTGACCTAGATTGGTAGAACCTGTTAGGGTCCCAGCTATAGGTAAATAGTTAACTCCCAAACTACTTTCAAAACACTATAAAAGTATAAAAATAGACTTTTATAGAAATATATACATAAAAATAGACTTTTATAGAAAGATATACATTTTTGAAGGAAAATAAAATGCCATAAATTTTTAAAAAATTCTCAGCAATACATTTTTGAATACAAAACTATAAGACATCTTCAGCTTTCTAAAATAAAAAATTTTTCATCAAAATCTGACTAAATCAACCTTCTCACTATAACCGAACATTAAAAAAATACCTTTAAAACCCTATCTTTTTTTTGTCATTAAAGAACCCACAGAGGTTGATATGCCATTAAATAAAACTAAAAAACAAACAAACAAATCTTTTCTACAAAAATAATGAAATAAATCATCACCTTGTTGAAATTTATTCCATTTTTTTATACTTATCATTCATATTTGTCAAATATTGTCGTCATTGCATTTTAGTTTAAATAGGATGCTGAGGATACCATGGACTAGACTTGTAAGCAATGACAGTTTTAAAGAAAATGGAAAGTAAAAGGACACTTGCACTTAACATTAGAGGGAGTGGAAATTTCTAGACCAGATAATGAGGAAAGAAGACTTGGGAAATTTCCTACTCACAAGACAGGTCGAAAGCAAGAGCAAAAAAACATTAAGAGCTACAATAACAGGAAGTTGTGGAGGGCCATGATTGTCAGTGTCCTGAATATAAATGCCGCATAGATGCAGTAGTGTCCTCTCGAAATTTGTTGACGTCATGACTTGAACTCAACATCCAACTACTAGAACAAGTGAAAATAACAATTAGAATGATGTCAATTACAAAAATGTATCTTAAAAATTAAAACATTTGTTTAAACCACTCGTTGATATTTATTTACAATGAGGTCAATTTGAAGAACTGATTTTTCAAAGATATCAAAGTGGATGGAAAAACAATTTAACGCCATCCATAACTCTTTTGTAAGAGGATGTCTTTGTCAATATCTTGCCAAATAAAAATATAATTGTTTGGTAGAGGAAGTCACATGCATTACAACAAAAATTATTAAAGAATCAGTCAGTTAATTTCTATATGTGATACATGCTTGGGTAATCATGTCTCTATTGATTCATGACTGACTAGTAAGATTTTCCTGCAGTAGGTTGCCATTACGTTTTATGGTAGACCAGCAACCAAGTCAAGGCTATAGAATACAATCTGTCCTGTTGTTCAACCCATAACTAGAGGGAGCAGAGATGGATTAATACTTTTCCCAAGGGTATTTGTGTGTAAGTGAATGTAACAACTTCAAGTAGATTTTGAGCATGGCTCTCTCTGATTTCTAATTCCAAGCCGTGATTCATTACACCACAATACACATCAGTTATTCAAGAACAGCTCTAGAAGCGAAGTTATTTTGATCCTGATGTGAACCTTGATAAAGCACATGTGGCACATTTCAGAATATGAAATGAAGAAAGTTTTTTTACAAAAGAATGTTTGTTTTTAAAACTGTTCTAGATATTCTATAAGAAATTATATCAGATTCAAAAATGTCAAAACTTGGAAGGTTAAAATTCTTAAAAGAATATTCAAAGTGAGCTCAACAAATTATAATTGGTATTATTAAATTAGATCATTAAATAAGTATATTTATCAAATATGTAGGTAGATATCTTATGGCCACATCATGTTGGAAAAGTTACTCCCACACAATGTTGAGTCTGGTCAGTACCTAGATGGGTGACCGCTTTGGAATATCAGGTTCAGTAAACTTGAATGTGCAGGTAGTGGAATGGATAATAGCTTGGAATTGGAAATTGGAGTTAAGTAATGTTGAGCCCGGTTGGTAAGGTATGAGTTCACCTTTTCCCCCCCATAATCCACCAGCTATGAGTTCATTTGTAAGACTTGTATAACTAAATCAGACCTGAAAAAAAATTCTTCTAATCAAAAACAAATATCTGGCTTTAAGTACATGCAAAAGGTTGATGAGCCATAAAATAAATCAGTCAAGGTATAGAGATACATAGTTTGTATAAAATGTTCCTTTGATTTCAAGTAAATTGTTTAGCATGAACAAGAAAGGAATATCTGATGAACAAGTTGAAAGTCACTTTTGCTCAGTGTTGTGAAGATGTACACACCTCTCTAGAGCGTGATGTGAACTTGACTATAAGGTATAATGCTGACGCCAAGAATTGTCATAGTAGACTGCTATGAGACTGCTAGCCGTAGGCAAACTTCATATGCTCCTACAGATACAGTAAGACAATGTTGACTTCAGGTAACATTATATTTTTTGATTGTGTTATCTTCATTCCAGGCAATGAAGACATAACTCAGTTGTTATGGTTTTATTTTATATACAATCTATGGGATTTTCAGTGAATATTAATTTGCCGTAACCAGAGCAAAATATAAATGTTCTCTGACAGGAAAACTTTATGCCAAGTTGCAGTGAATATTTTATAATTGTTTGTTTACAAATTCTGTGCAGGCAGAAATGCTGCAACATTGAAACAATCAAGTTATTCAGAAATAATTTAATTTTCATGCTTTCTAGCAAAAGACACGGACAAAAATTCTGATCCATGAACAATATGTATGTGTGTGTGTATGTATATATATATATATACATATATATATGCGCATGCATGTGTTTAGCTTTTCATAAAGAATAGAGAAAAGATAATGAGAAGCTGGAAGAAAGGAGAAAAACAAAAAAAAAATTTAAAAAGGGAAGAATTTATGAAAGCAAAACCTACCAAATAAAAAAGCAGAGAATAAAAAAAAAATGAAAATAAATGGCCACAAAATACCACAAAAGCTGGACATGTCAGTACTTCATCAGTTAGTTTTTCTTTAACTTTATAAACACATTCACATTCACACTCACCAACAGACACACACACACACACACACACATACATACATACATATATATGAATGTATATTTGAGTTCTATTCATTATATACATAATTGTACATAATATATATTTACAAATTGGATATTCTTGGAAATCTGAATAGTCACATCAACATTTGTTACACACACACACACACACACACACACACACATATATATATATACTGTTAAATATAAGAGACAATGAATGTCTATTATGTTTAATTATAAACCTTTCAAAACATCGTATTTTGGCTTTAATTTTAGTTAAAGATAAAAATTCTCTAACATTTGGATAATTTTTAAGTGGATTCTAAGCTTTTGGCTCACATGAGCCATCTTCAGAGAGGTTACAAGGATGTTAACACAAAAACATCCACCATCAGCGATGATTTTATCTTGTGTTGACATAAAACTTTGCTAAGCAACGGCAACAGTTACCATAAATAGCAAATGCAGTTCACAAATTTCTATGACGTCACACCGCATGAGAGCTCTAAATGATAAAAGAACCATATGTTTTTGGTAACTGTTGCCATTGCTTAGCAAAGTTTTATGTCAACATAAGATAAAATCATCACTGATGATGGATGTTTTTGTGTTAACATCCTTGTAACCTCTCTGAAGATGGCTCAAGTGAGCCGAAAGCTTAGAACCAACTTAATAAAAAATTATCCAAATGCTGGAGAATTTTTGTCTTTATTTTCAACTGAAATTACAGCCAAAATATGACGTTCAGAACAGCTCATGATTTAACATTATAGACATTCATTGTCTCTTATATTTAACAGTATATGCTTAGAAAATTATCTGCTGCCTCAATACACTCATATATATATATATATATATATATATATATATAAATAAAAGAGAGAGGGAGGGGTGGCAGAGAAAAGCACATGTACATGAATGCATATATAAAACAGATAAAATATGAAAGTGGACATTGAAGTCAACACCCAGAAAAACAGACTACTGAATTTCTCTCTCTAATGTGTGTGTGTGTGTATATATATATATATATATATATATATATATATATATAGAGGGAGAGAGTGAGTGAGTTTGGTGACTATAGAAAATCAGTAATTGTAATAACAATAGTGACTGTGAGCCTTATGATTGCATTGAAGTGTGAAACAAAGTAAATATTTATGCATTGATGTGCCCTTTGAACTCTTTATTGGTGAAAAGATTATTCAACATTTATCGCTATATTTAGACATTACAGCAGTTCAATGTTCAACAAGGACAGTTTTGATCCATAAATATTTTGCTTAGTTTTGAAACATCTTTCATTATTCCTAAGCACCTTTCAATTTCTGCATCACGCTATCACTGTTACTACACTATTCAGATCGTCAATTTTCTCTATATGCTTGATTAAAACATCCCCTATATGTAACTTGTAATTTGAACTGTCCCTTTTGCTAGCAATCATGTAATTCTTATAGTTAATGGTTAATCCTTTCTTCTTCCCTTATCTAAAAGTTTTCCTTTTGAATCCAACATCAATACAGTGTTATCTGTGCAGCATATGTTATTGACATTATATTCAGGAATAATAAATCTGGGTAGGCCTTGTCCACTTAGATGTGTTGTACTTCACATTTGATGTCCCTTTACTCACTCTCTATCAAGAGATATTCTGTTTGTTACCAGTACACTTTATGGATTATTTGAATATGTTCTTTTTGTATTGATAGTGTTTTACACACAGACCCATGCATACAAAAATAAAATCAAAGTTTTCCTTAGTGTTTGGTCCGATTCCAAGAAGCACATTTGTAATTCATTTTATCCTGCCTTTATTCTTTTCTGATTTTTTTTTTCTTTTTTTGAAAATCTAATTCTCTATCCTTGAGATAATTTCAGCAAAAGCTTACTGAACATGAAAGCACATTTCTGAGTACAATGAATTTGATTTTCACTTTCATATGTACTTTGTTCACATTGTATATTTTATTGCAGACAGCTGCCACAAATGACTTGAGGGGCCAATGCTTGACTAGACCAATCATATTTCCTTACAGAATTCAGGTACATATGCTCTTTGTTTTTTGCACTGTAAATGCATGAATACACGTGGCTAATGCATGCATCTAAACAGATGCATATAACTGATATTAAATGTGCAGATGTCAGTATGGATATGCATAAAACTCAGATCTACAAATTAGATATTTGCATGTGTGTGCAAACCAGAGCTGAAAAAAATATAAATTGTCATAAATAAATTTTGTTTATCAACTTTATTCTTGAAAAATAAAGTAAAATTATATTTTATTCAATTATATATTCACCATTATTTGCAGTGGTTTGATATTAGTTATCAGGCAAATGTCATTTCTTTAGAATAAAAAGGTTTTGATGATCAAAGTTTTTTCAGGAATTCTTGAGCTGGTTTTCATTAGAGAAAGTTTTCCCAATCCAAACATTTTGCCGAGTTTGTAACATGTAATAACCAGTGGGTGCAAGGTCAGGTGAATATAATGGGTTATTGAATAGAACAAACCGAGTTGCAGATATTTTTTCGGTTTTGTGCTGTATTCAACCTTGCATTATCATGGAAAAGGAAACTTAATTTAATCTACTCTATATGCTGCTATTGCCACACAAAATCTAAGGTAAGTTTGTGTTCCTAATTTATTCTTTATTTATATATGTTACAAATAAAACTAAGCACAATTGACTATAAAAGAATCGGACATTTTTTTTGCAGATTTTAATGTCATTCTGGGTTATTGAAAAAAATGTCATATATAATTCACCATTATTCATAATGCTGAATTTATTAAAATTATTCAATTTTTTAACAAGAAAAATTTTTAAGTTAATGTTAAAAATTGCCACAAAACATTGATTTATTTAAGATGATTAATTAGGACATGTCTCTAATTTGTTTTTTGATATATTGTATGTATTTTCAATTTTTTCAGTTGTTTGCCTATATTTAATAAGATCCATGACTGAACTTAATTAGATCATTACAAAATTTGTATTTTATATAAATACTAGTTTATGAAAATTGAGATTTAATAGATTAGGTCTTGTGGGAGCGCAAGACCCATGCACCAGCCCTGCCTTGAGGGATTAAGTATAAATGTATTATGTTTTTTCTCTAGTTGTTTATTTTGTTTACATCTGTCTAGCCATGAGATGGTACGAGTAATTTTTAAAATTTTGGATTTAAGATGTGAGACATTTTTAATTCCTTCTTTGTCAAGAACTTTCCAACATAACTTTCTGTCTCAGCATACAAACACACTCCTGGACGTGCACATATATACAGGCGCGATGGGCAAATTGTCACCATTTTATATCTTTAATTTTGCGCATACACTTTTTTTTTTTTTTTTTTTTTTTTTTAACTGTATGGTATAGTAGGGTCAGTTAAACACCATCTGCAAGAAAAGGAACCCCATGACGTAGTTCATTTTGTCAGCAATTTGGAATCGGCATGCTGTACTGCTTGGCATTTGTGCCAGAGCTCAATGTGTTTTGGATGTCAATATGAGGACAGCACAGAATGCAGAAAGATTTGGATGAGTCTGATTATGAATGTACAGAAGCTCAAAACTCACTCTGATCATTTTGATAAGAAAAGAACTCTTGAATTTGTTGGCAAGGGTCTCACACTCAACACGAAGGTCTACATCAAGTGCCTTGAGGAGGTATGGCTGCCCTTTGTTTGAGAGGGTGGTTGCTGGAAGAAACTGTCTGTCAACAGAACCCAGTCATGGCTGTCAGACAATTTCTGTAAACATATTACCCCTTATATCTAGCCATGTAACTCCCCAGACTGCAACCACCTTGATTATTATATGGGGAGGGGCAGTTGAGCTAGAGACCAACAAAACTGCTTGCCATACCAAAGATGAACTGATGGCAAGGATTATAGCAGCATTCATCAACTTAAACAAGGGGGCTGTACAGAAGAAATGCAGGATATTCTGAAGTCGTCTAGAGGCAGTGATTGAAGACAATGGCAATATTTTATTGAATGAATTTTACTCTCCAGCATTTAAAAATATTGTTGTGAAATTTTGGTAAATATGACTCTTAAATTGAGATACAAGTGTTTGTGTAATTTAGACGACAATTTATCCATCGCACACTCTACAGAAATATGAAGATTTACCCACACGCATGATCATATATTAAATATGCTATTATTATTATTATTATTATTATTATATATTTGCATTTTTTATCTTTAAATTATTTACTTTTTGTATCTATGCCAGAAAGATTTTTTTTTTGTTTACAATGGCTTTAATAAAAGGCAACTTTCAAGAAAAGAAAATAAAACTCAAATATCATTATTTCCTATAATTTAATTGATTGTTTATTCTTTTATTTTTACACACACCCATAAAACCACCACCACTACCACAACCAACAACAACAAAAATATATGCATTTATGTATTGTGCTTATTTTTTTCCCTATATCCTGGAGTAGCTTCATTCATTTTTGAGCTATGAAATGACATGCCTTTCAAAATTATGTCCCTGGGGTGGAATGTTGTAGTATCCCACCTGTTCATCCAGAAATATTTGCTCATATTTGTGGCAAAATTCCTGTTTTTTGAATGTGCAAAACACTCAAGGGGTAGAAAAACATGTGGGTCTCTTGAATAGCAAATGAAGTCCTCGGAATGTCATTTGGTTTGAAGCGTGCCATTCATTTGGGCCCACATTATAGTTGGCTGTCTTATTGTCTGTCAGTCCACATTTATACAAGTGCAAAATGACAACACAAAATTGAAGACATTAAAAAATGGTTGGAATCAATATACAAAGGATATGATCAAGGGAAACATGGCAAGAAACAGATGTTTTTCAGCTGCAAGTGTCTGGTAAAACTTTCAAGAAGATTAGTAGTTGATTAAACCAGTAGTTATTTTAGATTTTGCAAGTACATTAATGGAGTTTAGATTGGGAAAATCTGAGATGTTCACTTGTTCAAATAAGAATTTCTTTTGCTAGTCTGCTAAGATACCCTATCCTCTCACTGGATTTCATTAGTGCTGGATACCAACCTGTATACAGAAATGTGATGTTCCTATCCTCTTAAATACGTCAACACAGTTGGGGTAGATTAGTGTGATTATACTGTGTATCTACTTCACGCAGCATTCGAGTATTGTACTTGTTGGTATACTATTATTCCCAATCTCTGTTTTGGTGATTACTCAGTCAGTTAACTTTTAGAGTTATGACAATAAGTGAGATTATCATTTCATGGATATATATTTGGGGGGAAAAACATCTGCAGTAAGACAGAAAGTTTTAGAAGCTCAAAAATTTATAAGAGTTAAACATTTATTCCAAACTGTGATTAAAGTTCCCTGCTCAAAAAGAATAGACTACTTCCTCTGTTTTTGTAAATCTACGAGAAATTGCCAATCATGGCTCCCAACAATTTTCTGTCCTTTTTTTGTTCTTATTAAATTTTGTCTGTTAAACCTTGTTCCACAATCCATCTGGAAAGTGCAACACTGAGATATGAAGGTGAATTGGCATGCCCAAAGATGCATTCCAGAAGCTGAGTAGAGTACCGAGAGATGGGAAAATTTTGCTAGAAACAAAGAAGAGAGTATTGGATTGCTAAGTGATGTCAGTTCTCCAGTATGGCAGTGAATGCTGGACAATCTCTTCAAAAATGAAGGAAAGATTTGAAGCATTCAAGATGTGGCTCTACAGAAGGATGCTGAGGATACCATGGACTGAATATGTGAGCAACAATGAGGTTTTGAAGAAGATGGAAACTAAAAGGAAACTGATACTAAACATCAGGAAAAGATAGCTGAACTTCCTGAAACAATTAGGAAAGAGGGCTTAGAGAACCTGATACTCATATGTCAGATAGAAAGAAAAACAGGGAAAGCACTGCATAACATACATGACAGGCTTGAGCGAGTGGATGGCAGAGCAGGATTTGGGTGGAGTAACAAGAGGAAGCGTGCTAAGAACCACTAGGAATAAGATGTGGAAAGTGAGGTAAATGAGGCAAAATTGGCAGGAAATAAAAAAAATTAACTAGGGGAAGTTAATTTTAACAGATCGAAAATTAAATGTTTCATAATTAATGATGAGAAACCCTTTTCTGTTTCTCATTAGCATGACTGATGCTGACCTCCAAGAGACCTGAGTCATTTTGTCTTCTCAGCTTAATATTCTCTGCTGACATGAAGTGGAAAGATTATATTGAATTTGTTTGCTGCTTTTTGTTTCCATTTTGTCTAAAATTTTTATCATTGCTTTCAGGGTCCTGGGCATGACAGTAAACTGCATCCGGCAACAAGGCCTCTGATTGGGAGATTGGGAGCAGCATGGAACCACCTCTTAATTGCTGTTGTTCCCAGGTCCACCCTGACCCAGAGTAGTAGCACCTGTTAGGGTCCCAGCTATGGGCAAATAGTTAACCCCAAACTGGGGTCAAAACACTATGAAAGTATAAAAATACTTTTATAGAAATATATATATATATATATATATATATATATATATATAAAAATAGATTTTTATAGAAAAATATACATTTTTGAAGAAAAGATTACAATGCATTTTTGAAGGAAAAAAATTCTCAGCAAAACATTTTTGAAAACAAAACTAAAATACATTTTCAGTTTTCTAATATAAAAAGAATAAAAACAATTTTCATTAAAATCTGACTAAATTAACCTTCTCACTACAACCAAACATTAAAAAAAAATACCTTAAAACCCCACCTTTTTGCCATTAAATGACCCACACAGGTTGATATACCATTAAACAAAACTCACTCACTCATTGCTTACAAGTTTGGTCCATGCTATCCTCAGCATCCTAGTTAGACAAATAGCAGTGGCAACAATATGGAATGAATTTCAAAAATGCAGCATCTTATTTTTTTTATATAGCTAAGTAAAAGGAGAATGAAAATGTACATGAAAACATTAAAAGTTAGGATTTATGTGTGTGTGATACACAAATTAGAATGTGCATGTGTGTCCTCTGACTAGCAAATTTTATTTCAAGTTTCTCTTAATGATTTTAAGTATAAGTATCCTCTTTTTTTCCATTTTCTCTAAAACTTTTCCATTGATCACATGTTAAATTCATGTTATTATCTATAACCATATTTGCTGCTTTAAATTTCCTCTACATCTGTGAGAAGATTGTACTTCTGAAAAAACTAGTTAACATTTCCTGATCCTATTATTGATTTAGGATAAAATAATAGAAGCTATTTAAGTAAAAATAATGAACAAAGAATCATATATACTTCTGTCTCAATAATGTCTGATCATCTTGATGAGACAAAATTAGCACCTCATCTGAAAAATTAACTAGGGCATGTTAATTTTAACGAATCAAAAATTAAACTTTTTATTATTAATCATATGATAAACCCTTTTCTGTTGCTCATTAGTATGGCTGATGCTAAGCTCCAAGAGACTGAGTCATTTTGTCTTCTCAGGTTAATATTCTCTGCTGACATGAAGTGGAAAGATTATATTGAATCTGTTGTTTGCGGCTAATAAATTTGGTTCACTTTGTCATGCAAGACAATTTTTCTCTCCAAAATCTATAAGTCTACCATTCATCCATGCTCAGAGTATTGCCTGGTGCTACTGGTATATATTTAGAGATTCAGATAAAATCCAAAGAATCAGCAATATTATTGGTTCTAGCCTGGTAAATTGGCTTCAGTTATCACTGTAATGTAACCTTTCCTGTGTTTTTTCTATAAATACTTTCATGCAAAGTATTTTGATGAACTCTTTGCTATGATATCTAGACTTTATGAATACTAAAATATTAAATACTCATTACTAAATTGGCAACAAGGTCTCATCATTTTACAGTTGAAATGGCTAAATGTAATTTTAAGTTCTATGCTAGCAGTTTCTTTTCTTGCATTTCTTCCTGTTGGAGCTCTCTTTCAGCTCCATACTTTCCAGTCAACTTTGACCCTCAAAAATTTAAATAGTGTCAATCACTACCAACTGTTTTCTATTTTCTAGCTCCTTAATAATGTTTTTCTTTTTCCTTACTCTTTCACACACAGTAAATCTTTAAGTCTTAGTAACTTTACTGCCTTTCATAGGTTGAAATGATTTAAATAAAAATGTGTGGGATGCTTGACAAAGGAGATATTCCATATCACCCTCACTCCTTAATTTGATTTTGGAATTTGCTCGAGGCCCAAACTTTTGAGCACAACATGCGTGATCATACATACATACATATATATATATAGATAGCAATAGAGTGAATCTAAAAAAATTATATAAATTTTAATTTTATAATCATATGTAATAATGATAAAAAGTAATATTTGTAATCTGCTTTGTCAAAACAATGATTTTTGTTTCTTTTAAATCTTTGTGAATCCTCAAATAATTGGCACATAGCTGCCATTATAAATTATTTTTACTTTATATTTTGTTTTACTTTCTTATTCTAAGAGAAAAAAAAACTTGATTCTTTGCATTTTGTGTTAAATCTCATTAAAGTTTAACCTTGCTTTGTTAATTTAATCATAATAATTGCTTCTTTAAAAAAATTGTTTGTAGAATTTGAGCAGAGCCTACAGTAATTATTCATGAAAATTTTTATCTCTTGTGGGATCAACTGTTAACCATAGCTTATCATTTTTACAGTGATTTGATCAGACTATTGTCCATATAGTGTGGGCATGTGCATATCACCGACAAACCTCTATGAGAGGACCAAGCAAACTCTTCAACTGGGAGGCCCAAGGCTGATTGGAACTTCTGGGCAGTACTTTGTGAAACTAGCTATCTTACCAACATTGGCTTTTTTTTTTTTAATATATTTTACAAATTAATCTAAGCATAGTCGTTTATTATTTAAGGATGAATTATTTTCATGGATTTTGACATCATTCTGGGGCCTGTTTTTTGTCCTAATCTCTTCATTTTTGTCCTAGTCTCTTCATTTTTGTCCATGTCAAGTTGAAAAAAAAAACAAAAAAAACACTATAACTTTCATTATTTTTTATCCATAATGTTGATATTATTTAAGATGAAATGATTTATCATGACATGTCACTAATTGGAATTTAGATGCATTGTATTTATTTTTAGTTTTTTATAGTTGAATTGTTCACCTTGCATATGATTCGTTATTGTACTTAGATTACCATAAATTTGTAATTGATGAGAATACTATCTTATGAGCATTGAGATGTAATAGAGTGAGGGTCCTGAATCTTGGATTGGAGAGTAGGGCTGTATCATATTGGGGGTAAATTATACTAGGATGGCACAAGATTATGACACTAATATTTCAGCTATTGTACTTTCCAACCTTCTTCAGGTATCTGTTGTAAGTAACCTGTAATCTTTATTTTACTGTACTCTGTGCACTTGATTTACAGGGATAATTTGCTTTGTTTGTTAACAGTTGCAGTTAGAAATTTACTAGAATATCTTTTACATGTAGATCAAGCTTTCCTAATACATTATGCTGCACTTTATCAGATGCCATTGTATAATTTATGAAACATGAGCAACGATCATTCCACATTCAAATCTTGAACAAAGAAACCTATTAATTAGAATCCTAAATATTAGTTTTGTTCCATTGCTTTACAAGCTAATTGTATTATTGAGTTAGAATTCACTTCTTTCTTTTAATTTATTTCCAAGGAAGGTGGGACTGCTACTAGTGTGCAGGAGTTTACAATGAGAGAAAAGACTGGGTACAGGGGGTACTGAAGAAAGGATAAAAGATGAATGAGATTCAAGAAGATAGATGGCAATTGACATCGCATTTAAGTTTTTGGAGATTGTAGCTATCAGGGAAGCAAGTAAATGGAAAGGAATTCCACAGATGAGAAGTGGTGGTTACATTTAACTATTTTAATGGTAAAAGGTGGGACCTAAATGCCAACTTAGTAGCATGCTTAAGTTCATATAGACAGTGTACCAGAAAAAAATGGTCATCAGAGCAGTTTCCATGAAATATTGGTAAAGGGAAGCCATATCGCATCAGTGGAAAAGTGAGCAAAGTTCGGGACCGGCAGTTATAGTGAGCAAAGTTCGGGACCGGCAGTTATAGTGAGCAAAGTTCAGGACCGGCGGTTATAGTGAGCAAAGTTCGGGACCGGCGGTTATGTTGCAGATTCTTCTTTGGATATTGTTAAGAATCATGAAACAACTGACCAGATTCAAGTCGTCTAAAACTGCATGTCTAGATTGTCTGTTGAGGCTTATGCTGCTTTAGCTTTGAATGCCTCCTGTTTCACTTTTCACAAACATTTTGCACGTTCTCCAAACCAGATGTTGGTTATTACTTATTGGTAATTATGTGTTCATGGTGCACCTATTATGCATTCATTCATCAACCCATTTTCCATTACCTAATCTATGTTCATACTTATCAACCAATTCAATCAGTCAGTTAAGTGCCATATGTGATACATGCTTGGGTAATCATGTCTCGAAAGAGACATGATTGACTGGGCAGAAGATTATCCTGCAGTAGGTTGCCATTGCTTTATGCAGTAGACTTGTTGCTGACCAAGGCTACAGAACCCAATCTGTCCTATTATTTAACCCATAACTGGAGGAAAGAGACGGATTAATACCTTTCCCAAGGGTATTTGTGCATAAGTGAATGCAAGTAATTCAACTGGAATTCAAACTCGGCTTTCCGATTTCTCATTCCAAGCCGATATCTATGCACCATGATGCACAACCAATTCAATATTTTGCTCTTTTCCGACTTTTGTCTTTAATTCACCTGTGATAATAGAAAATGCATGTGAATTTTTTTTCTAGTGTTTAGAATTTTTAGAATCTTTTTAATATGGGTGCACATTCCACTAATGATGACTCTAATGAATGGCTTTGCTTTTCACTTTCATTAGAAGAGCTCTGACAGTTTCTACTATCCTGAAACACACTTCCTTTTACATTTATCTAATATTAGTTCAGCTCCTTTCATTATTTTACTGTGTATTTGATTCTTTTATCATAGCTAAAAAAAGTTCTATTGTTTTTTATGTCTCTCACAAAATGCTGATATTCCACTTTCCCATTTCCTGTTTTATATTTTCTAACTTTCTGCATTGCTACAGTGTCCTAACATTCCATATCATAATTATGATTTATTTTTGTGCAGCAGTAATTGTCATGTGTGTCTCACTTTCCATTTTCAGGAGTTAAAAAAGAACTATATTCATGCATTCATTTGATAACTATGAAATGTGCATTGGAATGATTATTCTTAGGAGGAATGGTGAAGTGGTTTCCTTTGTCATGGTAATCTCATCAAGACACTATTTCAAATATTCTTGCCAGTGACTTTTAGAATGCATCTTCTCATTGATATCTTCTTTCTAGATTGTTAACTACTCTCTTTATTCACAATGAATTTGGGTAGGAGAACAACCTCCCAACAAAAAAAATTACTTTGGTTTGATTTTGTAAAGGTGTAGAGGCTCATCCCTTGTTCCCTGTTTAGGATGTGGTTTCTGGCTTTCTCTTTTCCAATCTTTTCACTCCTTTATTTATTTATTTATTTTATTTTATTTTTTCAATTGGAGTAGATAGACTGATCTATTGCCCGTTTCATACTCCACCCATGTCTACTGAACAGGTGAAGAGGCTCATCCCTTGTTCCTTGTTTAGGATGTGGTTTCCGGCTTTCTGTTTTCCAATCTTTTCACTCTTATGTAGCCCCTTATGCTTCAGTGGCATTACCGCCTTGCTCGGGGTGATATGATTAAAAAAAAAATGAAGATTGCTATGATTTCTCTCTCTCTTAATATTTTTCTTGTCTCTTTCTAAGGTTATCCTTAACAAAGAATGATGGTCTATAATTCAACTCCTAAAGAGGGAATACACTTTAGTATCTGAGTTCATGCAACAGGTGTGTCTTTTAAAAGAAATTCTTGAATAGTTTAAGGAATATGAATCATTAAATTGTGGTTTATCAACACATTAATCAACACATTAATCAATTCAGTAAAAATTTCTGCAGTTGGTTTTAGATGCCTTTTTTTTCTTTTTTTTTTTTTTTTTGAGGTGGGAATTTCTATTTTGAATGTTAAAAATAAAGCACATCAAAGAAAATATTGTTGTTTTAACCTGAGGTTGGTTAAAAGTAATGTCTGAAGTGTCAGCCTGCATTATCTGTTTGGTTATCAAACCTAATTGATCATAGGGGCATGGGATAAGATGAGGCTGTGAAAACTCAACAGAGCCATTCTGACCCTCTTATACACCTACCCTGATTTTAAAGCACTTTTGAATATAATTAGAATTTTTCATTAAATTTTAGTTCTAGTGAAAAGAGTACATTGTCATATTGCTGGACTTACAGCTGTGTATACCACAGCAAATAGCTAAGTGGTTAGAAGTTAGTGTTCTGACCATGATACCCTGGTTTATATTTCACCATGGTTAATTTATCAAATTGTTGACTTCTTGATATTGACCTGGAGATATGATACTGTAGCATGTTTGACTGAGGAAGTGCTTGCAAAATATACTATGGGCTGTCCCAAGACTTGTGAGTGAAATTGAGTTTGCAAAACTCTTCAAAAGCCATTGATATTTTATCTAACATGAAATCACAAGTCATTTTGACTGAGGGTTTGCCTGTACTACTAATCATACTAGCTTGTGCACTTTGTCCCAGACACTGTGACTAAAATTTGTTCATAAACTACAGGTAGGATCTGTGGGTAATTTAATTAATATAAATGTGCTTATGCAGACATCTTCCAACCTAGTAGATTAACAGATGTTTACTACTACACACACACACACACACACACATATTATGGCCAGCTACTCATCCCATCTGTTAGAGTACCTAGCCAATCCATGTTTCAGACACCTGTTCAGGGGGAAATTATGTTTGTTTAAAACCCACAACCAGTGGTTTATAATACTGAGGTTACCTTTGTTACATCTCTTGGGAAATATTCATGTCATAATTAATGTTTTTATATATATATATATATATATATATATATATAAAAATTATGTTTTAGAACATGTACATAATTTTTTCTATATATGTCTTATATACTGTTAAATATAAGACAATGAATGTCTATTATGTTTAATCATGAGCTGTAAACATTGTATTTTGGCTTTAACTTCAGGTGAAAATAAAGACAAAAATTCTCCAACTTAATAAAAAAAATCATCCAAATGTTGAATAATTTTTGTTTTTATTTTCACTTGAAATTAAAGCCAAAACACAATGTTTAGAATGGCTCAGGATTAAGCATAATAGACACTGTCTGTTATATTTAACAGTATATGTTTAGAAAATTATCTGCTGCCTCGATACACACTATATATATATATATATATATATATATATATATATATATATATATGTGTGTGTGTGCACACGCACAGTGTCTTGCATAAATAGTATATACCCCCGCTTGAAGTTTTACAAATTTTATTGAGGTTTCATGTAATAGACCAACCCAAAATAGTGCATCATTTTGAAGGGGTAAAGGGATTATGATTTTCAAAATTATTTACCAATAAAAACTTAGTGCATATGAATTTACCTCATTTACTGTGTAATCCAGTGCAAACAATTGCCTTCAGATGTCACATAAAAAGTAAATATCCTCCTCCTTAAGATGATTTCTTTTGTGTAAAGGAAAAGTGTTATGTTGTTATCTCCAATTAACCTGTTGTTTGAAGGCCTCACTTTTGTTAGAGAATATTACCAAACAAACAGCATTGTAAAGATCAAGATGTATTTAGGCTGAATTTGGCTTCAGATGACCCATGGTGGTTGGTGTGCCATAAAACCTAAACAGCCAAATTTAATATATAAATTTGTTAAATGTATGAATTTGTCTAAATATATAATTCTGTTATATATATTAATTTGTCAAATATACAAATTTCTTGAAATTTTTCTTAACTTTTTGTTAGATTTTTAATAATTCGATTCAGCGTTAAATGACCCAAGATGGGTGGATACGCTATAAAACAAACAAACCAAGATCAAGAAGCTCAACATAAAGATCAGGGATAAAGTTGCTGGGAAGTATAAACCAGGGTAAGGTTCTAAAAAAAAATCCTAACTTTTTTTAATATGTCAAATCTCTATTAAATCCATCATTCAAAAATAGAAAGGGTATGATGCAACTGCAAACTGACCAAAACAAGATTGTCAGTCTAAACTGAGAGGCCAAGCAAGGAGAGAATTAATCAGGGAAACAATCAAGAGGTTTTGGCTTGTTTATTTTTGTCGTTTCTGGAAAGTGGTACTTTCTAAAAAGAAATTTTACCACAAAATTCTTATTTCAGTTATATTGATGATTATCCACTAATATATCCACAAGACATAATATTGCTTGATCTTTTCAACAAATTAAATAAATGTTGTAAAGATAGACTTTACTTTTGAACAACACTTGATTCTTCTTATATCATTTAACATAGAAGAGCTTATGAACTTTGTGTGTGTATATATATATATATATATATATATATATATATATATATATATATACATACACTCAGTTATGATCTGAGATTTAAGGACAGGATGGTTAAATAAAATAAAGACAAGAGGAAAACTGTATTTTAAATCGCCTACACATTTCGTCCTGTGATGGACTTTATCAAGGCAAAAAGACGAAATGAGCTTTATTCTAAATTACGTATCTATAAACAGTGTTGGCAACCACAAAGACGCTCACAAATCATTTCAAAAGATTAACAGTATTTGTTTTTAGAATTTCTTCATGTGTAGTGCAAAGTCATGAGACATTAAAATGAAGGGAATTCAACCATTTTCTTTTAAGCTTTTTATTATGTATGTTAGTCTGTTTTAGAATCTTTCATGTGTAGTGCAAAGTCACGAGATGTTAAAATGAACATCATTTTAATCTCATGACTTTGCACTACACATGAATAAATTCTAAAAACTAAAATACTCTGTTAATCTTTTGAAATGACTTGAGTGTCTTTGTGGTTGCCAACACTGTTTGTTTATAGATATGTAATTTAGAATAAAGCTTTTTCATCTTTTTGCCTTAATAAAGTCCATCACAAGATGAAATGTGTAGGCAATTTAAAATAGTTTTCCTCTTGTCTTTATTTTATTTAGCCATATATATAAACATATGAATGTTAAAGCTTGCTTTATTCAATGCAATTTGGCTACAGTCCATAAGGATCATCCATTTCTTTTATAATCAAGTTGTTTGAGAGAGAGAACTATGGCTGACTTCACTCTCTCTATATCTATATATATATATATATATATATATATATATATATATCCTATGTTGATGGCATGACTTGAGGTTTCATACATTACACAATCATCAGGTGCATATTATGAAATTACCAAATAGTACCCTACCATCAAACAATTTAGCTCCAATGAACATCAAGATTTATCTTACTCTGATCAGTAGATTAGGCATATTAAAGACACACACGCATATATAATTTGTGTAATTTGTACACTAAATATGACTTTTTTTTTTTTTTTTTACTGTTAGTTATTATTCCTCTTTGTTTGCATATGTGCATGTATGATTAAAAATATTTTTTTTAAGTATGTCTGTGTTTTCTAAATTCAAGAATGGCAACCATTTATATTTGGTACTTTTGTTTCATTTACTTACTATGCATATGTGAGCATGAAAAAAATAATCTTCTAAAAAAGAAATTTTAAAATAATTGGATTCATATTTTTTTTTTTTTTTTTTTTTTTTACCCTTGTCTTAAAATATGTATTTTTTAAAGATTTGATGGTTAAAAACATGTGACTATTATAAAGAATAAATATTTAAGAAAATTAAAATATAAGAAACATTTTCTCTCTATTCCTGCTTCCTCTCTTACCTTCTCTCTTCCTCTTATATATATATATATATATATATATATATAGTTTAGAGGTATGATATACAATTAAGCAGGTGCAGTAACTTATATACCTTGTGAAAAACAGTGGAAAGTAATACTGAGATCTGAAAATACATTGGCATGGCCAACAACCCATTTCAAAAGACAGGAAGATTTTGTTGAAAACAAAAAAAGACTTATATAACATAAGTCCGTCTATACAGCAGCAAATGTTGAATAATTTCTTCAAAGATGAAGGAGCAACTTCAAGCAACAGAAATGTGGTCTACAGAAGAATACTGGAGATACTATGGACCAAGCACGTGAGCAACGACAAGATATTGGAGAGGATACAAATGAAAAGGAAACTTATACTTGGCATCGGGAAGAGACAGCTGAGGTTTCAGGGACACATGAGAAATAAGGGCTTGGAGAATCTAATAATCACAAGATGGATTGAGGTAAAGAGACAGGGGAAAGCAGCATGAGACATACTTGATGGGCTTGAGCAAGTGGATGGCAGAACTGGTTTTGGGAGATAAATGTCTAGGATAATGGCAACAATCCTAAAGACAGTTCTGTATAACATGAATAAAATAGGCAAAGCCATAAATTTATATGCTGATTTTGTTCTGGTGATTGTGACGGCAGAATAGTTGAGAAGTCAGGTTAGAAATTAGAAATTGACTATAAAGCCATCAGAATTAATAGAATGAAAAATGGCACTTAAATTTAAATTGGAAAAGAACAGGACCAAAGAAATAATCTTTTTGATGAGAATAAGATTCAATCAATGAGTGATGAGTTAATTAAACAAGAATTGTTTTTTTTTTTTTATGTGGAAAATTAGTTAAGCAGTATCCTCTTGCTGGTTGGCTACAGACTGTATGCAGTTAAATCAAGAAGCAGTTAAATAGAGTGGGTTGTGATGACAAGATGTACAAAGGAACAATCTGTATGATGGAAGATATTTAGAAGTGAAATGAGATGACCCCAGGAGAGGTAGGTTGTTCATGCCAAAAGTGGAAAAGAGTGCTATACAATCCACATAGCAGTGAATATCATTCTCAACATACCAAGGCAGAAGATGCAGCTTTAGTAAGAAAGAAGAATGATGGCATTTACATCTATATACCTGAACTGGTAGCATTAACAATTGGAATAAATTTGGCAGTTAAGTGCGATCTGCATGACATTATAATTAAAATGAATTCAGCTATAAGTGATCGCAGGAAGTAAAAGTGTGAACTGATGGACTGTTTAAATTCTTATCACATCATTTTGTTTCAGTTTTTGAGGGTGCTGATTCACAAGTTTGGTTTACAATTGAATGTGACTTTTGTGCCATCTAAGAAAAATGATGCAGACACTTTCACAAGAGTGTAGAAGGATTGATTAAAGTTGTAGGATTCTGGAATAAATTTGCCACTGTCTTTAGAACATGGATTTAAAACATGGATTTTTAAAGTAAATGCATGATATATATAATGAGGCCAGTATGGAAATTTGAGTTTAACAGCAATTGGGAAGTTCAGAACTAAAAAAAAAAAAAATCAGATAAAGGTCATGAAAATCAGTCTTGCAAGTTTGGTGTCAGAAAATACTGGGGCAGTAAATCCAAAAGGTCAAAAATTTACATCGCAGCTCACAATGCACAACGATCTTTTCATCTACAAAGAGCTAAAAAATGAATTTGTAATTCAATGTAGAGTTATTTTATTGTGATAAGAAAGGGTGTGATTGATTGAGACTGGTAGAGGCGCACAAACATTTCCCATATTTTGAGGCCTAATAAAGTTAACCTGATCTTAATTCAGAGTGTCTTTTTTTTTGTCTAAAAGTGCAAAGAACATAAATTCTTTTCTCAGTAAAACTTTTTCTCCTTTGCTGCCACAAAGTTGAAGTCAATTGTTATTTGAAAAGCCGTACATCAATTTGTAAAAAGTATGTACAATGCCAGTTGATCAACTCTGCTCCAAGTTTTCACAATGTGGGAAAAATTCAGATTACAAGTAACTAGAACAGGTCAGTTCATATCATCCAATGCCACAAGGGAGTGTCTCCAACAGTGGTCAATTGTGGACATGGACAAATAGCTATAAGGCAGGAGATTAGGCTGAAAAAATGATTTGGTAGACAAAGGTATTGTATTTACATCAACAGTGATGAAATAACTGATAGACAGGTGGAATGTTAATTTTAGAGCTTCATATAGAAACCCAGAGAAAGCAGTATTGTTGCAAAGAACCACAACAATTATAGCAATGGCTGAAAGAAGTTGTCTCACTGATAGACATTTTTTTTATGTCACCCAGGTCCATGTATGAGGTTGAGTCAGTGCCACAAAGAGACAGATGTGATAGTATGTGATACAATTCCAAAATAATGTGTTCCAGGACATAGACATGTAAAAAATAATGAATAGAGTTTTATAGGTACAGAAAAAGGTAATTTAAGCTTACCCCCACCCACTTTCCTCCCTGTGAGGAAGTCATCAATTTGTTGGGTATAGGACTATTGCATGGAATGAAAGAAGTTTGTGACATCCTGTTTAAGGTAAAGGACGGATATCTAATGAAAAAAATGAACTTATGTCTTAACTTCAAGTCTGAAGCTTACTTGTTTGTGTAAAATATTACAAAAAATGTGGCACAAAGCAAGAAAATGGTAAAGGGAATTTGTAGATCTTTAGTATCCTATCAAAGTCATAGTTACTATTAATACTCAAAGTACTCTTGTCCATCTGAGCACTTTGGTCAAATAATCTTTCATGGCCCCTTATTAACATGATATAATGCCTTTCTCAACAACAGTTGGGTTTCAATTCAATAGAAGTCACAGACCATATCAATATTTGTAATAGAACTCATTTTGTGTAAAAAAGAATGCATGCCTTTGAAAGCCAAAGAAACTTTCTAAGCATGATAGAGAAACTACTGGTAGAATGATCTTGTATAAATGTCTGATTTAGGAAATTTACCTGTATGTCAATGGAGCTTTAGATTTGGTAGATAAAGACTTCCTTTTGAAATAGTCTAAATACTGATCTCTCTAGCTCAGCTAGTTTGGTATACAGGTGTAGAAATATTGGCAAAAGATATGGAAGAAATCCCAACCCTCTTCTTTAAGAAAAAGTTCCTTCAGTGGATTAATTAAAACTATTCAATTGCTGTACGACCAGAGATTTGATCAGATCATGCATATCCTATCCATCTACCTGAATGAGTCAGGTGAAGGGCAACTCTTTCATGGCCCAACCACAGGTCATCAAATATATCACAGTTAATTTTTGCCCCTGCTACAATATCATATGACTGAATTTTAGCTGACATCTTCAGTCTCAGCAATGCTCATTACAAGTATGGTAAAGTCATTACCTAGCTGAGATAGTAGCACTTGGTATTCCAATTCTGTGTAAGACCACCCACAACATTCACAGGAAAGGTTCAAATGGAAGAATGTTCAGCATGGACAAAGTAAACAAACTCAACGTACTGACTTGGATATCGTGAAAGGCTTTGATCTTATACTCTTCATTTCTTTTATAGTTTTTAGGGTTGCATTCAAGAAGAGCATCCAGGTGTAAAAATGTGATTTATAACTATGGACAAGACGGCCTCTAAAAAAACATGATCAACCTTACTGAAAGCCTTGAAATGATTTAAATTGATTGCACTCACACAAAAAGGCATGTAATTCTGCTATTCATAACACAAGTCTATTTAAGAGATATTAGATTATCAGGTACACTTGCAAACATTTTGCTAAGAGACTGACCAAAATTTTTAACTCTGGTTTTAGCATGTATAAGAGTGGAACATTTACTATCCCTTTTTTCTTTTTATCTTTGATGAGCTTCTCTACATATCTGTTGAAGTGTTGTAAAATAGTTCTTTGCTCTGAAATTCTTGAGTCTTGTTTGATCCAACCTTTTTCAATTCTTTTCCAATCTTCTCCTCTGTTATGGAATCTTCACACCTCACTGATTCAGTTGCCTCAAGTAAAATCAGTTAAATAGGTGTCAAACAGAGACTGTTATAAATCATGAAATTCTCTCAGAAGTTTTTATAGTCTGTTAGTCTACCCCCCCCCCTGTTAATTTCCATCAGACTTCTTCAATAGTGCCATACACTGTTTTGGGTGATGGAGAAGTTCAGTGAGAGGTGGGAGCAATATTGTGCTCAAATATTTCAACATATTTTCTGGCCAGATGAGGTAAGTGGTCTCTTTTTCCAGTAGCAAAAATCATGTTGATTCAGATTCTTCTCTGGGTAAGCTGTAGAGAGATGTTTAGTCTCTCTTCAATGCCAGCAAACTGGTGTTCTACCCAGGATAATGACCAACAACTTCTGACCTGCAAAATCCAATTAAGAATATCAATGATAAATTTTGAATTAAGTTGAGCTGTCATTTACTAGACATTTTGTCAAGCCTCACAGTCCAAATTTCCCTATATTGTATAGAGATTGTGTACCCAACACAAAGCTATAGACCTCAAATGAGTACAAAATACAAAACCAGATATGTACCCAACACAAATCTAGTGAATTAAAAAATGGCCACCCTGGTCCAATATTGGTTTTGATATATTAATCTGTTTTTGATAAGTCTACACAGTCTTCTAGTGTAGAAAGCAGAATATCCCACAAAGGGAAGGATATTCAATTCATGTCCACTGGAATTTCACACCCAAATCTGACACTGAGTTTATTGTATTACCTTTTATAAATTTGACAATTTTGTTTGTTTTTTTGGCCAACGATGAAAATGGACACAATTTTCTTTTTGATTGTTTTGCAAAATATTTCCTGTAATTAGAGTTTAATTTGTCAGATTAATTCTCTCACAGGGGTGGAATATTCCAGCTATGAAAAGAACTTCTATTTATTGATTTCATGGTTTATGTTTGTTTAGTTTCTTTTTATTTCTTGACTTCTTTTTCTGTTATCTTTTTTTTTGGGTTGGGGAGATAGTTAGCAAGACCTTAACAGCCTAGTTCACATCCTCTTCCATTTAGAAAAGGAATGATAAAAAATAACATCTTCGCATATAAGTTGCCATTCTAAGTAATTCCAGTTAACAAAGCTAAAGTTGTTCATGGTTATATGAAAAAGCTAAGCCTTTCTAAATAGCAAACATGATAATAACTAATTTTAACCGAATAAGCTCATGGCAAGTTCTACAAGAAAAAACATCTATAGAAATTCCCCCATATCACCATTAAATATTCAAGCTTAACAACTTTAACAGAATATTAGAATTTTTTAAGAAGTAAAATGGTACAAATGAAAAGCATCTGTTTATATTTCTGAGATGAGATATTGTAACTATTTACACTATTCGAACTGTTCGTATCTTTTTCATATTCACTGTTTCGACCATTGTACAAGAAGAATTCTGGGTAGATGACAGCAACACTTACAATTTGGGATAGAATGATGCAAAAGAACGACAACTCAGAAAGTTGCATCAGTCTGCCTGTCCTATATAAAGAGATTGTCAAAAAAAAAAATACAAAAGATTTGTAGTCTATACAACTTCAGCATAACCATCAAAAGTGGTTAACACTTTATAAGTACCTCTGCTAAGTAAAACCTTCCATAGAGAACATGATTGAGGGTAGTGTGTATACCATTTCATAGTATGGGGTGAAAAGGAAGATTGTAATTTGAAATATATGCTAAGTTTCTAAAACTAACCATAAGTAAGAGACTTAAATGCATATAAAAATAAAGTGGGCTGATCTTTTGGAGTAATTTTGTTATTGAAGTTTACATCTCTCGTGTAATTCTTCAGTGCTTGCATATAAATTTTCTTTTTAGCTGTTTTAAAATGCACAAAATAGATTCAAATGACAGAAATTATTGGTTTTTCTTTAATTCAGGCATTCTTGCTTCAAAAAATGGTACAAAAACAAAAATAAGCTCAACTGACGAATTGATTCATTTTCTGCATCTTATCAAATCTATGAAGTTTATTTAAAGCCAGAACAAAGCTTTTAGAATTTAAGAATTTTCTTTTGAGATCATAATGGTTTAGTGATAGAAGTCTTATAAATTAACCCATGTCTAGGGGAGAAGAGGTTGATCCATACTTTTCCCTAGGGTATTTGAGCATAAGTGAATATATTAAGCCCAGTGGGGATAGGAACTTGGCTTTTTGATTAACAATTCTGAACCATTATCCATTAAACCACCTGCATATTCAACCTTACAGCACCTGGTATTCTCCAAGTTGTCAAACATCAAGGTACTGACCAGACTCAAAGTTGTTTAACTTTGGTGATCATACTTGAACTGGTGTTTCAGTGTGATGGTGTCATAAGCCAAATAAGCTCAAAGATGTTACAATAGATTTCTGTAGAGGTTTAGCTGATGCAGTTCTAGAGACAATTTGGAGGCTTTTCAGAAATGGGCATTGTGGTGCAGTGGGTATCGACACGGAATGACAAATCAGGAAGCCAAGTTTGAATTCCTTGCATTCACTTACGCACAAATCCCCTTGGGAAAGGTACTAATCTCTCTTCCCTCCAGTTATGGGTTAAATAATAGGACAGATTGGGTTCTATAGCCTTTGTAGGCAACTAGTCTACCACAGAAAGCAATGGCAACCTACTGTGGGATAATCTTCTGCCCAGTCAGTCATGTCTCTTTCGAGACATGATCGCCCAAGCGTGTATCGCGCATGGCACTTAACTGACTGATATTTGCAAAAATCAGAGGTGCAAATTTACATTTTGGCAAGATTTGATAATGGTGCTCTCAAGAACTTTCTAAGTAATTTTCCCTTTTCATAAGTATGGCACTCTTCAGATCAAAGTTGGGGTTGAACATATTTTTACGATATAATTAATGAATTTGGTAAATTTATACTCATAGGTAAGCTACTTTTTCTTGAGGAAATTTTGTAATAAATTTTTTAAACTTATGTTGAAAACGCGGAAATATGTGAAAGAAATGTTTTCTGTTTTGCTTTATTTGCAGTTATTTTAATATACTTCACTAAATGTAATCTATTCTCATCATGGTGATTATATATATATATATATATATATATATATATATATACACACACACACATATTTTAAATATGTATATATTTATATAGTAAAAGGGTGAGACCTACTTGCTAATCTTGTATTATAATCATATATGTATTATAATCATATATTATATGTATTATAATCATATATGATATTATATGTATTATAATCATATATGATATTATATGTATTATAATCATATATGATATTATATGTATTATAATCATATATGATATTATATGTATTATAATCATATATGATATTATATGTATTATAATCATATATGATATTATATGTATTATAATCATATATGATATTATATGTATTATAATCATATATGATATTATATGTATTATAATCATATATGATATTATATGTATTATAATCATATATGATATTATATGTATTATAATCATATATGATATTATATGTATTATAATCTATATGATATTATATGTATTATAATATATATGATATTATATATTATTAATAATCATATATGATATTATATGTATTATAATCATATATGATATTATATGTATTATAATCATATATGATATTATATGTATTATAATCATATATGATATTATATGTATTATAATCATATATGATATTATATGTATTATAATCATATATGATATTATATGTATTATAATCATATATGATATTATATAATATTTATATGAATATTCTGTCTAAAAAGATAATCAATATTAAGTACATCAATATATATGTTATCTAACATTAAGTTATAAGAAAAAAAATAATACAAATTCCTGAGCATGACAGAAGGCAAATAAATATATATATATATATATATATACATACATACATACATGCACACAATAGTCTGCTCTGATGAACTTAGCTCACTGGTCCCCACTATATATGAATTTACTTGAGCCACAAGATTAGCAACTAGGTCCCAGCTTTTTACTGTGAAACAAATAAAATGTAAACGCAAATTCTACTCTAGCAGCTTTTTTCTCACACTTCCCACCTGTGGAATTCTCTTTCATTTACTTGCTTCCCTGATAGCTACAATTTCCAAGAATTTAAATGTAAAGTTGTTAATAAAGTCAGTTAATAGTCATCTCCTATCTCACTAACCTGCATCCTCTCTCTCTCATGATTCTTTCTCCGTCCACTCTACTCTCATCAGTATTCTCATCCTTCTTTTACCCACTTCCTGACACCCTCTATAACCTGTCACTCATTCTCATAACTTTCCTCCTATGTAACCCCCTGCAAAACAGTGGCAGTAAAATGCCTTGCTTGGGTGATATGATTATAAAAAAAATATATGTGGGCCTGTGCTGTCAAAAATGACATATATATTGATGTACTTAATATTGATTACTTTACATTAAGGCGTAAGAAAAAAAAAATAATCCAAATTCCTGAGCATGACAGAAGGAAAATATATATACACATACACACACACACACACACATAATGGTCTCTATTATAATATTCTTCACTACGCAACAACAATTATTGCAAATATAATAAGGCCTTGTTAAAGAACAAACATGCAGCAAGAGCTTACATAACTGGTAGTAAAAAGAATGAATTGAGCTGATGTTGCCTTGCTATTGTCTCTCTCTCTCTCTCTTCATGAGTGTGACATGAAAATATATATCCGTCATCCACATACAAACCTGTTTTGCTGCATCACAGCTCATCAGTGTGGCTAGATATCCACTTGCTTCTGGGTGGAATCAAAACCCAACAATCCCTAAGCCATAAGAGCATAGAATCAGAGAAGGGAAATTTTAGTGTGTTACATATAAGCAATGTATACACGCACCAGTCACCGAAAGAACTCAATTCAATGCTGAAGTGTGTGTGTGTATATATATATATATATATATATACACACACACACACACACAAATAATAAACCCACTACATATATTGGTTTTACTACAACCATGCTCTTCCGTAGACTTACCTGTCACCTTTCTGATCAGAGTACAATTAAACAACATTTCTTAGAAAAACATAGTCATGTAGGTAATATCAGACAGATTTTAGTCAACAATACAATAATACTCATTCATACAAACAGTAAAAAGAACCTTCAGATAATGGAGGCCATCTACATTAAATCCAAACAACCCTCACTTAATAAAATCACGTTTAAATCTGGTCATATCACATTACATTGCATTTAAATATATGGTTTTATCATTTCGTGCTCTTGCACATCATAGAAGCACATTACAAATTTACAAACTGTTTGCTATTTTTGGTAACTGTTATTGTTGCTTAGCAAAGTTTTATATCAACACAAGATAAAATCGTCACTGATGGTAGATTTTTTTATGTTAATGTCATTGTAACCTCTCTGAAGATGGCCCATGTGAGCTGAAAGCATAGAACCAACTTAATAAAAATTATCCAAATGTTGGAGAATTTTTTTATTTTTATTTTCACCTGAAATTAAAGTCAAAATACGATGTTTAGAATGGCTTATGATTAAACATAAGACATTCATTGTCTCTTATATTTAACAGTATATGTTTAGAAAAAAAAAGTGTTATAGATACATATTGGTCAAGTTATTAGTAAAATTGTATTTTTGTGGGGAAATGCTAGGTATTTCTCTTTGCCAAAAATATATTTGGAATTGAATTAAATTATACAATTTCAATCATTTAAATAGGAGATCGATTAATTAAAATCCTAATTATTAATTTTGCTATCTGGCTTCACAAGCTGACTGTAGAATTCACTTTTTTTTTTTTTTTTTAATCATTTCACCCCAAGCAAGGTGGGAGTGCCAATAGGGCTTAGGGGGTTAAAGTAAGAGAAAAGACTGGGTACAAAATGATAAAAGATTACTTGAATTCAAGAAGATGGCAGTTGATGTTACATTTTAATTTTTGAAGATTGTAGCTAACAGGTAAGTAAGTAAATTGAAGGGAGTTCGACAAGTGGGAAGTGTGAGAAAAGAAACTGTTTTAGTAGAAGTGGTGGTTGCATTTCACTATTTCAGCAGTGAGAAGGTGGGTCCTAGATGCCAAACTAGTAGCACACTTAAATTAACATTGATGGGGCATTAGGAAAAAAGCTCCATCAGAACAGTTGAAAATATTTGTAGAAAAGACAGAGGGAAGTCACATCACATTGGTGAGAAAGTGACTGCCAAGTCAAGATGTCAGATCAGAACTGATTACATTGCATATCCTACTTTTGGTTATCAGTTAAGTGTTATATGTGATACATGCTTTGGGTGATCATGTCTCAAAAGAGATATGACTGACTGGGCAGAAGATTAACCCACAGTAAGTTGCCATTGCTTTCTGCAGTAGACTGGTTGTCAACCAAGGCTATAGAACACAATCTGTCCTATTATTTAACTCATAACTGGAGGGAAGAGACAGATTAATACCTTTCCCAGGGGTATTTGTGTGTAAGTGAATGCAAGGAATTCAACTGAAAATCAACTAGAAATTGCACTTTTGATTATACTTTGATTAAATATAGCTATAACAAATATTTGAATTAGCAAAGCCATTTTAGATATTCCTGTCTTTAAATAAGTGGTTTGTAAAATTTTCTTTGGTTTATTTATCCAGTTAAACAAAACATTTGTGTAGGCTTCATGGAACTTTGATACTCTGCATGAAAAATACTTAGATTGTTTGGTTTGCATCTCTCATTGTCAGAATGCATTCAAAAATGGTTTGGGAAGGAAACTCTTATTTTTTCTTTTTGCTGATAACAAAAACCTTTCTTCTGAACACTTTGTGAAACTGATCTGTTTTTTGGGCTTGGCTGTCTGTGCTGGAACTCAGTCAATCTCTTGTATTGTAGAAGCATTTTTATATTGTTATGAAACTGGTTTACTCTTTCACTTTCCTAATGTGTTGCCTAATCGTGAGAAAACTTGTTCAAATCTATCAAAACTGACAGTAGTTGGGAATATCTTCCCTGGGGCCAGAGATGTTGATTCACTGATTGCTAGATTAGCCTTCTTCCCTTGTTTTGTTTCGAGTTCTTTCCATGAATCCATGTATCAAATTCCAGGAAGAGAGTGGAATCACTATTCCCAAAAGTGTTGCTGCTTTCCTTTGTCTTTGTTCTGTGAATTCTGCACTTCCACCACAGATTCTGTCAATCTACCCTACAGAAATCAATTTTAAAATTTCTGTCAATCTACCTACCAGATAATATTAATTAAGATATATTTGTACTACTGAAGAAGAATATTACTTGATATTTCAAAAAGCTGTGAATTTCTTGCATATAATTTTAAAGATAAAGTAAATTGCTGTTTAGAATAATTTCATTATAAACAGAAAAAATTGCTGATAACACTTAAAACCAACAACAAAATTCATAATTGTTCCCTATAACATGCGATTTACAAAATTTGAAAATAAATTAGTTACCCTCCCCCTGCCTAATACTAAGGTTTTGCCACCACCTTAAAAAGAAATATAATTAGTGAAAAAAATAGCCTCACTCTCACAGTTGCTGTGATTTATCAGATAAAGTGTTTGCAATGTAAATAAACTTACATTGGAAAGAGGTTTTGAAATCAAAAAGCCCAGACCAGTATTATGAGAATCATTTAAACTCACTTGTAATACACAAGAACAATGACTGGCCATAATTCTGATTTTACAAATGCCACCCTAATTAAATAAGAACAAAGTATTTCTAACATAAAGAATTGAGTGCATCCTGATAAAAATTTGACCAACTATAAACACAAAAATACTTTATCCTATACACTGCTATACAAGAGAACTGATATCACAGAGCAATTTTACCAACTATAAATACATTTAAAAAACACTATATTACATTTACTGCCATACAAGATTGGTATCACATTGCAATTCAGTACTTTTTCATTGTTTCTAACAAATTTTTCCTATTTCTTAATACTTTGCTTAGCTTTTGGAATGCACCTTTCACTAATCTGATGTTAGGAATCTGATATCATATTTATACTTTCTGGTTTACTGTTGTTGGCTAATCCTTTTGGCTCAATTTCCTTTATAATCTTGCCCATGGGTTCCTTTAGATTTCTGTTTGCCATTAACATGGTAACGTCATATCTTATATTGTTAAAATTGTTCCTATTTATAACAAAAGTTGTATACACACTTCATGAGTTTCTTATTCTACATTTTTTTCCTTTGCAAATAAAAGTTAAACTTAGAAATGAAGAACTGAAATAATATTTACAGAAATGGCAATGGAAAGATGAAATTATTCATAAAGTTTATTAATAAAGTCTAGTTAATAAGATATTTATTATTAATATATAAATATAATATATAAATATAAAATTAATATTATATTTATTAATAAAGTCTACATAATATTAGGATGTGCGTTGTGGCGCAGTGGATATCGGCTCGGAACGAGAAATCGGGGAACCGAGTTCGAATTCCAGTTGAATTCATTGCATTCACTTACGCGCAAATACCCTTGGGAAAGGTATTAATCCGTCTCTTCCCTCCAGTTATGGGTTAAATAACAGGACAGATTGGGTTCTATAGCCTTGGTCGGCAACCAGTCTACTGCAGAAAGCAATGGCAACCTACTGCAGGATAATCTTCTGCCCAGTCAGTCATGTCTCTTTCGAGACATGATTGCCCAAGCGTGTATCGCGCATGGCACTTAACTGACTGACATAATATTAAGGAGCAACTGACACTTACTCATGAGTGTGTGTGTGCTGGTACATAACTGTTAATTCTGAACAAAAGAAATCTAAACAAATTGTTCCTAGATAACGGAAATACTTAATATCTGACCTTGCCTTTTTTTATTTATTTTTTTATTTTATTTTTTTTTAATCATCTCACCCCAAGCAAGGCATTCCACTGCCACTATTGAGCATGGGGCTACATAGGGGAAGGTAAAGAGAAGGAGTGGTTAGACATAGGGAATGTCAGGAGGAAGATGACAGAGGAGTAAGGATAGCAAGGATGAGGGTTGGGCAGATGGGAAGAGTGTTTGATAGAATGGGAGCAGGTTAGTGTATTAGGTGTCTATTGACCTTACATTTAAACTCCTGGAGATTGTAGCCATCGGGGAAGCAATCATGTGGAAGAGAATTCCACAGTCGGGAAGTGCGAGGAAAGAAACTGTTGGAGTAGAAGTTGCAGTTGCATTTTATCGGTTTCACTGTAAAAGGGTGGGATCTAGTTGCTAATCTAGTATCTCTTTGTGATAATTCAGTACTTTTTTAATCTTTTTCAATTATAATTCCAATAATTATAATTATATATTATTTATATATAATTTATAATTAATTATAATTATATAATTATATTATAATAATATAATTCCAAGTACTTTTCAATCTCGGCTGCGAGGTTAGCTTTGATGCCTACACCAGATTTTTGTAGGAGGCGAGAGTATATTATCTTTTTCTTTAATTTTTTTGTTTGTCTCTAATAAAATGTGTAAAAGAGGAAATCCAGACCCAACAAGAATTGGCTTTATAGTTTACTTATTATTGATTTGACAAAATTTTTTTTCTTACTTTACTTTAATCTCATGACAGAAAAATCACTGATTAAAAATGACTTCAAGTGAATGAATGCTTTTGGTCATGAAGTAGACAATCCTTTAACAGATTTTATAGCCTGACACTACAGAATGACAAATAAATTCACCAAATTTCAAAATTCATATTACTTGGGGACTTCTAGCAGCAGCAACAAATAAAAAGAATAGCTGTAACTAGAAAAAAAAATACGATGATAATTTTCTATGCAACCTTAAAATAAATGTTAGGAAGGAAACTCTTGTTTATACTAAAAAGAGTTATAATAGTAGATCTATTGTCTTGAAAAACTTATTTAACAAATTTTATAAAGTCCAACTGACAACAACTGTAACTATTTGGTTTATGAATGCCAAATGTTTCCTGCATGGAAACATCTATCTCCCATGCTATCTTACCATGTTACAAAATAGGCAGGAATTTATAACCAAAATCTGTTATTACCTATTGATTTTAGTATTTGATCTTTATTCATTTCACTGTTAAGTTTATGACTAATACTCGTGTAAATCAGTGTTTTGATGAGTGATCATGCTAAAAAAAGGAAATCTTTAGAAGATAATTGAAGAATTAAACACAAACATTTCAACAAGAATTGAAAGATTTTTTATGGGTAGTGTTCTTGGCTTAAAATTTTCTTACTTTCTAACTATATAAGAGAATCATGCAGAGTCAAATCAGGTTTATAGTTTCTTTCTCACTGTTTTCCAGAAGAGAAAAAAACAACAAACAATTAAAAGATAGAAGGTATTAGCAAATCCACTGGGTTGCCATGAAACTACTGTTCACGCTTTGTCAAATCCTGCTTAAATGTGGCACCTTCAGCCTTGCCTCATGGGTAAAAGAATTCCTTTACCAGTATCTTATCTCCAAACATGGTCTGTCTGATACTTCAAAATACACACACACACCAGAAGTAAGAAGAATTTTACAACGTAGTGTGCAAAGAACCCAGTTGACATTACTTCAGTCATCCAGGGACTATTCTACTAGAATGGTTTCATCATGTGACTTACCGAAGACTTCTCTTTTGGAGCAACAATTGGATGCTGAAGAGGAAAGCGGTTTTAAGAAGCCCAAATATGCCCCTGGGCTGCCAGTATTTATGCTCAGGCAACATTCTCCAAGGATATTAATTGTAGAAGAAATAACTTTTTTTTTTTAAACTCTAAAGCCAACTGCTTTTCTCATTGCCTTTTAGAATAATGGCAATATCAATATGCTTCTAATTTGTGCCCATATGCTTTTCTTGGTTTGTTTAGAAAGATCCATTCAGTGGGTAATTTTCAGTCTGTCATTAGTTGGGCTATGCTAGGAAGTATGTTGTTAAATCAGGTCTGTAAAAATGTCTACTATGTGATTTTTTGAAATGTTTCTTTGACTCTCTGTTTACCATTTTCAAAAAGTATCTCATCTTATAATTTTAAGAATTTCTATTTGTTGAATATTTTATTCTTTATTTGCATCAGTCAGTTAAGTGCTATACATGATAAACACTTGGGCGATCATGTCTCAAAAGTAGGTTGCGATTGCTTTCTGCAGTAGACTGGTTGCCTGCCAAGGCTATAGAACCCAATCTGTCCTGTTATTTGTCTCATAGCTTAAAGGAGAAAAGAGGTATTAGATTATTACATAGTAATTAGTGGGGAACAGTTTATTACTTCATAAAAATAGAAAACCGATCCCCCACTTTATAACCAGTAAATGTCTTAATCATGATTTCAACTATTATATTCAGTCAGTCAGTTAATTGGGCAGAAGATTATCCTGCAGTAGGTTGCCATTACTTTCTGCAGTAGACTGATTGCTAACCAAGGCTATAGAACCCAATCTGTCCTGTTGTTTAACCCATAACTGGAGGGAGGAGACGGATTAATACCTTTCCCAAGGGTAAATGTGTGTAAGTGAATGCAAGGAATTCAATTGGAATTCGAACTTGGCTCCCCGAGTTCTCATTCCGAGCTGCTATCTAGTGCATCACAATGTTTTAAAGAAAATTTAAAATAACAATGTCAAAGTTTATGATCATCTAACAAAATTTATGATCAATTTTTAAAAAAAATATTATATATAAAAAAATCAACATTTATATTATCCTTTTATTTATCATGAGGGTTTTTTTTTAATGAACACTATTTGATTCCTGTTGTTCTCTTGATCCTTGACTGATATTATGTTAAATTCATTTGGAAAATGACATAATTAAGATGTTGATGTTCCACAGTACTTAAAACTAAAGATTAGGAAGGAAGCCACCATCAATGCTGGAAAGAGCAATAACAGTAACTGAACTTGAGAAACATATCTTCCTGAAAAATTGTTTTGATAGAATTTTCTGAGTCAATGAATACTGATTATTTCCTTATAAAGAAACAGCTAATATTACCATTACTATTAGAGATAAAGAACACTATCCCAGCCCAGTGGTCAGGGAATATAGAAAAGTAACTTAAGTAGCAATGAATGAAAAGTGTTACTTCATAAGGTTGAATGATTTAATTTTGAACTCTTGGAAGGGTATTTAAAACTAGAAAATATTTAGATTGTGAGAAGTTTTTGTAGATAATGATTCGGTGATACAAGCCTTATTAATTAACTCATAGATGTGGGGAAAAGTGATGTATTCATATCTTTCCTGAGGTTATTTGTACATAAGTGAATATAACAAACCCAACAAGAATTGGAACTTGTTTATTCGATTCACAATTTTCAAGCTATTATCCATTACACCACCTACACAGCCAAGCTTACAGCTCCTGTTATTTAAAAGTAATCACCCATTTGCATACTGACCAGACTCAACATTGCTTAACTTTTTGAGATCATATGGGAACTACCTTTATAATTAAAAATTGCTTGCAAATCAATAGATTCAGGCAGATTTTATTGCTTATCAAATCATTTTTTTAAAAAAATATTTTAATGATTTCATTCTAAATAAGTCAATAATGCCACTAAGATTCAAGGGATGACTGGGAGTGGAAGAGAATGAAAATATTTTATTGAGGAAAAAGGACAATAAAAAAAACAGGGTTCAGGAAAACAGAAGATTGCAATTAACATTGCATTTAAACTTTTGAACATGGTAAGTGGAGGAAAGCAAGAAATTGGCAAAGAGTTCCACAGGCAAGGAATGTGAGAAATAATATTAGCTAAATGTTGCCGTAAGATCTATTCTATTTCAACAGGAGGATAATGAGATCTCATAGCCACTCTGGTAGTACATTTAAATTTATGTAGTTGAGGTATCAATAAGGAGATGCCATTAGAATAACAGCCATTAAAATATTTATAGAAAAAAGACAAAAACACTATTTGATGTCAGTAGGAAAGTGACTGAAGCAGAGATGCCAGTTCAGGACTGATAACATTACAGACCCTTTTTGGAATTTTGTACAGAATATTGAGATATATAGCCAGGTCACCAGATATGGAAAAAAATATTCAATCCCCTAACAAAAGGTAGATTTATAAGTATGCAAGATAGATTCTGACAAGAAAAATTCTCTGGCAAAACACAGTGAACCAACTTTACTAGCAACAGACCTAGCAATTAACCCATTATAATCACTCCACTGTGTTGCTCTCTTAAAGGTCACAATTAGTAAAGGACAAAAATGAAACCCTATGATGATTAAAAGATAGCAATTTTATTTTGAAGGCATTAAAATTTATATGCCATTTCTTGCCCCAGTTAACAACTGATTGGAGGTAATCTTTAAAGCAGCTACCAGTTTTACATTGTCAGATATATCAAACTTACTATTAAGACAAGAGTAAATAGTTGTCATCAACATAATTCTTTTGGAACTGATGACATCAGGATAGTTATTAATAAAGTTAATAGTATGGCATAAAGCTCAGTGGGGACACCTGTGTTAATGGGGAATGATCTAGAAGTGTGACTGTTCAAAACAACCTACATTACAATTTCTGAAGTCATACGGCAGTGAATGCTGGACAATATCATCGAAAATGAGGACAAAACTGGAAGCAGCGGAAATGTGGTTCTACAGAAGGATGCTGCAGATATCGTGGACTGAGCGTGCAAGCAACGATGAGGTGTTGGAAAGAATGGCAACCAAAAGGAAATTAATACTGAGCATCAGGAAGAGACAACTGAAGTTCCTGGGACACGTAATTAGGAAGGAGAGCCTGGAGAACCTGATACTGACTGGCCAGATAGAAGGAAAGAGAGACAGAGGAAGGCAGTGAATAACATATTTGCAGGGCCTGATCAGGTGGCTGACAGAACGAGGGTTGCCAGGAGTAACAGGAGCAAACATATTAAGAGCCACAAGGGATAGGGAAACGTGGAGAACCATGATCGCCTACGTCCTGAAGGGACAGGGCACATAGATGAAGTAAAAGGCAGAGAAGATTTTCAGTTCCACATGCAAAACGCTTCTCTTTTAGAAGTGATTTTTTGTAAATTATTCTATTTCCCCCTCTAATTTTTGTATTGACAATCTTGAAAAGGCATTTTATAATATTTCTTTATTTGAAAAGGAAATTTGTTTCAAAACAACTTTAATGTTGTTTAAATCTTTGATGTCTAGTTTTAACAATCATTAGTTTTGCTTTTTTGTGAAAAATTATAAAACCAACAAATTGTTTCCTTTATTATCCTAAAAAAATAGGAATAAACTCAAAGTATAAGAATATTTTAATTGTTGAAAAATAGTTCTAAAAAAACAGTATGGGTCGGATGCTTATCATTCCATTATTAACAACACCTAAAGAACTGAATGAGGAAAAGTTTTCTTATTTCAACAAACAGAAGTTTCATTTACCTCTGAGGTGATTTATAAAATCACGAGAGAAACATTAAAGGGACCCTAACTATAACCTTTGAACTGTTTTTAATTAGTTCACCTCAAGCAAGGTGATAATGCCTCTAAGACAAAAAGGTCTTCTAGGAGTGAAAAAAAAAAATGAGAAGACTTTAGAAGAAACCAGAAACCCAATCCTAAAAAAGAAACAATGGATAAACCTCTACTCCTGTTCAGTATATTGGAGAGAAGTGTGAACCAGACAGTATGAAAACTCATCTGTTCTCATTGAAGAAAAAAAAACTTTAAATAAAATTTCAGAGTTTCAGCAGAGATGTTAGAATTACAGAATTGAAATGGACTTTAGAAGGAACTAGAAGCTCAATCCCAAACAGGAAACAAGGGATAACGTGTTCTCCTGTTTAAAAGACTATGTAGGAATGTGAACGAGATGAATATTTTTTAAAGACGTACATGTTTAAGCAGTTTATTATTGATTTTGAAAAATAATTTTTTTCATACTTAACTTTATTATATAATCCCAAACAAACTGAAAATATTACTAAGCTTTTAGCAGAATCAATGTTTTCATATTAACTTTAAATTTTAAAAGTTAAGTCGGAAAATCTGATATTTCCTATTGATTTCAGTTTGCAATACTCTTTTTTTTTTTTTTTTTTTTTTTTTTTTTTTTTTACAATTAAATGTCTGACTGATGCTAGTGTCAAGCAGTGTTTGGATGAATGATAGTGTTAAAAGACAGCTTTTGAAAATATTTGAGAAATTTATTGAGATTCAATAAGTTGGCTTTAATGCCTCACATTTTCTACAGGATAAAGATTGAAAGATTTGTTATGGGTAAAAGGTTTTTTTAGTTAAAATGTTATGACCATGTAACAATGAATAAAAACCATGCAGAATAAATGGAAGAATTATGACTTTCTCAGAATTTTCTTTCTTCTTTTTTTTAATATTTCAGAGGTGACAATCAGAAAAATCAAAAGATTTGTGACTGAAATCTTTTCAACAATATATCATTTATCGACTGTCTGGTATGGATGTAACGAAAGAAGTACTTGCTTATTATCCTTGGCCAGGAAATCTTTCTGGACACTCTGTAATCATATGGATACATATATATATTTCAAAGATGTTAATTTTATATATATATATAAATAAAAGATGTCAATTTTACACACACACATATGCATATATACTTTTAAGGTATGCAATATTTATGGGTAAAAGTCCTCAATATCAGGATTTGAGCATATGTAACAACAAGAGTTAACATTGAGGTTAATACCGAGTGACGACAGTCTGTTTCATGTCTCACCTCTCACTATTGACCACTGTGTCCATTTATATATATATATATATAGTCTCTGAGATTTTAAAAGAAATCACTCGACCAGCGGTCAAGAGCAAGGGAAAATTTACTCATCCCAAAATCATTTTACTTGATCGACTCCAATGTATCAGAAAAGATTAAAAGATTTTTTTTAAATAATAGTATTTGAACTTTCCTCTTAATAATAGCATAAATATTTTGATGATAAAACTTTGTTTTTATTAACATCATGATATGCTGTTTTTTTTTTTTTTTTTTTTTTTTTTTTTTTTTTTTTTTTTTTTTTTTTGGGCAATTGTGTGGGGGTATCTAACTTCATAGTTTCCTTCTTCTGTTTGACTACAACCTCCATCTCATAGATGATAAAAAAAATAACAAATCTGATTTTCTCAATGATTTTCTATAAAAAGTTACTTGTATAATTTGTTTTTTTGGTGTGGGGTTGAAAGAAGTATGCATGTTTTTTTTCTTTCAAATGTACGTTTTTACTTTTCATAAGCAGGGAGGAAATATAATATTTTTCCAAATGAGTTTCTAAAAATCTGTAAGCATCTTTAATCTGGGTGACAGACATTTTGGCTCCACTCTGGAAGTGGTAATTGAACAAATGTTTACACCGACCGGGACGATAAAAGCCAAGAGTTCAATTATGTCATTGTAGGTCATTCTAAGTAACTTGTGAATCTTCAAGAGCATACTTTTGAGTGGCAAAAGGAATCAGATTTCTTTTTTCTATATTTGAATGGACACATTTTATTGCAAGGTTTTTAATTGACCGTGGGCAAGTAAAGCAATAAACTTTAATCACCCAACTAAGTTTTTAATCAATTGAGTGGATTGGGCGAGTGAAATCTCAAAGGCTGTATCTAAACTTATTTATAAATGGAACTTTGTCCGTGTGTGTATGTGTGTGTGTCTGTTACCTATAGACTCTGAAATGGCTGAATTGATTTTCTTGAAAATTTACACAGTTGTACTATAAGCATCTGCAAGTGTTTTTAGCTAGGTTTTGTGTCGAAGTACCCCCGATAAATATTATTGAAAAAATCATGTTATAGAAGAAGTGGTCCGATTTTAATCAAATTTGATACACTCATAGACAAAGACATCAAAACCATATTCAGAAGTTTCAAGGTTGCAGTTCTTACAATAGTGCAGAAAATCAATAATATATATATATAGATAGATATAAATCGATACCAGGAAATCAAAATTTGACTTACATCCATTCATTTTTCTTTCAGTCTACGGTTTCGTTTTAACTGGAAACTTTTTAGTCTTTCGTGCCAATGTCCAAAAAGTCTGAGCTCCAGGACCATGGATTAGTTTTAAAGCTTTCATTGCACCCAAGCAACGCCAGGCTATACTGTTAGTATATCTATATAGATATAATTTGTTAAAGAAAATCAAATATCTACATCAATGAATACTGAAAGTAACTAAAGTTTGAAATTTTTGCGATAATTATGAAAGTGAAAAGTAAACATAGATGAATATTTATTGAGATGCCAAACTAATCACCATCATTTGGCTATTTGTCAAGGTCAACAGTCAATCATCAACAGATCTAAACTTATTTATAAATGGAACTTTGTGTGTGTGTGTATCCATTACCTATAGACTCCTAAATGGCTGAACTGATTTCCTTGAAAATTTACACAGTTGTACTATAAGTATCTGCAAGTGTTCTTAGCTAGGTTTTTATGTCGAGGTACCCCCGATAAATATTGAAAATCGATAATCGAAAAAATCAAGTTATAGAAGGAGTGGTCCGATTTTAATCAAATTTGATACACTCATAGATAAAGACATAAGAAATGATATTCAGAAGTTTCAAAGTTGCAGTTCTTACAATAGTGCACAAAATCGATAATATATATATATAAGGTAAGATGTTTGTGTGTGTGTCTGTTCATCTATCAGTATGTCCTTTATACTAATCCACAATTTTTATCCGATTCTCACTAAACTTCACACAAATATTCTTTAGGCTGAGTTTGAGCTCCAGGACCATGGATTAGTTTTAAAGCTTTCACTACACCCGAGCAACACCGGGCTATACTGCTAGTATACTCTATTGCTAATCATTTCTAATCACATGCAACCTGAATTTTTCTCACATGTACACTAAACACAAAACCATTTGAATTGCATCAGTCACATGTTCTTACTACCTTATTAATGGCTTTTGGTGTGACATGTAAGTTTACCCTCCCTGTCCACAATCACATAATACATACTATGCAGTTACTATTACTTTGTGAAACAGACTCCCAAGATGATGCTTTCTCAATCACTAAAATCTTAACCTCTTCAAGTTAAGGGCTTGTAGAATCACTTCTACATTCATGTACATACTTATACACATATTGCCATGTATGCACGTATACACACATATATACGCACATACTTATACATCAATACCGCACATAAAACCTCTTTTTCCCGTGCTTCATTCAGAAATATATAAGCTGATGTTCACACATGTCTAGACCAGTTGGAATTTGTTTTTCGGAGCTAACAGTCTGAAAGCCATTTGTTCCTTTCCAACTCTACTGCGCTAATTGCGTTTAGCAATTAGTTACACCAAAAATATTTTTCTCTTTCTCTTACAAGCATGCTTCACTACATATATAGTTATATTCAACTACTGATTAGTACAAACATCATATTTCCTTTTTTTAGGAACTCTTCCAGTATGAACATTGATACATTTTCTTCAACATCCAAGAGAGAACTTTCTCCACTAAATCTTGCATGCAGAAAATAATCAATCCTGTAACTATATTTAATACATTTTTATTATTCTTGTTATATTGTTCTCTGATTTATTTTTATTATTAATATGGTGGATTGGACAACCAGTCTACTTTATACTGGTGACTCCACTTTCAAATTACTACCACGTCGTCCAGTCCACAACAGGCTAATCATTCTTTCCTACATGACCTCATTAACTGCACTTCTTACTTCCTGTTCTTGCACTCGCATAGCATTAATAAGAAAAAGTTTTTCCAGAGACCTGTTCTCAGGAGAGCTCATTGGTGCAAGTCCTATTGAATTTTTTTCAGGCTTTCCTTACCCTAGTTAGAAAGTATTTTCTGTTTTTATTTGAATGTAAAAAATGTGTTGTAAGCCATTCTCATGAATAAGTTGCTCTAGAATCCACCAAATCACATTTAGGAAACCTTTTTTTGGTCCATTTAGTCAACACTCTTCTTTTTTTTTCTTTATAATAGCTGATTACAATGTCTTGTAGTTTCCATATCATTGTTACTGCTTCCAGTTCATTTTCATTTATAAGGATAATGTCTCTCTTCTTTCTCAGCCAGACTGCATATTCTACCTCAGTACACCCTACTTTCAAAATGACACCCATTGCAATGTTGCTTGCATCATACCACACCACACTACACTTTTCCTCTTTTAACACTTACCACCTTCTTGCCAAGATGTCATCATGTTTCATCTTTTCTACAATATCTACTTCAGCTATCTTGTCATCACAATCCACTCTATTTCACTGCTTCTTGATTTAACTGCATACAGTCTGGAGCCAACCAGCAAGAGGATAGTGCCCAACTAATTTGCCGCATACAAAAAAAAGAACTCTTGCTTAATTAACTCATCATTCATCCTTGGGATCTTATTCCCACCCAAAAGATTAATTCTCTGATCCTGCTCTTTTTCAACTTAAATTTAAGTGCCATTTTTCATTCTAATAATTCTGATGGCTTTATAATCAATTTGTAATTTCTAAGTTGACTTCTCAACTATTCTGCAGACACAATCACCAGAACAACATCAACATATAAATTTGTGACTTTGTTTATTTATTCAATATTTTTAAGGATTGTTTCCATTATCTGTCATATACTTACTTAAATGTCCAACTATTTCCTTTTCAATGATCTCTACATGAACTCTTAATTTTAGTATATTTATCTGCCCTTGTCCGGGAACTCTTCAGTAGAAGATAACTGGTCCTTGTTTGTTGTTCATTAAAGCCTTACATCTTAAGGTAATTTCATCTCTACTCATTTCATTATCTTAGACATGCATTAATGTCTGATCCCAATTCTGATCATCATGTAGGTTTTACTTTTATAGCATACCAGATACTATTACAATAATCTTTTCATCACATGGAGTCGTAAATAGGCTTATTTCAGGTGAACTATTGTCCCTAGATCTGTTATATTTCTTTCTGTTAACATAATTTTCATGGACATTTTGCTGGATTCTAAATCAATCATATATGACTGTTCAGTTCTCCAAATTCCAATATTATTCTGATCTTATTCTTTCTTGATTGAACTTCTGTCATAAAAGACATGGTTTTGACTTTTTCTTTCCATATTGCAAAGATACTTTTCTCTAGCCATCTCTCAACCTCTTTCTCAATCTCAGCTCTTGCTACCATACTTCAAGGAACTCTAACAACCTACCACGTTCACCAATACTAGAAGATTCCTTCTCCACCATCAAATTCTGCATAGAAGTCCTTGTTAAATTTCTACTTTCCTCTTCTATTTCAACATCCCCAGGGCTTCCTTTCATTAGCAGTGTATTTGTTGCACACATTGGGCCACTCCAGACTTTGCTCCTCCTTTGTCTCTCATGATGCGCCCCACCCCCAGCATGTTGATTACATCAATTCCAATCAGAATGTCGATACCTTCTACAATATATCTATCATGATCACTTTGTGTTCTGACCATGCCTTGTATTTCATTAATTTCCATTCTTTGATATGTGAAATCTTCTTTCCATCTACTAGTTAACCTGTTTTTCCTATTCTGACTATCAACCAATTTTAGTGTAACAATAATGTACAATTATTGTAAGCAATGTTCTACATTAGGATGCCTTTACTGATTATAAGGGGCAACTTCAAATACTGTTAAATTCTTTTGCCCATACCTATGGTTGCAGTACTTTGCTATATTACTTGCCTGACCACACTATCAAAATAAATTCTGACCTTGCAATCTTCAACCATGGTAACTGACACCTAAGTATTGCCTGCTAAATATTAGCTTGCCTCTTTACTAACAATCACTTCTATTAACAGTGGATGCTATCTCAAGGTTTTTCACCTCATGAATAGTTAACACACTCACTCGGATTATTGCATCATTCATAGTCATATTTTCTAGGCTAGGTAACTGTTGAAGAGCTACCAAGATGTAATTTTGGGTAAAAAAATTACCTTCATCTGTCTTTCCAACCTGTCACCTTCGGATCCCATTAACACTGCCATCTTTCTAATGTCTACTTGTTTGCTTGTCTATTGTACCCTTCCTAGCTTACTTTTAGCCGCAAATTCTCCTCTTGTAAATGTCTTATTTTATCTAGTCTCATTCCCTACTATATTTAATTGGTGTCTTTCACTCATCTCCAAGTATAGTGCAAATGTGTCTCCTTACAAATATAATGGTAAGGAAACTACTGAAGCAACAAATATTTTGAAGTTTTGCCATTTGTTTGCTTTTTTTAAGTCAATTGGTAACATTGTCCTCAACTCTGAAGAGCATCACTGTTTTACTACTTAATTTGTCCTTATCTGCTATCCAGTGTCCCTCTAGGAGTAAAGTAGCTGGTGGTTTAAACTTCTAGAGTAAGTTTTTTTCTCACTTGTACAAATAATGATTGAAGTTCTGTAGAAATAGAGAAGCAAACCAAACCTTAATTGGAAAAGAATTTGCATTCTTTGCGCTGTTTGTAAAAAAAAAAAAAAGGAAATCAAGGCCTACTTTACTAAAGCCTTGAAATATGGTCATTTTTACACTTGCCTACCACTCTTGACCAATCACAGGTGAATAAACTATATTATGTTCTAAGGTGAATAAACCATATTATGCTGATATTAACTGCTGATGTTCTAAAGTGAATAAATCATAATTTCACAAATAAGGGATTTATTCTAGTGTTCTTATTTTTCTTTACAATCATAATATTGGAATATTATTTTAACCTTTCTGGAAGTTTGGAGTAAATGAAAACAACTGAAGAAGTAAAAAAAATGAATCCATGTAATCAACACCACTTCTTTCATAAGACCTCCACAGGATTGTATTTCTGTTATTTTATCATGCCTGTTGAAAGAAGAATCTATTTAGTTACAAAATGAGAAATTCTATTTACCTTATTTTATATCATAGATTTTCTTTTTTTCTTTTACGATTATAATATATTTAGTCCTGGTGCCAGTTTCATGCAGAATTGAGACACAGAAAAATGAACCAAAGTTATCTCCCCCTTTTTAAAACAACAAAAAAAAAATGTAAACTTAGGTAAATTCTACTTTCTAAAGTTACATTCTACTTCAATTCATCCCTATGGATTTTTTTTCAGAGTGTTAAACCATTCTCTCCTCACCTTTTCTCATGTCCTTCCCACCCAAAGTACCACCTATTGTTTTCCTTTCTGATATTTCATACCTCAAGAGAGGAAGAAAGAGTTTTATTTAAAATAGTCTGTGGATAACAAGAGAAAACATCATGGACACAGGTTTGCCTCTGTCATATTCTATTTGTACAACAAAACTACACAGGAGGAGAATTGTGGCATTTTATGGAAGAAAACCAAGAAAGAGGGACCAAAATTGTACCCTCCTCTCCACCCAAACATTTCACCAGAAAATAAAGAAAACAAGGAGGGTTTGAAGGGAACTGGTGTGATCTCATCTTAAAGGCAGCAGAAAACTTTTGGAATTGTTCCAAGAAAATTTTTGGTCAGCCATCAAGAGGATTTGTATGTGTAAATAAGATTTTTTTTTCACTCTGTTGTTCTTAAAAACATTTCTCTGTCTAAAGTTGCAAGAAATACTGAAAATTATTTTGACACAAAGTTTATACAATGTTTATATTATTATTATTATTATATTATTATTATTATTTATATTATTATTATTATTTAACTCATAATAATTAATTATTATGTGAGACTTATAACACACATTATTATTGATTTTTTTTTTTCCCTATAATTTCTCACTCATTTCTTTCTGGGTCCCAAATAGAGACCTAAGTTTGAAAATGGCATCATGATATTTTTCACTGATTATTTTTTGTGGAAAAAGAGACTAAGTTCACACACACACTTTACATAAATAAAGCCCATTGGAAGGTGTAAGCTGTATTTTTTAGTATATTTTTTTGTATCTTTTAAGACTTGGACTACAAGGGATCCCTTCAATGAGTCTGTCGGAACCTTTTCCAGTTAAACTGAGGGCTCTAACTACAATTGTTGTTATCTTCCTGTGTCAAATTTTTCAGTTTTCAATTTCAAGGACTTTAAATTTGATAGTTTTTTTGCTAAAAGGTTCTTGATCTATCTATAAAACTGCAGCCACATTACATTTTCAGGTGTGGTCATTTGGTCCGTTTTTGGGAAGTAAGACATTTTCAATACACTTTTTTTGTATACATAATAAATATTGAATTAAAAACTAGTTTATATTTTGAATACAAAAAGTTTTGCAGATTCAAAAGTTCTCAATAAAAACAATGCATTTTTTAAATATGATAATTAAGAATTGCTATGGTGGTTTCCTATGGCCTAATTGGTAGGGTACACTTTGACTGAGATAGTGATTTTCTTTATGGAAAAAAGCAATACATGCTTGATCCCTTTTAGGAAGGATATTTCTTTAGTAAGACTTCTCAGTCTAGAATAGATGATATGAATTTCACTGTTTAAAAAGAACATCAGTTCATACATGTGTATCCTATAAAATAATGCTTGAAGTAATAAGAAATATGTGTCAAACTGTTATAACTTAAATTATATAAAAAGGCTAAGATTCCTTCAAGTACTTTCTAAGAGTATTGTTTACATCCACATTTCGATATCATACTGACAAGATTGCTCAGATCATTTTCTGTATCTATTTTTCTTACCTCCACTTTTCCATCTCGTCCCGAGTTTTCTTACCTCCACTTTTCCATCTCGTCCCGAGTTTTCTTACCTCCACTTTTCCATCTCGTCCCCGAGTTTTCTTACCTCCACTTTTCCATCTCGTCCCGAGTTTTTCTACCTCCACTCCTTTTTCCATCTCGTCCCGAGTTTTCTTACCTCCACTTTTCCATCTCGTCCCGAGTTTTCTTACCTCCACTTTTCCATCTCGTCCCGAGTTTTCTTAGCCTCCACTTTTCCATCTCGTCCCGAGTTTTCTTACCTCCACTTTTCCATCTCGTCCCGAGTTTTCTTACCTCCACTTTTCCATCTCGTCCCGAGTTTTCTTACCTCCACTTTTCCATCTCGTCCCGAGTTTTCTTACCTCCACTTTTCCATCTCGTCCCGAGTTTTCTTACCTCCACTTTTCCATCTCATCCCGAGTTTTCTTACCTCCACTTTTTCCATCTCATCCCGAGTTTTCTTACCTCCACTTTTCCATCTCATCCCGAGTTTTCTTACCTCCACTTTTCCATCTCATCCCGAGTTTTCTTACCTCCACTTTCCATCTCATCCCGAGTTTTCTTACCTCCACTTTTCCATCTCATCCCGAGTTTTCTTACCTCCACTTTTCCATCTCATCCCGAGTTTTCTTACCTCCACTTTTCCATCTCATCCCGAGTTTTCTTACCTCCACTTTTCCATCTCATCCCGAGTTTTCTTACCTCCACTTTTCCATCTCATCCCGAGTTTTCTTACCTCCACTTTTCCATCTCATCCCGAGTTTTCTTACCTCCACTTTTCCATCTCATCCCGAGTTTTCTTACCTCCACTTTTCCATCTCATCCCGAGTTTTCTTACCTCCACTTTTCCATCTCATCCCGAGCTTTCTTAGCCCTCCACTTTTCCATCTCATCCCGAGTTTTCTTACCTCCACTTTTCCATCTCATCCCGAGTTTTCTTACCTCCACTTTTCCATCTCATCCCGAGTTTTCTTACCTCCACTTTTCCATCTCATCCCGAGTTTTCTTACCTCCACTTTTCCATCTCATCCCGAGTTTTCTTACCTCCACTTTTCCATCTCATCCCGAGTTTTCTTACCTCCACTTTTCCATCTCATCCCGAGTTTTCTTACCTCCACTTTTCCATCTCATCCCGAGTTTTCTTACCTCCACTTTTCCATCTCATCCCGAGTTTACCTCCACTTTTCCATCTCATCCCGAGTTTTCTTACCTCCACTTTTCCATCTCATCCCGAGTTTTCTTACCTCCACTTTTCCATCTCATCCCGAGTTTTTCTTACCTCCACTTTTCCATCTCATCCCGAGTTTTCTTACCTCCACTTTTCCATCTCATCCCGAGTTTTCTTACCTCCACTTTTCCATCTCATCCCGAGTTTTCTACCTCCACTTTTCCATCTCATCCCGAGTTTTCTTACCTCCACTTTTCCATCTCATCCCGAGTTTTCTTACCTCCACTTTTCCATCTCATCCCGAGTTTTCTTACCTCCACTTTTTCCATCTCATCCCGAGTTTTCACTTCCACTTTTCCATCTCATCCCGAGTTTTCTTACCTCCACTTTTCCATCTCATCCCGAGTTTTCTTACCTCCACTTTTCCATCTCATCCCGAGTTTTCTTACCTCCACTTTTCCATCTCATCCCGAGTTTTCTTACCTCCACTTTTCCATCTCATCCCGAGTTTTCTTACTCCACTTTTCCATCTCATCCCGAGTTTTCTTACCTCCACTTTTCCATCTCATCCCGAGTTTTCTTACCTCCACTTTTCCATCTCATCCCGAGAGAATTTCTTAAATCTACTTCATCTCTTTCCGAGAAAATTGCTTTCCTATACTTTTCCATCTGTCCCTGAGAAGATTACATACCTCCACTTTTCTATTGCATCTTAAGAAGATTGCTTATCTCAATTTTTCCAACTATTCTTGAGATGATTATTGCCTCCACTTATCCATGTCTTCTGGGAAAACATTGCTTATCTCTACTTCCCCATATCCACTTGAGAAGTTTGCTTACCTCAACTTTTATATCTTTTCCTGAGAAGATTACTTAGCTAAACTTTTCCATCTGAGAAGATTCCATGCCTCCCCGCCACTTTTCCATCTTTTCATGAGAAGATTGTTTGTCTCTACTTCTCCATCTCTTTCTGATAAGATTGCTTGTTTCCATGACATGAATACAGTCAAAATGGTGTACTCATTGATTGATGTCAGGGGATATTATATTTATGGCTCACTTCAAAAGAATTAATGCAATGTATTCTCTAGCTTTGGCTAGCTGTAGTCTTACCCACTAGAGTATATCTACAGGGTTAAACAAAAATCTGGTGCTATAATCAGTATTTGAATTTGGTTTGATTCTTTATATATATATCACACTCCACCCATGTCTATTGAACAGGTGAAGAGGCTCATCCCTTGTTTCCTGTTTAGGATGTGGTTTCCGGTTTTCTCTTTTCCAATCTTCTCACTTTTTTTTTCTTTCTTTTTTTTTCAATTGGGGTCAGTCAGTTTAGGTGCCATATGTAATACACGCTTGGGCGATCATGTCTCTAAAGAGACATGACTGACTGGGCAGAAGATTATCCCACAGTAGGTTGCCATTGCTTTCTGCAGTAGACTGGTTGCTGACCAAGGCTATAGAACCCAATCTGTCCTGCTATTTAACCCATAACTGGAAGGAAGAAACAGATTAATACCTTTCTCAAGGGTATTTGCGCGTAAGTGAATATAATGGATTCAGCTGGAATTCGAACTCGGCTCCCCGGTTTCTCGTTCCGAGCCGATATCCACTGTACCACAACGCACATCCTTTGGGGTAGATAGACTAAACTATCGCCCGGTTCACGCTCCACCCACGTCTGTTGAACAGATGAAGAGGCTCATCCCTTGTTTCCGGTTTAGGATGCGATTTCCAGTTTTCTCTTTTCCAATCTTTTCACTCCCATGTAGCCCCCTGCACATCAGTGGCATTACCGCCTTGCACGGGGTGATATGATTAAAAAAAAAAAATCTAACTTAGAGCCAACAGACCTATCTAGGTTTCACCTAACGGATCATCAGGGCAAGTTGGAGCCAACTTGCCCTGACGATTCGTTAGGTGAAACCTAGGTAGGTCTGTTGGCTTTAAGTTAGATTTATTCTTATTTGTTTGCTCTCCTAATGTATTGAGCGCTTTAGTGTTAGGGTTCTCGTCTCAGGGATTTTTCTTTTCAACAAGTATTTTGGCGTATGTTCAAGTACTTAGTTTATTTCTTTTTTTATCCCCCCCCCACACACACATTTATACTCGGTGAGTTTTTTGAGACAAATTCAAATATATTTTAACAATTATTAATATTATTATTATTATATAATGTCTGGCACCAGACCAGAAGTGCACCGCAACTTTGAGATCACTCATTTCACATTAGAGAATCTGTTTTTGAGATCAGTCTGTTAACCATCACATTATGGTTAGCATTTGTATATTATCTAGAAACAGAAAAATTATCACTTTCATGACAGTATCATAAATATTTAAGATGTGCACATATATATCCTGTCATGTGAAAGAATTTAGCTCAAAGTATTTTCAGATGCACATTTCAAATATTAAATTGTCATCAGCTGTAAAAAAGCAAGAAATGCCATAATTCCATTCTTTTTCATTTCAATATTTATACCTTTCATGTCAGCTTTTTGCCATCCTATTCTTTATATTATTCTTGTTGCTTCTACCTGAGCCACCAGAGAAAGTCTTCATGAAGAGGAGAGATGTGTATTTGTGCCTTTCCAAAGGAGGAGATTAACAAAGAAAAGATTAATAACACAGAAGACATGTTTTTATTTCATCCACTTTATTATCAGTTTTAGCAAAGGGAGAAAAACTTTCATGGAGGCCACAAGAAATAAGAAGCTGTGGAGAGCCATGACTGCCTAATATCTTGAAGAAAAGATTAATAACACAGAAAACGTTTTTACTTCATCCACTTTCTTATCAGTCTGAGCAAAGGAAGAAAAAATTTCATGGAAGCCACAAGAGATAAGAAGCTGTGGAGAGCCATGACTGCCTAATATTCTGAAGAGGTGTGACACCTAAAATAAGAATAATAAAAAATTAGACAGTTAAGTGCCATATGTGATACACACTTGGGCGATCATGTCTTGAAAGAGACATGACTGACTGGGCAGAAGATTATCCCGCAGTAGGTTGCCATTACTTTCTGCAGTAGACTGGTTGCCAGCCAAGGCTATAGAACCCAATCTATCCTGTTATTTAACCCATAACTGGAAGAAATAGACAGATTAATACCTTTTCCAAGGGTATTTGCACATAAGTGAAGGCAATGAATTCAGCTGGAATTTGAACTCGGTTCCCCGATTTCTCGTTCCAAGCCGATATCCAATGCACCACAACGCACAAAAATTAGACATATAACGATAAAATTTAAACTTCGAAGTACATTTTAATTCTTGTGCATAGTTCATAGGTAAGGTAGTACTAGGAACTGGTATGATTTGCAGATACTATTGCTGGTCTGTAGATTTTATCCAGTTTGTTTTCAAAGTTGCATCATTTGAGAAAGGGTTCAAATAATCTTAAAAGATATTTAAGCAGAACATTTTTTGCTTTTCTTTACATTCACTGCTGCAATTTATACTTAATTATGAAAGGTGATATTCCTTAAATAACTTTATGGGGGTTATAATTATTTTTGTTTTAATACCATGAGTTATTAGGAGGTAGAAAATCAAGGATCTCCATAGTTTCCTTTTCTTGAAGACATGTAAATTGTTATGTCGTCTTTAGAAATATAGTAGAGTGGTAGAGATCTTTACTGTGGTTTGTAGTTCAATTTTCCTCTTCTCTTCAACTGGCTGCCACCCAAGTAGAGAAAAGAGATAGATTTGTGCTTTCCCAAGTGTTATAAACATAAAATGAATGTTATAGATGTTAGAGAAGAGGGATGAATTTGTTTGTTTTCAAAGGTTAACATAAAATGAATGTCATGTTTGGTAGAGAAATGAGATGAATTAGTGCATTTCTTTCCAAAGGTTATTAGCATAAAGTGAATAATTTGTGCCTTTCCTTTTCAAAGGTTATTAGCATAAAGTGAATAATTTGTGCCTTTCCTTTTCAAAGGTTATTAGCATAAAGTGAATAATTTGTGCCTTTCCTTTTCAAAGGTTATTAGCATAAAGTGAATAATTTGTGCCTTTCCTTTTCAAAGGTTATTAGCATAAAGTGAATAATTTGTGCCTTTCCTTTCCAAAGGTTATTAGCATAAAGTGAATAATTTGTGCCTTTCCTTTCCAAAGGTTATTAGCATAAAGTGAATAATTTGTGCCTTTCCTTTTCAAAGGTTATTAGCATAAAGTGAATAATTTGTGCCTTTCCTTTTCAAAGGTTATTAGCATAAAGTGAATAATTTGTGCCTTTCCTTTTCAAAGGTTATTAGCATAAAGTGAATAATTTGTGCCTTTCCTTTCCAAAGGTTATTAGCATAAAGTGAATAATTTGTGCCTTTCCTTTTCAAAGGTTATTAGCATAAAGTGAATAATTTGTGCCTTTCCTTTTCAAAGGTTATTAGCATAAAGTGAATAATTTGTGCCTTTCCTTTTCAAAGGTTATTAGCATAAAGTGAATAATTTGTGCCTTTCCTTTTCAAAGGTTATTAGCATAAAGTGAATAATTTGTGCCTTTCCTTTCCAAAGGTTATTAGCATAAAGTGAATAATTTGTGCCTTTCCTTTCCAAAGGTTATTAGCATAAAGTGAATAATTTGTGCATTTCCTTTCCAAAGGTTATTAGCATAAAGTGAATAATTTGTGCATTTCCTTTCCAAAGGTTATTAGCATAAAGTGAATAATTTGTGCCTTTCCTTTCCAAAGGTTATTAGCATAAAGTGAATAATTTGTGCCTTTCCTTTTCAAAGGTTATTAGCATAAAGTGAATAATTTGTGCCTTTCCTTTCCAAAGGTTATTAGCATAAAGTGAATAATTTGTGCCTTTCCTTTCCAAAGGTTATTAGCATAAAGTGAATAATTTGTGCCTTTCCTTTCCAAAGGTTATTAGCATAAAGTGAATAATTTGTGCATTTCCTTTCCAAAGGTTATTAGCATAAAGTGAATAATTTGTGCCTTTCCTTTCCAAAGGTTATTAGCATAAAGTGAATAATTTGTGCCTTTCCTTTCCAAAGGTTATTAGCATAAAGTGAATAATTTGTGCCATTCCTTTCCAAAGGTTATTAGCATAAAGTGAATAATTTGTGCCTTTCCTTTTCAAAGGTTATTAGCATAAAGTGAATAATTTGTGCCTTTCCTTTCCAAAGGTTATTAGCATAAAGTGAATAATTTGTGCCTTTCCTTTCCAAAGGTTATTAGCATAAAGTGAATAATTTGTGCCTTTCCTTTCCAAAGGTTATTAGCATAAAGTGAATATTTTGTGCCTTTCCTTTCCAAAGGTTATTAGCATAAAGTGAATATTTTAGATGGTAGAGAAAAGGATATATTTGTGCCTTTCCTTTCCAAAGGTTATTAGCATAAAGTGAATAATTTGTGCCTTTCCTTTCCAAAGGTTATTAGCATAAAGTGAATAATTTGTGCCTTTCCTTTCCAAAGGTTATTAGCATAAAGTGAATAATTTGTGCCTTTCCTTTTCAAAGGTTATTAGCATAAAGTGAATAATTTGTGCCTTTCCTTTCCAAAGGTTATTAGCATAAAGTGAATAATTTGTGCCTTTCCTTTCCAAAGGTTATTAGCATAAAGTGAATAATTTGTGCCTTTCCTTTCCAAAGGTTATTAGCATAAAGTGAATAATTTGTGCCTTTCCTTTCCAAAGGTTATTAGCATAAAGTGAATAATTTGTGCATTTCCTTTCCAAAGGTTATTAGCATAAAGTGAATATTTTGTGCCTTTCCTTTCCAAAGGTTATTAGCATAAAGTGAATATTTTAGATGGTAGAGAAAAGGATATATTTGTGCCTTTCCTTTCCAAAGGTTATTAGCATAAAGTGAATAATTTGTGCCTTTCCTTTCCAAAGGTTATTAGCATAAAGTGAATAATTTGTGCCTTTCCTTTTCAAAGGTTATTAGCATAAAGTGAATAATTTGTGCCTTTCCTTTTCAAAGGTTATTAGCATAAAGTGAATGCATCAAATTAAACTGGAAATTTAACTCTTCACTGGTTCTATTTTCCACAGCATTAACCATCTTGCTACCCACAAAAATCTTAGCCTACTAAGGCTAAAAAGAAGGAGGCTTTCTGAAAATTCATTGCATCATCTCTCAAAATTTGTCTGAACAAATTTAAAATGTGCAGGTATGAAATCTTACAACTTGTTGGTACTTCTGCACTTTAAAATTATTTGCTTGTGTATTTCCTCATTGAAACTAATCAGATATTATCTGTTTTCAATAGATTTACCTTACAGACTATAAGAAAGGTAAATAATACTTTTAGATGTGTCAGCCTGATTAAATTTCAAAAAAATATGCTGATGGGAGAATATGATATTATAATTCCTTTCTATCTGCAGATAGTATTTTCTAGTTACCATTGCAGATTATTGAAAAAGTTTTTTTTTTCTTTTCTACTTCAAGGACTTACTAAATATTCAAAAACTGGTTGCAATAAAAAAATAAACCCCAAAATATGTCACAAAAATTCAAATAATCAAATACAAATTCTACTTCTTATATAAAAAATTGATTGAAAACAAATTTTCCAATTACTTTCATTATTTTAAAAAGCTTGCAAAATCCTTTATCTATTTACATACACAGATAAAAAAAAAGGTTAATCGTTACAATTATATTGATGATAATAATGATATTAAGTAGCAGAAATTATGCCAATTTAAAAAAAATTCTCTTCTACTCTAAATAGCTGCATAAAATAATATGGGTTTTCCCAATCCAGACATTTACATGTCAATCAATATCAGCCTAAATTGTTCCTAAAGAGATAACTTAAGGGTTAAACAGTAAACTGGAGGTGATATGCACTGAGTTTTAAGTACAAACAATACAAAGTTTGTTACTTTAATTTCAGCCAACAAAATTAATAATGATTTCTCCATGAAGTGAATATTCTTACTGTTAAAATCAGCCATAGTCAAGTAGCATGTTTATCTAATATCTCAATGGAGTTTTCTTTTAGCAGAGTAGTCATCAGTGTTCTATTCTTAATGAGTTGAAAGTGAACTCATATTTTATTATTTGCAGCTTTGGATGTTAACTGATTGGGTTAAACAGCATTGTATAATTGAAAGTATAAGGCCTAAAAACATTGGGGTTATTTTTCAAAATAGATTATTTGTTAACTGTTGCCATATCTGGTCAAGTGCTCTTGCTTTTTATCTCAGGGTTCTCGACAAAACCCAAAGGAGGTTCTGCAATGTAATCAGTCCTGATTTGGCATCTCAACTTCAGTCACTTTCTCACCGACAGGATGTGACTTCCCTCTGTCTTTTCTACAATTATTTTCACAGCTTCTGCTCTGATAATCTTCATTCCCTTGTACCCATCCTCATGAATTTACTCGATTGGCAACTAGGTCTCACCCTTTTACTGTCAAAATAAGCAAATGTAACTACCACTTCTTCTCTAGCAATTTCTCTTTCTCACACTTCCTGCCTGTAGAATTCCCTTCCCAATGCTTGCTTCCCTGATAGCTAGAATCTTCAAAGGTTTCAGTGTAACATCAATTGCCATCTTTTATCACCTTGACTCTCACCTTTCTTTTACCCTTTCTTCAATATTCCCTGTACTGTTTTTCTCTTTTCTCTCACTTCCCCTGTACACCATTGGCAGTACTGCCTTGCTTAAGGTAAAATGATTATAAATAAAAAAGAACATCTAAATAGTCAGGAGACTTTTTTTTTATTTGTTCAATTGATTTTAAATTTTGATATCGTGTTGAAAGTTGTTCAGTATTAAACTCAATGGAACTGTAGAAATTAAACTAAAATCTGCACATGGCTTTTCTCTGTATCATTGTGAAATAAAAAAAATGTTTGTTTTAATTGAAAGCTGTAATAAATAACAAACATGAGAATAGTTTCTTTGGAATACTAGTCTGTACATCTTGCCAATACCAAGAGTTGCAGTAGGTGCAAGTTGAAATTGCATCTTGGTCACCAAATGTTGCAGGCACTGCACCTTGTTAAACTAAAAGCAGTGGCAACAATATTTTTTTGCAGTATTCGGACTATTGTCCTCATCTCTGTTGCCATTTGTATGATGTTTTGGCTGTTGTACGTCCCAGCCTTCTTCAAGTGCTAGGAATTTTGAACCAACCCTTTAGTACAATCACTGGGTATATGAACTCCATTCCTTGCGTAAAACCTTAATTGGAAGTCATGAGTTATCTCTCTATAACCCTGCAAGTTACTTGTTCACCACTGCTGTAGCCTGGTATTGAACTCACAACTCTAAGAGTTAAGTCAGGAACTAACCAACGTCTATATCCACTGGGCCATGTGTCCTTAAGTTGAGTTTGAATAATGTGAATACTACCTCATTTCAGAAATATAGACAAATACTAATATTTTGTTTTGTTTATATTTTTGAAAATGACAGGTGTAATGAAATAGAAGACAATTTTATCAAGGCAATATTTTATACTTTTGTTTGTATATAAGTGAGTAAAGAAAAAATACACTAGTATGCATGCAAAACAGGCAAGAAATTACAAGTTAGAAGACACATGTATGTATAAGTTCAGTGACTAAAAGGAAAGCTATCTTCATAGCTGTAAAGAAGGTTCTAAAGCATGCTGGGAGGAAAAGAAATTAGAGGAGGAAGACAGGAAGTGTCCTGTTTGTATCGTTGCTTGACAGTGCCCACTGTCTTTTTAGTAAAACTAGAAAAGCTGTGTGAGTATAACACACACAAGTAAAAATATTGCAAGTTTGAACTGTACAATTAATTTACATTATTTACATTTTGACTAATGTACACACCTTTCTTTTCATTATCACAACATTGAGTCCTCCATGCCTCCATCAGGTATCTGTTATTTCAGGTAACCATTAAGAAATTTCATACTGAACCCTTTATTAGTAGCTTGTTCTTTTTGTACTGTACATGTAGAGGGCGCGATGTTCAAATTGTTGCCATTTTATATTTATAATTTCGTGCATACATGTTGTTTTTAATTTTGTTGACTGCACAGTACAGTAGGGTCAGTTGGACACCATCTAGTAGAAAAAGATCCCCCATGACAAAATTCACTCCTGCAGAATGGAATAGGGCATGCAGTACTGCTTGGGATTTATGCCAGAAGCTCTAATATGAATGTTTCAGAGTTTTGAGGTGTTGGCCTGAGCACAGTGCAGCGGATTTGGAAAGAGTTGTCTGAGTCTAATGGTGTTTAAAATGATAACAACATTATGCCTACATTCATCTTTCCACAGAGGTCTACATCAAGTGCCTTGAGGAGGTGGTGTTGCTCTGGGTCAAAGAGGGTGGCTGTTGGAAGATCTCATGTTTGCCAAACAACTTATGTCAACCCAGATCTTCATCTTGCTGCTGTTTACACACCAGTCTCCGCTGATAGGATCTGATTTGAGTGCTCTAGTTAATTTCATTTAACATGCTGCAATGGAAGGCATCGTTGACTTCATAATATCATCCTTTGGATACCAGTTGCCTGTCTCTTGATGAATGCTGTTGCCACTTGGAGCCAGCCGCACACAGGGAAATGACCCACCAATTTCTCACACAGAGAGAACACTCATTGGTGGGTGAGAATGCGGGGAATGCACTTCACCTCCTTGACTTCAATGAAAGACGCCATTTTCTTCACGGACATGCAAACTCAAATCCTTGGCTCTGTCTTTCAGCTGTTCTGGGTCTTTACAGATCAATCTATAATCTGCAGAGTATTTTCAGACATGAGCTGCAGGCACCAAATTTTCATTAATGAAAATGTCATTGATAATTTCTGAAGTGTGCTTTTTGATTGCTTGGTCCTGTGATATTACTACATCAATGATGGACTTCGTGATGAGTGGTGCCACATTCAAACCAAAATCCAGATGTGTAAGGCAGAATTAATAACCTTTAAATGTGACCATTTGAAAAGGCCAAAATGCCTTGTCTACATGAATCTACAGGTAGGTATTTTTCAGTTTTAGAAGTGACACATTGGCTCCCTGCTGTCGCCATTTTCTGAGTTTCTCTACACAGACATCTGCATTGGTGGTAAATGCCTCCACAAATTCATTTAACACACAATAGTTGAGCACCAGGAAGGCCTTCTGCTTATGTACTTGGAAAACTGTCATTAAGGCAATCAAACCCTTGGGTGGCCCTAGTTCTTCCTCGGAGTATGGTACCAACCATCTGTTGTGCTGCCACAATGAAAGCTCTTTCTCAAACGCAGCCTGAATACACTTGGGCACCTTCTACTCCTATACTATATTCTTCAGTCCATTAGGTGTTTGGCCATTTACCCACTTTCTTGATCTGATCTAACATCACACCAAAGTCAGGCTTATTCATCAAAATAGTGGCACATCTATGTACTTCCTCAAAATACACTTTGCCTAATTCAGTTAGGCACATGCCTCCAAGGCTTTTGCTTGTATCAATTCCAAGAAGGAGGTCAAAGCCTGACAGCTGTCCATTAACAACCAGTGCCTCGATGTCCACAGGTTTTGACCTGTCCAGCTTGTATCATCTAGCTGTACATCAGGGTTCTCCCGTCAGCTGTTAGTACTCTCACCCACCTCTGGCTCCAAGAACACCATGCATTTTTGCTCACCAGTGTCTGAGTCCACCAAAGCCAGACACTCTTGTCTCTTGATGAGCACCCTCACAGCAGGCAGTTTCTGGTTATATGTTTGTCTGGGAAGAAGACCAATGCTGACATCTTTTCCCTTAGGTTTTTTTCCCTGGCATTTATTTCAAACATGGCGAGTTTCATCACTGCTGTGAAGTGGACTTGAGGTTAACTGCCTGATTCTCTGTTTTAAAAAATCTTACAAAAATAAAATACACCTCACTGACATATTTTCTTCAAATTACCAATTTAAACTTACTTTAGGTTGAATTGAAACAAGAATTATTTGCTTACTGTTTGAAAAATGTTTAAAAAACATTCCTCAATTATAGTAGCCTTGTTATCACAGCTGTCAATACTTTAAACTACAATTTTATAACAAATATCAACCATCCAAAAAATTAGGACATGTGGATGAGTTATCAAGACTGATACCAAAGAAATATTGAACGGTTTGAGAACATGGTCATTGCAGCACTAAGAGGTGAAATTGAAATTAAAAATATATTATACAATGTAGTACATGAATTACTAGTTACTCTGAAGAAATAAAAGAAAAGGCAAAATAAGATGTTTTATTGGAGAAAGAAAAAACACTAAAAGAAAGTAAGAAAGAAAATAAAAAAAGTTTGAATTTTGTTTAATGGTATATCAACCTCTGTGGGTTATTTAATGCCAAAAAGGTGGTGTTTTAAGATATTTTTTAATGTTAAGTTATAGTGAGAAGGTTGATTTAGTCAGATTTTAATGAAATACTTTTTTTATTCTTTTTTATTTTAGAAAATTTTGCTTGAACAGTATTTTTTCCCATCAGAAAGCAATCCTTTATCAACACGTGAAATTTCCATTGTTTTGAATATTTGCAACAGTAGCTTAACTTAAATAATTGTAATTTATAAAGAAATAATCTGATAGGGCCCAAATTTTGTTATGTGCCATTTGAAGGTTAGTACTTCATAAAAATCATATGGATTTTTTTTAGTGGGGCTATCTATTTTCTTCAGTTGTGGCTGTTTTTTGACCATTTCTTCCTTTAAACGCACAAATAATGCTATATACTATTTACTATTGATAGTTCTTCCTCTCTCAAGGTAATTGAACAAATTACTTGTGCATCCTAAAATACAGAGACCAAAACTTTGCCTGCTGATGTTTGCATTATGGTTGAGTTGAATGGCTTTCACCTGCTGCTGTCTACTCAGCTGACTGCTAATTTGACACTGGAGAGAAGTGGTGGATCCATGTTTCATCCATTGTCACATATTTCTGCAAAAACTCTTTATTGTTGCATTGAAACAGTCAAACTCTGAATCATCAACATGTTGTTACTTGTATAATCAGCATCCTTGTATAGAACCACATTTCTGCTGTTTAAAATATCTTCATCTGTGATAAGATTATGCAATAGTTCATTACTTTTTTCTTTGTTTCTAGTAAAATTTTCCTTTTAATTAATATTTTGCTTAGCTTTTGGAATGCATCTTTCACTATCCAAAGCATTTTCAGATTTCAGTATTACACTTTCAATCCTCTCTTAAAACAATTCCCAGATATTTAAACTGTACTTGTTTAATTTTGGTATCTTCAATTTCTAATATGCATGTCGGGCTGCTCCTTTTGCTAACAACCAGACATTCTATCTTGTAATTGATGTTTAGTCCTTTCTTTTCATTTTCCTTTGCTACATTCTGTAAATGTTCTTGTTTCCCTTTTCTGTCTGATATCAATATAGTATCATTTGCATATCTTAAGATTTTGGCTGCCAATAATGAATCCTGATAGGACTTCTGTTTCTCTCTGAATCAACTCACTGCGTATATTAAATAAGTCTAGAAGAATGTCTTTTTCTTACACCCATTTCTAGATTTTGAATCAACCAAAAATGTAAGAATCAGTATTTCTTTTTCAAGACCTAAAACTTGCTTTGACATGTGGTAACAATAATAACCATTAAAGTTTTGCTTGGTTAAGATTTATATGAATTTGATTGCACTCTTGATAATAATATATTTAGACTTTTTTTAATAGGTTATATTCTTGCTTTTAGTGAAGCTGGACATATAATACAATTGTATTATCTCTATTTATTCTTAACAGGATCCATTTAAGAATAATTCTTAAGTTAGCTTTACAGTTTCCAGTGTAAAAATGAAAAACTTCCAGTTTAAAATTCATTTAATTATAATTTCTTAAATATCATATTAGACTGACTGTATAAGGAAAAGGTAATTTTCATGGTCTGTAGAAATATTTTCCTTACTTTTTCAATTTTCTACTCTTGTATTTATGAAAATGATTTTACTGAATATTATTCAAATTTTGTGAAAAAAAAAAGAAGTGTGAGAATATACTGGGTTCAGATTAACCCCAATAATATTATTACTTGTTGGTGAATTGTCTTTTTTATGCTCTGTAAATCTTTTGTAATCTTCCTAAAACCTTCTGATTCATTTTACGCAAATTTCCACCACTGACAAAATATGAACACTCTGAAACACAAAACTAAACTAAAAATTCCATCAACTGCACATCATAGCTTCTGTTTTGCTTACACACTCAAAGAAAAATACAATCTAAAATTTTTACCAAATAACACTCACTCCCACCTAAAGAAACAAAATAAAAATTGAAGCTGAACTGAGTCTAAGAAAAGGACATAAAACCCATCAAGAGAACATCTTCAGCAGTTGACTGGCATAACAGCTAGGATTCAAAATGCTCATCTCCAAAAGACAAACCCACCAAAGGCCATTGTTGCAGTAAGTCACAGCTCACTCTCCTTTTTTTACCGTAAACCTCTGGGAATAACTTTTATTATTTTACTTATTTCTTCTTTCAATGAGAGAGATTTACACCAATTTACTATTTGCTGTATTTTTATGCTAATATAATTGTTTTTCTTAAACCTCTATTATTTTTTCTTTGTTCTGCCACCATACACTTAATATAACAGTTCCTTATGATTTAATTCCTATACACCAACTTAAAAGCTGTTAAAAAGAATGAAAACTATTTCTTCCTATCTGCTTATTCATCTATCTCTGGCTTACGGCCATATCACGTTGAATACACCAGTTCTCGCTTGATCATCGAAGTTAAGCAGCATTGAGCATGGTCAGTACTTAGATGGGTGACTGCTTGGAAATACCAGGTGCTGTAAGCGTTTAGTCATGGATGTGCATTGTGGTGCAGTGGATATTAGCTCAGAAAGAGAAATCGGTGAGCAGAGTTCAAATTCCAGTTGAATACCCTGCATTCACTTAAGCACTGGTACCTTTGGGAAAGGTATTAATCCGTCCTTTCCCTCCAGTTATGGGTTAACTAACAGGGTAGGACTTGGGGACCCTGCCCTTAAAAACAAATCCCAATGAATCTTGATACTTGAAAAGAAAAAAGTATTACTAGACACAAAACTTACATAAAAACAATAATAAATTGTTGAAAGAAAAAGGTATTACCAGCAAAAAGTAAATAAAATTTAGTTGGCAATAAATGACCTGCCGAGGTTGATATGCCATAAAACAAAACCAACCAACCAACCAATCATCTATCTTCATTTATTGGTCAATGTTAAATGCAAAGAAAATATTCAGGCAAACAATAGAGAAAAATTTAACTTTATTTCAAAACCTTCTTTTCAAAGACTTTCTTCTTTTTCTTCATGATTGCATTCTTCTGGAATCTTTGTTACAGGTTTTTAAACATTAACCCTAACAATATTTTATTACATTTTTTTTCTGCTACTGAGAAAGGGAGGAGGTGAAAGAAAAGGGAAAAAGAGGTGGAGGAAAGAGAGAAGCAGTATCATTCTTTGTTTAATGTTGGTGTCTTAAGATTAATTCTTATAATATTACTGCAAATGAAGAATAAGAATCACGAGGAAGAGAAGAAGAAAGCAAACATGTAATGTCGATGTCAGTGACAGGAAGACAGAGAGGAGGCACACCCAACATGGGAGAAAAACAGAGAACCCCAAAAACTGGAACAACAATAACACTAACAAATAACTGTTTTCATGGCTGTGAATGTCAGAAAATGACAATGTATTGTTTTTGCAGATGACAAATGATCTTCAGTTCTTCTTGGTGGGGGAGTTTGGGAACATTATTTGACTGAATCATGCTGGAGTATATTATCTTATGTCATTTGTTGTGTCATAAAAGAAAGAAAGAAAAAACATCAAGGTCTGAAAATCTGAATGAATATACACAAAAAATGCTCACCAAAGTCATCAGGAAATTATATAAGTAAACATAAAATCAAACATGACTGATTATGTAAGTTAACAAAAACCAGTTAGGGTAAGTATAGTGGCTCATCTGATAATAATATCAACTGATTAACTCAGAAAATAAGTTTATTTTACTGTTTTTTTTTTCTTTAGCAAGTTTTCCCCCTTTCTCTTTAATATTTGCTGTACATTAGACTCGCAGACAGATTTTTTTCGGTAAATTAGTGGTATTCATTTAAAATCCAAGTAAACTTCTACCATTTTATCACTTGATGGAATATGTTTGGTCATCTTTTTTTTTTTTTTTTTTTTTAATGAAATTCATCCCATATAAGGCATAAAGCCAATATGACACTGTGTCCTGGCTGCATATACCCTGGTCTGAGTTGAACCGGCTTTCTCCCTGATGGAGAAAGTTTCATTGGGATTTGTTTAAGGGCAGAGTCCCAAGTCCTGCCCTGTTATTTAAACCAGAACTGGATGGAAGGGATGGATTAACACCTTTCTCAAAGGTACCAGTGCGTAAGTGAATACAGTGTGTTCAATTGGAATTTGAACTCGGCTCACCGATTTCTCTTTCCGAGCCGATATCCACTGCACCACAACGTACATTCGTCAATAAATGCTTACAGCACCTGCTATTTTATTATGAAGGTAACAAATTCAACTGGAGTTCGAACTCAACTCCCTGAATTCTCATTCCAAGCAGATATTCACTGCACCGCAATGTACACTGAGTTTAAATAAAAAAAAACAAAAAAGTAGGTATCATATCAAAGAGCCTATCCAAACAACTACCATGAAAGTGTTTATAGAAAGTATTTTTGCATGGCTAATGAGTGCATTTCAAAAACTAAGCAGAGTATTGAAAGACTGGAAAATGTTATTGGAAAAATAGAAAAAAAGTACTTGACTGTTATGTGAAATTTGTCCTCCGATATGGCAGTGAATGCTGGACAATCTCTTCAGAGATGAAGAAGGGATTTGAAGCAATAGAAATGTGATTATACAGAAGGATGTTGAAGACACCATGGACTTAATTTCTGAGCTATGACAAGGTTTTGGAGAGGATTCTAATGAAAAGGAAAGTTATACTTAGCATCAGGAAGAGACAGCTGAGGTTTCTGGGACACATAATGAGGAAGGAGGGCTTAGAGAATCTAATACTGACAGGGGAAAGCAGTGTGAAGTTTGGGAGAGATGTCAAGAGGATAAATGTTTAGAGCTATAAGAGATTGAGGCAAGTGGAATGTCATGATCACCTACGTCCTGAAAGAACACGGTATATAAAGAAAAAGATATGTTTGGAATCTTGAGACTGCTGTTGATAATTGACTGTAGTTTAGTATAACATGAATTCGAATTAAGGAGAAACACGGGAGATTGTTATGCCAATATTTCAAATGGGGCGGACATGACTGTCTAGAAAGTCAGCACCTGAAATCATGTTTTGAATACTGATCTCCATAAATAATTGGAAATATGTAACTATTTCTTCATCTAAATCTAAACTTATATCTAAATGGAACTTTGTCTGTCTGTGTGTGTCTGTGTCTGTGTCCGTGTCCGTTACCTATAGACTACAAAACAGCTAAACCGATTTTCTTGAAAATTTACACAGTTGTACTATAAGCATCTGCAAGTGTTCTTAGCTAGGTTTTGTGTCGAGGTACACCTGATAAATATCAAATCGATAATCAAAAAAATCGGGTTATAGAAGGAGTTGTCCGATTTTAATCAAATTTGATACACTCATAAACAAAGACATAAGAAATGATATTCAGAAGTTTCAAGGTTGCAGTTTTTACAATAGTGCAGAAAATTGATTATTTATATATATATATATATATATATATATATATATATAAATAAAAGGCAAGATGTTTGTGTATGTGTCTGTTTATCTGTCTGTATGTCCTTTATACAAATCCAAAATTTTTATCTGATTCTCACCAAACATCACACAAATATTCTTTAGGCCGTGTCTGAGCTCCAGGACCATGGTTTAGTTTTAAAGCTTTCATTACACCTGAGCAACGCCAGGCTATACTGCTAGTATAAAATAAGCCTAATGAAAATTCCATATTTCGATAAATTACTTAAAGTAATATTTTTTTTTGCATTATCTGAAATTGGCTATATTTTTTTTACTTATTCAGACCAATATCCTCATCTGTACTTTCTGTCTAAAGTTAGGCAATAAAAATGTGAACAAGATATAAATTTTTGTTTAAAGTTTTTTTTTTTGTTTTTCTTTAAAAAATGTCAAAGGTAACTGAGCAAAATTAAAGAGCACACCAGCCGAAAGAATTTTATGTCCCATATCCTTTCAGGACATAGGTGATCATGGGTCTTTACAGTTTCCTATCCTTTAAAACTCTTCATAAATTTTGTATTTTTGTTATTTCTCCTAAACGTTGTTAAGCCATTTATATATTTAAGCTGACTAATTAGGTTATGCAGTTTTAGTCTGTACTGCTTGCCTTTAGTCTGTCCTGTGAGTACCAGATTTTCCAAGCCCTCTTTCCTAACTTTGTGCTCCAGAAATTTCAACTGTCTCTTCCTGGTATTAAGTATAAGTTTCCTTTTAGTTTCCATTTTTATATAAATTTTGTTGTTGCTCTCATATTCAGTCTATGGTATACTCAGTATCCTTCTGTAGAACCATGCTTTTGTTACTTCAAGTCTCTTCTTTATCTGTGAAGAGATTGTCCAGCATTCACTGCTATATAGGAGGACTGGTATCCTGCAACATTTCAATACAATTTTCTTTGTTTTGAACAAAATGTTCCTGTTTCTTAATTCCCTGCTTAACTTTTAAAATACTTTTTACTGTTCCACTATGTCTTCAAATTTCATTGTTGTACTTTTCATCAGTGATTTAAAAAAATATATATAAAGATGAGTGTATTTATGCAAATAAATAGAATATCTTCCATTCTAGGTATTAACTAATCTTAGTGGATAATGATTTGGCGTAGAAGTGGGTTATTCAAGTCATATTATAAAAGATGAGCATAACCATCCAGATAATTCAACTAATAGTTAAATCCTAAATCTGAATCTGAATGTTTTCAGACTTGAGGTACTTGAACGTCTGACTTTAGATTACTTCACCCCCAGAACAGAAGATAATCTGGAGGGGTAGTGATTTTAGGTAGAGTGGGTTATTCAAGTTACATGATAAAATATGAACTTAATGATTTGTTAATCTCTAGAATCATTATTTAATGCAAATATTTAACCCCTTCAACTACAGGGAATTTATAACAATTTTACTCCTCTTAAGTGAATGATGAAAGGTCATTGATTCATTAATGAAGCTTATGGCCCATGGTCTAATACTCTGTTCACAGGCCTTATCTGTAATGATAAGCAAACATCATATAAATTAACCCTCATTCACTAAATATCACTGAAAGCATGGCTAATTGAACAACTATTACTGTGATCACAGTGTGAACAGGGTTATACATTCCATTTCTTTGCATTCAGCCATCCTGTCAGCAGGTGACATGAAATTCTGACTTGACCTTGAAATTATTGACTGTTGCTTGTTTAGGCAAGTTGCCTCTTCACACATTTGCCTAAATGTTTGAATGTGAATCTATCTGCAATGACAAAAAAACAGAAAAGCATCATTTAAACCCAGTTTCTTTAGAACCAACTCTTGTCAGATTGGATGTGCGTTGTGGTGCATTGGATATCAGCTCGGAACGAGAAATTGGGGAGCTAAGTTCGAATTTCAGCTGAATTCATTGCATTCACTTATGTGCAAATACCCTTGGGAAAGGTATTAATCCATCACTTCCCTCCAGTTATGGGTTAAATAACAGGACAGATTGGGTTCTATAGCCTTGGTCGGCAACCAGTCTACCACAGAAAGCAATGGCAACCTACTGCAGGATAATCTTCTGCCCAGTCAGTCATGTCTCTGTCGAGACATGATCGCCCAAGCCTGTATCACGTATGGCACTTAACTGACTTGTCAGATTTTGGCAAAATTAAAAAAATTCAATAAAATTTATAGGATGTGCATTGTGGTGCAATCAATATCAGCTTAGAATGAAAGATCAGAGTGCCGAGTTCGAATTCAAATTGAATTTGTTGATTTTATTTACATGCAAATATCCTTGGGAAAGATATTAATCCATCTCTATAAGTTACAGCTTGAATAGCAGGACAGATTGGGTTATGTAGCCTTGGTTGGCAAATAGTCTACTGCAGAAAAATTTTCTGCCTAGTCAGATATGGATCAAAAGAGATATGATCGCCTGAGCATATTTCACATATGGCACTAAACTGATTGATCTTTAGAATCAACTCTTATAGATTTAGGCAAAATTAGGAAAATTCATAAAAGTTTGTCAGAAAAAGTGCAGCTTTCAAGGAGAAACACATGCAAACAATATGCTTTTTCTTCTTCGATTTACCATGTTCTTTCAGGACATTGGCAATCATGGATCTCTACAATTATCCTTGTCTTTGTAGCTCTTAATAAATTTTGTCTCTCTTAAACCATATTCTGCCATCTGTTTACACAGGCTTGTTAGGTAGGTTATTTTCCTCTGTCCCTCTTGCCTTCAAACTATCCTGTGAGTATCCAATTTTCCAAACCTTATTTTCTCATCTTGTTATTTCAACTATCTCTTTTGGATATTAAGAGTAAGCGTTCTTTTTGGTTCCATTTTTTTCTAGAATTTTGTTATTGCTCACATGTTCACTCCATAGAATTCTTAACATCCTTCTGTTGAATCCCCTTCTGGGCATGACGGTAAACTGCATCCAGCAGCAAGGACTCTGATTAGGAGGTAGTGAAGAGCATGGAACCACCTCTTAATTGTTGTTGTTCCCAGGTTCACCCTGACCCAGAGTGGTAGCACCTGTTAGGGTCCCAGCTATGAGCAAATAGTTAACCCCCAAACTGGGGTCAAAACACTGTGAAAGTATATAAATACTCTTTTATAGAAATATATATATATATAAAAATAGACTTTTTTAGAAAAATATACATTTTTAAAGGAAAAATATTACTGACAATACATTTTTGAAGATAAAAAAAAATATTATCATAGCACATTTTTAAAGGAAAAAATTATTCTCAGCAAAACATTTTGAAAACAAAACTAGAATTCATTTTCAGTTTTCTAAAATAAGAAAAAATAAAACAAAAAATTTTCATTAAAACCTAACTAAAGCAACCTTCTCACTACAACCAAACATTAAAAAATCCCTTTAAAACCCCACCTTTTTAGTATCAAATCGACCACAGAGGTTGATGTACCATTAAACAAAACTCCAACTCAATTCAGTCGAATCACATTTCTGTTGTTTCAAGTCACTTCTTTATCTGTGAGGAGATTATCCAGCATGCTTTGCCATATAAGAGGACTGATATTATATAACATTTCAGTACTCTTTTGTTTGTTTCTAATGAAATTTTCCTGACTCTTAATATGTTGCTTAGCTTTTGGAAGGTATCTTTCACAATCTTGATGCCCCTTTGGATTTCTCTGCAGCAGTTATAAATCATTACATCAGTTAAAGAATGATTCAAGTATGTTGTTTATATTTACTACTTGTTTGATGAAGATTCATATAAAACAAAAATGTGAAATCTTGCCACATAAATTGCATCATTTTTAAGAATTATTTTTTTTATATTTTAAATTATTTAAACATTTCAGTTTTTCAGTCGTGTGTGAGAATGTGTATTTGCTTATATGAATATACAGAAGTCATGAAAGATAATACTGAAAAACATGCCCTGATGTTGAAGAGATATTCATATGTAACCGGGCCCATGTCTATTGAACAGGTGAAAAGGCTCATCCCTTGTTCTCTGTTTAGGATGTGGTTCCTGGCTTTCTCTTTTCCAATCTTTCACTTTTCTTTTCTTTTTTTTTTTTTTTTTTTAATTGGAGTAGATAGACTAAACTATTGCCCGGTTCACACTTCACCCACGTCTATTGAACAAGTGAAGAGGCACATCCCTTGTTCCCTGTTTAGGATGTGGTTCCCAGCTTTCTCTTTTCCAATCTTTTTACTCTTACGTAGCCCCTGCACATCAGTGGCATTACCACCTTGCTCGAGGTGATATGATTAAAAAAAAAATATATATGCTGTAAAGGTTAGAAAAACAGTTACAATACTTGTTTTGTTAATTAAATATGGATTATCTAAAAATTGCATACATGTGTACACACACACATAAAAAGTTACTGAACTAATTTTATAAATAACATGATTTTGGGTGTAAAAATTTTATTTAGAAAAGTGGTTCAATCCCTTTTTATATAAAATGATGAGTAGTGTATCTGAAAATCTTAGTCAGTCTTAAGATAAGTCCTTTAAACTTTTTCTTATCTTAACTATTGTTGCTCTAATTTTACATTGAGCAATTTCTTTAACTTGAAACTTATAAAATTTCAGTAATTTACACATATTTACATATATATATTATTATTATTTTTTTTGATTGGTGATATGTTTGGTCTTAGTCTTAGATGTATTGTAAGATTAGCACATTCTGAATGCTTTTTTTCTTATTGGATCCTTTTCTCTCTTGATCAGATTGGCATTTATTAAGTCAAAATCATGATCAGATGTATTGTGAACTACCAGTGCATATAACAACTTGTTATACAGCATATCTCTGTGATGCTCATGCAGTTTTTTTCAGATTATTGGCTGTTTCACCAATGTTCATTGTTGAGCATTTTAGGCAATTAATTCTGTATATGCCTTTCTCTGTCCTGTTGGAATAATCATAGGCCTTTATTTAAAAGCCCTTGGAATCTGCAGTCCCTCATTCCTGTCTTCAAAAAACAAAATACATTGAAAAGACTTTCAAACTCTTCCAGTGTCTCAATTATTTCTTGTAAAGTCTGCAAAATCCCTAGAAGAAAAATCAAAAAAATTTTATAATTCCAACAACCAACTTCTTTAACATTAACCTGAAGTAAATTAATACCATCTCTAAGACACCAAACATAGTAAAAACAACAGCACTGAATTTGGAATATACAGTATAGATTGTGCAAAATGCTCACTGATTTAGATTGCCAAATATCCAGGAACATGAACCTGCAGATGTTGAAGCCTCGAGAAAATATGAAAGAAAGAAAATAAATATGAAGAAAGAATCCTATACCATAGATTCCATAAGACAAAGAAATAACACACCTGTCTACCCAAGAGACATGTTGAATTGTTCAATTGGTCAGTTTAATATTACCCAATATTCATAATATATGTAGGCATATTCATTTTATATATATATATATATATATATATATATATATATATATATAAACACCCAAACATACATGTATATAACTTTTATTATTTTTCATCTTTTTCACTTAAGCTTCAACTTTGTGGTTCCTCCATTTTGGTCAAACTGTGTGACAATAAACAAAATTCCTTTGTCATCTTTTACAGTGTAGAAAAAGGAAGAAAAATATCTCCCTCAAAACATATGTAAGGTAGGGAAGCCATGATGGCTAATAATTATATAAGACATGGGAACAAACTGGAATAAAAGGAATAAGTGACCCATAGAATAAGAAGTAGTGGAAAGGTGGAGATGGGGCAGATGATAGCACCAAGGAAAGCCAGAACCATTCTGTAGACTAGAAATAGGGAATTGGTAAAAACATAAAGAATGAAAAACACAATTAATATGGCACCTTCCTTTCTCTACACCAAAGTCCACAATTTCTTTCCTTCCTTCCATGATGTATGATATATGGAAGAAAAGTCTTTGAGAAGTTTATATCAGAGGATATGATCTTATTATCTATTCCAGAGATAGGTCAGGATAAAACTATCAAAAAACAAAAAAAGTAGTTAACTTAGGTTAGATTTGGGGTAAAAGAAAAATCAAGAGAGCTGGATTAAAGTTGGAAAATAAACAAATAAATAAAAATGTGACTGAAATTCTGGGTTCCAGGTTTTTGGTCTGATTTAATGGCTTCCACGCTTCCTCCTGAAATACAGTGGCATTTGGTCACCATTCAGTAAGACCAATGACCTTTGTCAGCAAGGTTGGTCCTCCATTGGGTTTATGTTCTATTCTCCTTGACAAGTGGCTTAGAACTAAGATTTAACTGGTGACCGAAGCACCTAGAGTATCAAGAGGCTCAGCTAGCATCCACTGGTACAAAAGCTGAGGGTTGAAGAACAAAACAATGCTTGGCAGACGGTCTGGGTTGGAAGAAAAAATAAAGAACAAAGAAAAAGAAGTGTTTGCTTCACATGCATCTGATTTATCTGTTTTTATTTCTCCTTCTGAGATAAAAAAAAAGATAAAATGAAAAAAAAGATAAATAAAAAGAAAATAAATAAGCAAAATATCATAAAAGTTGATTCTAAAGTATGAGAAGGTTTTTATTTCTAAGCTCTGTCACACATTTCCTGTTTCTGATTTTTCATTTTGTATACATATCCATATATATATATATATATATATATATATACATACACACACACACACACACACACACACATGTATAGATATCTACTCTCAGAAATGTACACATATACAGATATGGATATGTATATAATGCATATATATTTACATATCTGTATTCTTTTATAAACATTATATATATATGCATTTATAAAAAAATATATTTATGAATAAGTGTCTTGACATATATATATATATATATATATATATACATACACAGAAGCATAAAGATATACAGTTATATAGAGAGAGGTGTATATTATCGACACACACAGTGTGTGTGTGTGTATATATAAACATATTCAGATATGCAACTTATTATGTGTGTGTGTGTGTATATATATATATATATATATATATACACACATACACAAATGCAGATATGTGTGTGTGTCTCAGGGAGTTATGTCATTTCTTAGGATTTTGTCTCTGCTTTTCATCTTATGTTATATTTTCCAACTTTGGCATCTGGTTCATCACAGATTTTCTTGCATTGAGAAATCTGTTTTTTTATAACTTCATATCAATATCATTGCTTAACATAATAAAAGAATAGAAAACGAATTTTGTTTTAAATCAATTGCATGATGCAAACATCAACCAAAATAAAGCTCTTTAAGAAACAACTCTTTTGCAGCATCTAATGTGATCAGATGACCAATCGTTGCTGGTAATAAACACCTTCTAACCATTTCTGTCAATGCTATTTTTCTCTACTTTAATTTACAAAAAAAACATTTTTAAAAACTGCTAAGCCAGAAAAGATCCTGCTACAATATAATGAAATTTTTCAATCCAGCTTTCACCTTTATTAATATTGATTACACATTATTATGGCAAATTTTTCTTAAGAATATCAATAACTATACAACTTGTCAACAACCAAAAATAATCAGAAGACATAAGTCATTGTCAAATCTTGGGGTCTAATATTCATTACATGAGTCACTTGGGTGACATTCCAAATGAGAAATATTAAAATACTCTAACTTATTGTTATGGGACCTGCCTTTTTTGGACTATAATGAACTCTTCCTATTGTTATGAATACCAGAAGAATATGCCTCTCGGGGTAGAGTTGAGTTGGGTTGAGTCACCCCAGTCTAATACTTGGCAGTCAAACTGATGTGTAACACTCTTGTATTTGTTTTCTATTTAATATATATGTTTCACTAATTCTCGAGTGTCAGTTTTCTTCTGAACCAATTTTGGGTCCACAACAATTATATGTGTATTTTACACTTTTAATCCAATTGTATCCAGGTTTAATTTTATTAGATTAACAATAATTAATGAATTAGAGCACTCTAGCTATTGGGCGTGTTTATACGTACTAAAAAGTCTGCCTTCTTCTACCGAACACTCGTGGCCTAGGGGTAGAATCACCGACTCACACCAATTCGGTTGGGTTTCAATCTTGGGTTAGGAAGCGATTGGAGTCTAACCGTACTGATGAGCTGTGATACAGCAAAACAGATCTGTCTGTGGATGACTATAGTGTATATATATATATATATATATATATATATATATATAATGATTAATGAATTAATAATATAATTAGATTAACAATTATATATATATATATAATTAATGAATTAATAATAATTAGATTAACAATTATATATATATACAATTAATGAATTAATAATATTAATTAGATTAACAATTATATATATATATATATATATACAATTAATGAATTAATAATATTAATTAGATTAACAATTATATATATATATATATATATATACAATTAATGAATTAATAATATTAGATTAACAATAATTATATATACAATTAATGAATTAATAATATTAGATTAACAATAATTATATATACAATTAATGAATTAATAATATTAGATTAACAATAATTATGCTATTAATAATATTAGATTAACAATAATTATACAATTAATGCTATTATAATTAGATTAACTATATATATATATATATATATATATATATATATATATTCATCCATATCCTTCTTGTCATGTTCAGGGGTTTGGATTATTTTGTTCTTTTTTTTATGTTTTAATGTAAGATACCTAGTAGTAGGTGCATCAATATATATGTTGCCATCATTTTTGATGGCATATCTATATAAATATTTTGCCATCAGTTTTTACAGCATGGGCACACTTGTATATAAAAAAAATACCAATATCAAAATAATTACTTGATGAAAAATAAGTAATTAACCAACTAATCAATGATTTTATGAACCAATAACACAGATGAACAAAAACTTGGAGAGTTGAGTTAAAGGGAAATTACTGATACTGAAGCATCTGGAAGAGGTATGGAATGTAGAACTAGAACAATCTACCCCAGTGGATAAAGTAAAGGGTTCAGTTGGAAATTTCACTCCTCTGAAAAAGACTTGAGTGTACAGAGGCTGAAACATCATGAATATGGCAACAAATATGAAGACAACAATCTGATCAATGTAAATTGTGTAAATAATTACAATATCTATAACTCAGAAATATAGACAAATATTGAAGGATTGGTACAGACCCAATATAGCAAATATATGGAGATATATTTTAAAATTTGCTCCAGAAAATGGCCAAATGTTGAACCATCTAATTTTCCAACATTAATGTAGGGACTTCTGAGTGAGTGGGCAGTGGTAGCAAATATAACTGACACATGCACAATGGGCCATTTGTTGATACTGCTACTGTGCAGAGAAACATAAAAAATATGGCAATAAAGATGAGGACAACAGTCCAAACATTGTAAATAATTACAATCCCTCATGTCAGAAATATAAACAAATGTTGAAGGCTGGGTATGGACTTGATACACAAAAAATATGGAGACAATTACAAAATTCACAGCAGAAACTAGCCTAAATGTTGAACCATGTAATATTCCAACACTGATGCAGAGACTTATGGCTTATCCTTTCAGGCTAGTCACTAAGATTTCTGGTCAATTCAAGGAGAAAAAGCAGAACATACTCTTGTTCGAGAAACAATCCAGTACAATTGTTGATAAAACAGAAAACTGCAGTCTGATATCTCCAAGGAGCTCAAGGCCTTTTTCAACAGAAAATTACTGATGAAAAAAATCAAGAGGATCCAGCTTGACCTGGATAAATCATTTAGATCCAAATTTGATGCCGTCAAGGCTCACCATGTACATAAATTGAACAGATTAAAAGATCAGAAGGTGATACACAATATCCATCATCTTCTAGTGAAAGCAGTAATTAACATCAGCTGATCTAATTTGATATCATCAAATAGTGTTTATAGTTGTTAGAAAGTTTAGCATGACTCCCACAAAGTATTTTTGACAGAAATGATTTTTTTTTTAAAGTGGCATTTGTAAAATCAGTTATGACCAGTCTTGTTTATGCATATTAAATTTTTAAATTTTTTTAAATTTTTTTAAATTTAAATTTTAAATTAAAATTTAATTTAAATTTTAAATTTAATTTAATTTAAATTTAATTTATATTTAAATTTTTTAATTTTTTATATTAAATTTAATTTGTGTAATTTAAATTTTAAATTAAAATTAAAATTTTAAATTAAATTTAAATTTTTAAATTTTTTTTTTAATTAAAGTGGCATTTGTAAAATCAGTTATGACCAGTCTTGTTTATGCATATTACAAGTGAGTTTAAATGGTTATTCCAAAATAAGTCTGTCTTGTATTCACGAATGTGGACTTTTAGAGTCTGAGATGCCTTACCAATATAAGTGTATCTACATTGCAAGCACTTCATTTGATAAATCCCGGCATCTGATGTGGTATTAAATCTAATTTTTACTTAATACTAGCAGTATAGCCCGACGTTGATCGGGTGTAATGAAAGCTTTAAAACTAATCCATGGTCCTAGAGCTCAGACTCTTTGGACGTTGGCACGAAAGACTAAAAAGCAATAGTTGTTTCCAATTAAAGCTAAACCATAGACTAAAAGAAAAATGAATAGATGTAAGTCAAATTTTGATTTCCTGGTATCGATATCAAATAAGTTTTTTTCGTCGTAAATTGAATTTTGAAAGCTAAATAAGTCCTCTGAGTAAATGGTATCATGACTGAGACTAAGAACTACAATTATACCTACTTAGAGCCGAAGCAAAAACTAAAATAAAAGGGCTGAAAAAAATACCGACATACATGCAGATAAACAGACACACACACAAACATCTTGCCTTTTATTTATATATATATATATATATATATAATCAATTTTCTGCACTATTGTAAGAACTGCAACCTTGAAACTTCTGAATCTCAATTCTTATGTCTTTGTCTATGAGTGTATCAAATTTGATTAAAATCAGACCACTCCTTCTATAACCCGATTTTTTTCGATTATCAATATTTATTGGGGTATCTCGACACAAAACCAAGCTAAGAACATTTGCAGATGCTTATAGTACAATTGTGTAAATCTTCAAGAAAATTAGTTCAGTCGTTTTGGAGTCTATAGGTAATGGACATACACAGACACACAGTTTCATTTATAAATAAGTTTAGATATCTTCAATTGTCTTGAAGGTGATGGCAAAGATCCTATTATTATTGAGGCTAATTTATTCATTATCAAATTTTATAAATAGTGTCCACAAATCAAGAAAAATCAGACACTGTCAATAACACTTCTAACATTAACAATATAAAACTGATAATTCTACCCACCAACCTTTTATCTACAGAATTTAATTCCATTATATGGTTTCCCTCGGCCTTTTCTATAAATATTTTCATGGCAGTTGTTCTAATTAAATATTCTTCTTGGTATTTCAACTACATGACTTTAAGCTTACTTTTAGATCAGGCCTCATTTTACTGTTGAAATAACTAGATGTAGCCATAAGTTCTCTTCTAATATTTTCTTTTCTTACACTTCTTACCTGTGGAATTCTTTTCTAATTCCTTTCTTCCCTGCAATGTACTATCTTCAAAAATATAAAAATGTCAATTGTATTCCTGAATCCTGTCCTTTCTTCTCATTAAAATCTTCTCATTCTCTTCCACTCCTAGTAACCCCTTGTATATAAGTGGCATTATTGGTGACATGATTAGAAAATAATAATAAAAATGTTTTTTAGTTGCTGTTTTGGGGGAGATAAAAACTTTGAATTTTAATTTAATGGTAATTTTCAATTTGAGGAAAAAAAAATCGTGTTGAACAAAGTAAAGTAAATTTGTGGGAATGTTAATTCAGATACTTGTACAAACTAAGATAGTAATATTTTCTCTTTAGCATTTCCAAGAGTCAATTATAATTTCAAGTTGCTATGCCCATAGAAGTTACAGCAAAGAACTTAAGAATCACTGAATATTTGTGTGAATTTATGAATTTTGATTAGCAACATTAACCAATTTTTGAATTTATTGAAGAGAATTTGTGGGGGGGGATTTTCTGACTCAGTTCAGAAGAAAAAGGAAAGTATGGAAAATTTTGCAATTTTTTTATATGGATATATTCTTCACCCTCTGCTTCTCTTTTTTTATTCTTTCTCTTTTAATGAGATATTGTTTTAAAAACAAAATGCATGTCAGGCTTGTATATCATATTTACTACGATCAGTGATGATGCACAAATGGAAAAGGTGCTTTTGTGGATCCATGGAAGAGAAAATGTTTGTTTCTTTTCATTGGTTGAGGTTGACAGCTGTAGTTCTGTCTTTGAGAAACAAGATATGAAGAAAAAGAAAGATCAAATATTTTAGGAGTGGATTTGGATGGACAAAAGTGTCACTTTTGTCTTTTTTGTTTTTTATAAAATGGTATTTTTTGGTTCTCTTATTTACATAGTAATCTATCAATTTATAACTCATTTCAACAGAAAAAATCAAAATTGTTTTTCTTTTTTTGCTTTTTTAAATGTATTCTTGTGACCCATTTGTCTAGTAAAACAGTCTAATCTTTGTTCTATATTTTTTCTGTACCAACTTCAATTAAATTATTTTGGTGTTGACATGTACAAAACACAGTTGTAGAATTTGCTTAAACATTTTTTCTGTTTTGACACTTAAAAATGGAAACTGTTTTTTCTAACAAATATTTCATAAAAGGAGGCAATTGAAGAACCTTATAGTTTATTGGTACTGTAAAAAATATTAGACTGACTGTTCCAGCTCTTGGTTTCAGTCTAGAATAAATTTTCTATTTTCCAGAAGATTTTGTGGAAATGCTTCTTTCTAACTTTGCATTAAATACAGAACAGAGATCTTAGCCACCAAATGGTTATTCTTGAAAAGAGAAGAATCTCACATTTTTGTTAGTTCTAAATGCAGTACATAAGCATTTCACAATAAGAGATTATTTATAGTTTTTTTCTTTCTTAAGAATTTGGCACTTACTAAGAGTAACAAAATTGGTCTTGAGGTAAAGCAAAAATAACACCAATTTAAAATACCAAAAAGTAATAGTAGATTGATTATATTTAATCTCCCAAAATATAACAGCCTTGTACCATATTTCTTCTAATCACTAAGCCTGTTGAATATGTACATGGTTACAACATTTTACTGTGTATGCCAAGTATCTGGGGACTAATTATTAGTGGGCTATAAATGGAAGATGACCTAACATAATGTTACATGGTATGTGCCAAATTTTAACATTCTAATTACTCTTTCAGATGTATTGAGAGCATTAACATAGCAACTTCCAATTTGACACAGGAAATGAGAAACACACTATCCTCATGGAACTAGCGACCAACCACAACCATCAAATTGGTGATTGCCAGCTTCTTGAAAATGGTCATGTGAACAGGAGAAACAGTAGGTAGCTTAAAATGGATCCTACAGAGATATTTATGGTGATACAAACCAAGCTCACATCTCATATGATGGCCAGGATGTGTGTGACCAATAAGTGCTAGGTCATACCTATTTTACTCAAGCAGGCTATCAGGATCAAACCACATTAACTATACCAAAATGTTGGATGTGGTAGTCAATTATTGGATTGAAGAGGTAAATATATGTTTCAGCCAGGCTCTGCTATTGACACATGGCCAGCATGACTTGGACAGGCTGATAATTTTTATGATTGTCACCCCTTCCTAGCTTTCCTGATTTGAATCTTATGGTTTACTAAATCTCAGATGCCATGGAACAAGACACCAACTAGCAGTTTGATAATACCAAGGATATCATAAAGATCATATATATATATATATATATATGAGAAGAAGATTAATTAATTTTTAAGTTTTTTCAGCATCTTAGCATTTTCCATTTTGTAGGAGTTACGGAATATAGAAATTGTTTATAATTTTTATTGTTCCAAGTGCTTTCAACATGATATAGCTGTAAGTTGACATTACATTGCTTCTCTGAGTTTTTCCTATAAATATGTCCATAGTAATTGTTCTGATGAGCTTTTTCTCTTTGGTACCTTCACTTCAAAAATTTAAGTGTAGTACTAGATTGGCAGCTAGGTCTCATCATTTTATTGTTGTAATTGCTAGATGTAACTATATGTTTTAATACTTTCTCCTCTTGCACTTTTCACCTCTTCTGGTTTCTTGCTATTCTGTCATCTTCAAAAATTCAAATACAGCATCAATTGTCACCTTCTGTCTCTTTGAATGCTGTTCTATTTATATCTTCTCTCTCCTGAATAATATTTTCTTGTGCTTTCACATTCAATAACCCATAGTATCTCAGTGATATTATCACCTTGTTTAGAAGTTATGTTCATCTTGTAGGTTAAAGGGAATCTAAAAAATTATCATGAAACAAATGTAAGAATAATTTGCTCAAGAAAGGCCTGCTTAGTCGACAAAACAGTTGAACATTTCCCTCGGTGCCATCATTTAAGTTCAAATAAAAGAAAAAGATATAAAAATTTAGGATGGCAGTTCCTCCCTATTTGAAAGATTCATTCTAGATTCTTTCATGGCAAGAACTCAATTAAAAAAAAAGGAGCAAAACAAAGATTATCTGTTTACATTCTATTGGTTCTATCTATGCATGTCCCAGCCACCATTATTCTTGAAAAATACATTTATTTAAAAAAAAATATGGGCATTTAATTGGAAGTGAACTTAACAAGAAATAAGATCAATTGAGAAAATGACACTTTATTTGGAAAAGAAATTTTTTAAACTTGTCTCATTTCATAATGATTTTGGAATGCACTGAAGCATTTCAGTTATTGGAGAAATGAAGAAAATGCAAATTATCTTTCATTTATACCATAATGCAAGTTAGTTTTGAAATTGTCTGTAGCAACAAACATTTTTCAATTAGTTGGTGTTGAAACAAAAATACGGTATTCATTATGTAGATGTCGTTCAACTATTGCATGACCAGCATTATGTGCAAACCATCACACACACACACACACACACACACACACACACACATGTAAGAAAATTTGCAAAAACTTCCACTTTGCTATTTTGCCAATGAACTAGCATCATCAGAAAAATAATTTTCATATATATTCACTATTGTTACATTCTCATCCCCTATTACTTATTGGCATTTATACAAAATCAATAAAAGAAATGCCCCAAACTAAAAAAAACAAAGTTTTATTTTTTAATTTTTTTTATTTATTTATTTATTTTTTTTAATCATATCACCCTGAGCAAGGCGGTAATGCCACTGATGTGCAGGGGCCTACATAAGAGTGAAAAGATTAAAAGAGAGAAAGACGGAAACCACATCCTAAACAGGAAACAAGGGATGAGCCTCTTCACCTGTTCAATAGACAAGGGTGGAGTGTGAACCGGGCGATGTTTAGTCTATCTACTCCAATTGTTAAAAGCTTTATTTTTATTATTTTTTTTGGTAAATAATCTTTTCTTTTTTCTTGCATCAGCAGTGAGGGTGGGGAAAGATTAATTTAGGAAATTTTATTTATTTATTTATTTATTTTTTGAAAAACATTCTTTGAAAATTCTTGCAAAAGTCAAGTAATTATTGGATTTTAATGAACCTTCCAGAACTTATTTACAAATGAATAGAATTATTTTAGCAATATTTTCTCTTTTAGAAAATTGTGATAAAAACGTTTTTACATTTGTTATCCCCCAACTTATTTAATTCCATGAAATTTTGAGAAATTAATTTTTGTTCCATTTAATGGTTATATTATTTATACACAGAACTCCTTGGATAATTCATCAATTCTTTTTCTTTTTTTTTCTTTTTTTTTTTTTCTAATCTTATCACCCCAAGCAAGGCAGTGATGCCACTGATGCACATGGGGCTACTTAAGAGTAAAATGATTGGAAAAGAGAAAGCCGGAAACCACATCCTAAACAGGAAACAAGGGATGAGCCTCTTCACCTGTTCAAAAGACATGGGTGGAGTGTGAACCGGGCGATAGTTAAGTCTATCTACTCCAACTGAGAACAAAAAAAGAAGAAAAGAAAAAAAAGTGAAAGAAGATTGGAAAAAAAAAAAGAAAAAAAAAGAAAGCTGGGAACCACATCCTAAACAGGAAACAAGGAATGAGCCTCTTCACCTGTTCAAAAGACGTGGATGAAGTGCAAACCGGGTGATAGTTAAGTTTATCTACTTCAATAAAACAAGATATTCATTTACCAGAAATTTACTCTGAACCATAAGATAAAAATGCATATAGTTTTTTGATTAATAATGAATTTTATAAAAAGTCTGAATTAGAATAATTTTTAAAATTTTAGGTCTTTTAAATTTCTGTATTTGTATTGGTTAGGTTATATTGTTATAAGTTAAAAACTATATTTACTGATCATAAATGGTAAAGCTTACTACAATTCAGTGGCCAAGCCAGTAATTTCCTCAAGTAATTTTTACAGGTATGTTCACTGTAGAAAAAATTAGATAATCTTGTCTGTCAGTCAACACCTTACATAAACACCCACCTCCATGTTTATAAATGTACTTCTGATATTTTAAACTAAAAGTAAATAATATTTGTTTCAAATCAAACTAATTAAATTTGAAATCAGCTAATATTCCTCAAATACATATATTTCAGTAAGCAGAATATTTGTGCTGACAAATGGCCAAAGAATTCAGTGATTTCAATACATTTCTAGTCAATTTAAATTAGTTTTGAAATACAGCTAAGTATTCTGCTTCTTGAAAATATTGAATTCAATTTAGTAACTGGAAATTAAACCTAAAATAAGAAACATTTTTTATTTTTAAAGATTTATTTTAAACCTTATGTATCACATTTCTGTAGAGGTGCATAATTATATGAAATGATGCTGAAAAATACTCAGCTTAACTAAGAAAGCATTCCTCCAAAACCCGGATGTCTTGATCGCTTTGGTCAGATTTTTGGAAGTTGGTTGACCCAAGAATTGTTTGAAACCTCTCTCTCTCTTTTTATATATATATATATATATATATATATACATATATATATATATATAAACTGATTCCTTCTAAAACATGACCAAACGCAACTAATAGTTTCATGCACATATGTGCAATCTTCAGGCAGTTAGTACTTGTTACAGAAAATATTAGTATATTTGTCCACCTTAGTGACTTCAAGATGGTATAAAAACTGTCAATGATAAACCAACTGAACTCACTTGGGGAGAGTGTTATCTTAGGAGGCCAAGATGGAAAAGAAAGCTGAGAGATGAAAAAAAAAATGGGAATACACAGGAAAGTGCTCAATGTTAATGGGACCAAAAGCAGCCTGGTGGTGGTGCCGACCATTAAGCTTTATAAAAGGCATGTCTTTTTAAAGTGCTCCACACCACTGCACCACAAAAAGCACCCACATAATAGAGCAATATACCTGATTTCCTCTAGGTATATATATATATATATATATATATATATATATAGTTTTAAGATATATTTATAGGTTAAACTGCTCAATATTAGAGATGGAGCATATGTAAATATAAAAGTCAAGTCATTGAAGTCAAAACCCTCTTGGTGTTAACTTCAAAGTCCACTGAGATATATATATATATATATATATGTCCAAATGGTGGATATATTGGTGAATCTGGAAATGGTTTTAGATTCCGTTTTAATAATCATAAACTAAGCATACACCAAAACAACCCTTATTCCCCGATAGCTGAACACTTCAATCAACCAGGACACACATTAGAAAACTGCAAATGTTTACTGATAGATTCCAATTTTAGTTCCACATACTCACTCAGAAAGAAAGAAAAATACTGGAATTTAAAATTAAATACATATAGGCTAGAGTTAAATAGGGACTTAGGTATTTTGAATCTTTATAAATATTTCAATAGTGAAACACTTTTTAGATACACTTAAAAAATTTTCTTTAAAACAACATTTAAAAGTATTATTACAGTTATGTTTACATTTAAAAATATTAAAAAATCTCTATTGCTTTCTACATTACGTGATGTAAACATCTCGCGACAGATGCCTCTAGTTTAAATTTTCAAATCATTTGTTTCTAATGAAAGGCTGAAGCCGGTCTAAAATATCAAATAAATATATATATATATATATATAATAGAAATAAATAAATACTGTCAAAAAATACATTTTTAACTTCCAACTGTTTAGTAGTTTTTCCTGTATATATATATATATATATATATATATATATAAGTAATAAGTATACTCCTCTCATAAAAACCTTCCACATATCTATGAAAAAGGGAAAAATGGTTTTAAAAAAGGAAGAGCTAAGTACATGAACATCAGTCAAATAAGCTCAGACCGAGTCAGCAGGTAGCCCAAAGAAAAAACCACAACACGAACAATCAACTAACAAAAAGTGCTCAATACTTAGGTAGAGTGGAATAAATAAAAGAATACCTAGAGAGCCAGACAACCTACCTAGGTTTCACCTAAATGGATTGTCAGGGAAAGCTAGGTAGGTTGTCTGGCTCTCTAGGTATTCTTTTATTTATTTTTTTATATATATATATATATATATATATATATATATATATATATATTCTAAACATGTACATGCATATATTTGATAAAATAATAAAGTAATTTTATAGTTAAATCATAAAACACCATAAAAACATCAGTTATCTTAATTAAATGAAATGATAGGAGATATGTCAGTATTGACAAATTTCTGCTTGAAGATTTGTTGATTCGGTTTATATTCTTTTCATAAGTCATACACGTGATTTTCATGATATTCTGTTGTTATAAGAATGCAGTGGTAAACAGATGACTTGCATTCAATTATAGTAAATTATTTCAAATTAGTTGCAGAGGAATCCAAGAGAAGGAAGGAATGAAAATAAAATCATTTTTTTGAACTTAACAAATTTGTTACAAATTAATTTCCATAGAATGATTTTGTTCAAGGGTAATTTGAAGAATGATATAGAAAATAATCAAAGCTTTTAAAAATTGCTTTAATTTTTTTTAATGAATATATGTTCTTTGTTATTTGAAATAATTACAACTAATATCTTTATTTTACTTCAAACAAATCATTTTAATTGTCCTTTAAAGTAGATATCAAATACTTCAGTGAAAATATGAGTAAATATCAAAGTTTCAATATCTGATACTCTACCTGGAGTAGCACTTAGGCTTTGTACAAGGTGAACAGCAGTGTACAAAAAATAAACACCAGTGAGTATCTAATCTAAACTTATTTTGTCTGTGTGTGTGTGTCTCCATTACCGTTGGCACAGTCTACATATTTTGCCACCATTGTAAGGCTTGGCTGTTTTCACTATACTCCACGTTATGTCTGGGTCTTTTCCATATCTAATTTTAATTTCCACATGTGCCTAGCCAATTTTGTACAGTTTTTTTAAGTTTTCTATTTTGAATGTAGAACTGTGATTGAACCACCTGGTCTTAAATGTGTCTTTGGTTGAACCCAAATATATTTTATTTTTGGCTATTTGGGTCATGTACCTTCGCCTTGTAAATGATTTCTTTTTAATTTAGAGAAACTTGTCACTTACCTAAGCAGTGTTATTTCAGTCATGCCCACTTTAAAGTTTTGTGAAGGCATTAATGTAATGTCTTCACTCTTCAGTGTCATTTGGTTAAAAATTAAAACCCAAATGAACCAGAAGGGTGAAGATATTACATTAATGCTTTCATGAAACTTTGAAGTTGGCATGACTGAAATAACACTGCTCAGCTAAGTGACAAATTTTTCACATTAATTCTAACACGTCACTCAATAAGTCCCGGGCCTGACATATAGATGGTGCCACTAACAAAAATGTATTTAATTTTTATGAAGTACTAACTTTTAAATAGCATGTAACAAAATTTAGGCCTAATTGAATTATTAGTTTACAAAATACAGTTATTTAAGTGAAGCTTCTGTTGCAAATTTCCAAAACAATGAAAAAACTAAATTTCCTGTGATGATAAAGCATTGCTTTCTGATGGGAAAAATACTGTTCAACAAAGCAATGGCTTGATAAGTATTTATCTGGACTCTGCTCCATTAGAAACAATGGTTAAGAAGTGGTATGCTGACTTTAAATGCAGTCATACAGACACAAATGATACTGAATACTCAAGTTGCCTAAAATTGGCAGTAGTTTCAGAAAACACCAAAAACTCCACAAACTCATTTTGGCCAATCATAAATTCATGCTGCATGAGATCGCAGAGGAGTTAAACATATTAGAGCCGTCCAAAGCAACCAAAGTTGCAAACATCAGCAAGAAAGGTTTGTATTTTAGGATGTGCAAGGTATGTTGTTTGTTGATTACCTTGAGAAAGAAAGAACTATCAATAGTGAATATTATATAGCATTATTGGTGCATTTGAAGGAAGAAATTGCAAAGAACGGCCACAAATGAAGAAGAAAAAAGTGATTTTTCACAAAGACAATGGACCATGTCAAAAGTCGATCGCAACGATGGCCAAACTACATGAATTGCACTTTTAATTACTTCCGCATCCACTCTATTCTCTAGATATGTCCCCAGTAACTACTGGCTGCTTGCAGATGTCAAAAGAATGTCAAAAGAATGTCAAAAGATGTCAAAAGAATGCTCCATTGAAAGAGATTTGGCTCCAATAAAGAAGAGATAATAGAAACTGAGGTGTATTTTGAGGCCAAATTTTTTTACAATTAGTATAATCTATACGACTATTTATCTATCGCACCCTGTATATATATATATATATATATGTGTGTGTGCATCTATTAACCTAGTTATCTGTATTTATGTTCTAGCTACCTCTCATTCTCTCTTTTTCTTCTTTGTCTTATTTTAGATCGCAGAATACAAACTGTGTGTGTGTGTGTATTACTATTTGTGAGAATGTTTGTGTTTTATCTGTAAGTCTGTACCTACGTTGGTATGTTATTGGCTTTTCTAAACACTATCTAATCTTTTGAAGAACTTTAATTCAAAAGCTTACAGATCAGTTTCGTTATTTGGTTAAAGTCAAGCCAAGCATCTCAAAGGAAAAGCAAAGACACACTTATCCTTCTATAATAAATTTTGCATTATCAGACCATATCATGTCTGTTGGATATAATATACTCTAAAATTCTTTCTCTCAGTAAAATACCCAGGATGTTTGTGTAGATATGTGTGTGCATGCCACGTAGATCTTTTGACATTATATGTCTACTAAATAAAACAAAATGTGAAGTTAATGAGACAAAATCAAATATATCATTTAAAAGGTAGATAAAAGAAATAATCCACTGAAAAGGTTTAATAATAATTAATGAACAGGTAATTAGTTTACAGTATTTACATTATTTGGACTATTGTCCTCATCTTAAGGACATATGACATCCAAATGAAGCATTATTATGCAAGGGATGAGAATGATATACCCCAGTGATTATAATAAAGGGTTCGGTTCGAAATTCCCAGCACCTGAAGAAGGCCAGAGCGTACAACTGCCAAAACGTCATACAAATGACAACAAATATGAAGATAATAGTCTGAATAATGTAAATTCTGAAAATACGACTTCATCTCAGAAATACAGACAAATACTAGGTAATTTATTGTAAAATGTTGCAACACACCAGCATTTTCATGGTAATTTTTCCTCTTTAGTGCCTCAGTGGCCTGAATTTAAGTATACTACTAGATTGGATGTGTATTGTGGTGCAGTAGATATCAACTCAGAATGAGAAATCGGGGAACCAAGTTTGAATTCCAGTTCCAATTACGCACAAATACCCTTGGGAAAGGTATTAATCTGTCTATTCCTTCCAGTTATGGGTTAAATAACAGAACAGATTGGTTTCTATAGCCTGGGCTGGCAACCAGTCTACCTCAGAAAGTAATGGCAACCTACTGCGAGATAATCTTCTGCCCAGTCAGTCATGTCTCTTTTGAAACATGATTGCCTAAGTGCGTATGGTGTATGCCACTTAACTGACTGACTATATTGGCAACTAGGTTTGACCTAGTTTGCAACTAGCTAGATGCAACTGTATGTTTTATTCTAATAATTTATTTTCTCTTCTAGTTTCTTATTTCTTTGCCATCTGCAATCTTCAAAATTTGAAATAGCAATTGAAAAGTCACCATCTTCTGTTTTTCTGAATTCTGTTCTTTTATTGTCCTTTATTCTCACTAATGTTTTCTCTTTCACTCCCAGTAACCCCTCGCATTTTAATGGCATTATTACCATTCTTCTGTTTTTCTGAATTCTGTTCATTTATTATCCTCTCTCATCACAAATGTCTTCTTGTTTTCTTTCACTCACTGTAACCTCTTGTTTCGTGGTGTAATGGTTATCACGTCTGCTTAACACACAAAAGGTTGTGAGTTCAAAACTCTCAGAAGCAAGGTTTACTTCTAAAATTGTGGATGTGCATTGTGGTACAATGGATATTGACTCGGAACAACAAATATAGGAACCAAGTTTGTATTCCAGTTGTATTCCATTCACTTATGCTCAAATACCTTTGGGAAAGGTATTAATTTGTCTCTTCCCTCCTGTTATGGGTTAAATAATAGGACAGATTGAGTTCTATAGCCTTGGCTGGCAACCAGTCTACCACAAAGCAATGGCAACCTACTGTCTCTTTTGAGACATGATCACCCAAAGCATGTATCACATATGGCACTTAACTGACTGAGCCTCTTGTGTCTACGTGGCATTATCAACTTACTTGGGTGAGATTATTTAAAAAAAAGATTTTAGAGGCTCATCCCTTGTTCCCTATTTAGGATGTGGTTTCCGGCTTTCTCTTTTCCAATCTTTTCACTTTTTTTTTTTTCAATTGGAGTAGATAGATTAAACTATCGCCAGGTTCACACTCCACCCACGTCTATTGAACAGGTGTAGAGGCTCATCCCTTGTTCCCTGTTTAGGATGTGGTTTCCAGCTTTCTCTCTTCTAATCTTTTCACTCTTATGTAGCCCCTTGCACATCAGTGGCGTTACCGCCTTGCTCGGGGTGATATGATTAAAAAAAAAAAAAAAATTTATTCATGAAAAGATACTTGTTAGCAAAATAAAACAAATTACTTTGTAACTTCTTCAAATATTTACAAGATTTTTAACATCAATCTGCTAACCCATTCACATTTAAACATACTACCTTAAACCTGGACTTGTCACACTGTTAAACTGCCTGTTTTCATTTTTTCTTTCTTTCACTACCATTTATAATTTTTTCCATGATAATCTTTTCTTTTTTTTTATTAATATCTGTTTCTATTTTACTGTTTTTTCTCTCTCAGTATTTTTGTCATTTTCCTCTGACCTCTTCTTTTGATCTTTCTCTTTTTCCCTTTCACTAATGTCACTGGTGCCTCCTCAACAGGTGTTTACTCGTGCAACCAGACTGGCAACTGGGTCCCACCCATTCACAGTCAGGTTAGTCAAATGCAAATGACAATTCTACTCCTGCAGCTTCTTCTTTTGCACTTCCCGCCTGTGGAACTCTCTCCCATATTCTTGCTTTCCTGACGGCTACAACCTCCAGAAATTTAAATGCAAAGTCAATACTCATCTATTAACCACTGGACTCTAGCTCTCTCCCCACCCCTTTCTCTCCACCTATGTATCTGTCATCGCACCTGCATTCTCAGCTTTCTATTGCTCCTTTCTAACTAGTTTGTACTCCTCACTCTTTTCTAATTAATCTTTTTACAGTTATGTAGCCCCCAGCTCATCAGTGGCATTTCTGCCTTGCTCGGGGTGAAATGATTAAAAACAAAAAAAAATCATTCTCTTTCTCTCCATCTCCTTTCTCCCTCTATTTTATCAACATTTCTTTCTTCTTTATCACTTTTTCTCTTTCTTTTTTTAATTGTACTCTTTTTCCTATTGTACTCTCAACATATTTTCTTTAAGCCCAGTTAAATCCACTGGTGATCTCATTTGACTACTGGAGCAATTTTCCATCAAACATAGACCAAGAATTTAAAATAATGGTTAGGATTTTGTCAATTTTTTTTTTATTTATTTATTTATTTATTTTTTTATGTATTCTTCAATTTGTGATTGCTTCATTTCGTTCCAGTTACCCCTTCACTTGTCAGTCTCTCTCAGCTTGTTACTATAGCCCACCTCGCTTCATCACATCTCACCTCCCTTTGACTAATGATACTATCTTGTTGATCACCCGGCATCTAACTCTTCTTCTGTACTTTGTAGGTATATCAGATAACTGTGAATAACTAACCCAGTTGTGCAATGCTGTGTGTATGCATGAAAAAAAATCAAAAAAAATCAAGAGGATGCCTGCTGTAATCTTGATTTCTCCCTCCCCTCCATCCCAGTAACAGGAGACAGATATTGTAGTTGTCAATTTTTCTCTTCTTCCTAAGGATGATGTTTAACAATGTTAGAATACTGGTTTCTTGATGATCCCATACCTTAGGAGTTTGGAGAGGCAGAGGAAAGTGTGGCTGACCATTGTGTTTTACAGAACAAAGATATCAGTACTTTACTACTATAGTATTTACCCTTTTGAAAAAAAAAAAATATATCTTTAACTTTTTCCAGAATTCATGTTCACATTTTCTTTTTTTTATCTTGCAGTACCAATCTTCCATTCTCCATCTTTGATTGGCTCATATTTTTCCATGGAACTACTTTTGGTTTATCATGAATAGACTGTTTGTTTGCTAGCCACACTTGGGATGAGGAAAGGAGGCAGAGGTGTAGATTTTGAAATATTTTCCAAAAATGCTTTTAAAGTCATAACAAAAGAACGAGAAGTAGAAAAGAGATAAAAGTTAAAAATGGCTGTGTTTCTAAAAGATTGTCTTATAATTTCACAGCTGCTACCCATTTCCTTTATTCAAGTTTTTCCCTGAAGGATAACATTTTCAGGATTTTGTAAAATTTGTTCAGAGACAAGTACCAAGGAACAATAACCTTTTTTGCCTCTCATAATTTCATCTTTTATTTCACTTCATACTTAAAATTTCAAATTTAACTCATATAACTTCAATTTTACATTGTTTTAAGTTTTTGCATCATTTATTAATAGTAGAAAAATTTTGATTTGATTTAGATCTAAATACACATATGGATCATGTAGTCTCAAAATTTATTGTTTTAACATTAAAAAACATTAAGAACATTTAGTTTTACTAATGTCATTCATTATGTATATAGTGAACACACTGAAAGATGACAGATTCATGTAATAGATTGTCATTACTTGACACTGGACTCATCTAGAGTATCTGTACCCAACTTCCCACCCAAACACAAGCCCAACTGACTGACATACTCATTACTCCCTCTAGTGGTCTCCAAAATATTTTCAAAGCTTGATCCCCATAAAGTGAGCAGTGGCAATCATTGTCCTAAAGAAATGTGCTCCTGAACTCTCCTCTGTTCTCTCTAAACTCTATAACTACTGCCTCTCTGCTTCTTACTTTCCTGCCTGCCGGAAATTTTCCTTTGTGGCTCCTATATATAAAAATACTTGAGAATCCTCTGACTCTGCTAATTATTGCTCTATCAGTCTCCTACCGATCTTTGGCAAAGTGTTCAAAGCCATCATCAATGCCGAGGTGGTATAACATCTCACTGCCCACACTTTTCTCTGACAAACGGTATGGTTTCCACTTCACCAGGTCTACTGTCGATATGCTCATGACCATCACTGAGTATATACACCAGGCCCTCGACAAGAATGGCAAAGCCCAAACTGTTGCCCTAGACAACTCCAAAATGTTTGACAGAGTCTGGCATGCTGACCTTCTATACAAGCTGCAAGGCTATGGTAATATTTAAATAGACTCTACCTCTGATATTGAGTACTTTCACCCATAAGTCTTGTGCCTTAAAACTATATTGCTATCACACATACATATGCAGAATGCGACAGATAAATTATCGTCTAAATTACGCAAAATTGAAAGTAACAGATATCTCATTTTAACAGATATATTCACCAAACTTTCACAAAAATATCTTGAAATACTAAAAAAAGGTTTCAGTAAAATCACCATTGACTTTAACTACATCTTCCAGACAACTTTGGAATCTCTTGCATCTCTTCTGGATGGTCTCCTTATTTAAGTTGGGGAATGTTGCCATAATCTTTACCTTCAGTTCATCTTTGGTATCACAAGAATTTTTGTAGTCTCTTGCTCAACTGCACCACACACAATATAATCAAGAGGGTTGCAATCTGTAGAATTAGATGGCCAGATCTAAGGGGTGACGTGGTTGCAGAAATTGTCTGACAGCCATGACTGGGTTCTCCTGTTTGTGTTCCATGGTGTATAGTTTTGTTTCCAGGCATAGAGACTTCCCGCAGCCATCAACTTGACCCTGGGTTGCACTACAACTATAAGTTACTTGTTATAGTGTGCTGATACTGAGCAAAAGCAATGGACCAAATGTTTGCACTTTCACGACCAAAAAGCAAATGACCAAAAGTCGTCGCGTCGCCAGCTCCATGCGGATGTTCCAGTTGAAAACTAAAAACTAATTAAATATTAAATTTCCAGTTCGCAGGCCTACGTGAATTTTATTTATCAGCCAATGGGAAGCCCAGAACCAAATACAAGTGTGAAATCCCAAATGAGCTGCTGTGATCCAAAAAGAAGATATAAAAAGTGGATACAGGAAGTATCACCAGGCAGACCGACTCGAGGAGAAGAGAGTAATTAGTATCTCCCTTGACCGAAGTCAAGCGGCTTACTACACTCACCTCCCTTACCTCTTTCCTTCTTCCCTGCCTCAAAAACTACTTACTGACCTAAGGAGCGAATACATCAAAGACATTCCTTACTTACATGTTCCCAAATTCCTAAGCATTAATTCTCTTTCAACATTTTATTACTATGAACATTTTAACCTCGGTTGGACCTATACTTCATGTATGACTTCAATTGTAAAAATATTAATTGATATGTGTATGTATAAAATGTTATTTTTCTACTCAAATTGCCTTTCTTGATTTGTAATCATTTTATGACTTATAGTGGGATATCTACAACAAGGCCAAATTCCTTTAACCTGCAACAGTATACAACTACCCTTCACTAGAACGGACTCTCCACTACTAACAGAAAAAGAATAGATAAGCAACCCACCATAATAGGCCTCTCTGTGTGAGGATGAATGGAGGCATGTCGCTATCACTAGTGATCACTCCAAACACTTTTGCAAACGCCATTAGACTCCTCCAACTCATTCCAAATCCTTTGCACTGTACTCAGATTGATACCCAAACACTCTGAAATGTTCATAATGGGGTATCCAGCATGAATGTCAAGCAGTTTAGCATGTTGTTTGCACATTTCTGGGTGAGTGAATTGCATCATGTTGCTCTTTTTCTCACAGACAACAAAGTACTGTTTTTACTGCAACTTGCTACAAAGCCTTAAAAAGTAACCTAAAAAACATATTCTTAAATAAAACTGTCAAATCGAGACTTTCATATGTATGGCACCAAACATATTTAAAAATATCTAAGATCAGTCGTCAAAAATGATTTGGAGCAAAAGAAGCATGTGTGAGTACTATACTTCTTTTTACCTAGTGAACTGTGAATTACAAAAAAAAAGGAACTGTAACAAATAACAAAACTGCATCACTTGAAGACTAACAACAGCAGCAACGACTAAAATGAACAGTATGTGTAACTGAAAGAGAAAGCATAATGACATAATCAAAATGCTGGTATATCCCACTACTTTAAATAAAAGGTCAGAAAGAAAGGCCCCATAAGCACTGGAAAGAGCAATTAAAGTTACTGAACGTGAGAAACCTACTCTCCAGAAACATTCATTTTATACAAAGATTTTATAAATATCAAATGCAAGTAACACTGGCTGCTTGGTTAATAAATGCCAAATGTTTTCTCATGGAGAAAAGGTTTATATTAACATAATTAAAAACAAAAAATGATAAAAAAACATATGCAGAATGATTTGTTTCCGATTGCATAAGAATGACTACAAAAAAATCTCTCACTCCTCAAATTTATAGACAAATCTTAGAAATGCATGTTTGGATATTTTCCAAACCAATAAATATAAACCAACTCTCAGTCTCACCTGTATTTTTTTTTTTTTTAATTATTTCTTGTCTGGAAGTCAGAATGCTATAATCACCTAACTGTATCCCTTTTGCCTGTGAACACAGTTCTTTGTGAACTTTTTGCCTTATTACTGTTGTTTTACTTAATTTTGATTTGCATATATATTGTCTTCTTAATATTATTTTTCCCTGTTCATTTTCACATTGTTTCAAGAGAATGTTGTCAGTTTCATTTCTTGAGCATTTTGCCAATTATACTTTACCATGGCAAATGTCTCCAGTTCTCATACAAAGAAATTATAAATTTCAAATGCAAGTAACACTGGCTGCTCGGTTAATGAATGCCAAATGTTTCCTTATGAAGAAAGAGTTAATATTACCTTTACCAAAAACAAAAGTTGATGAAAAACACATGTGCAAAGTTAGTAAAGAGAAAAGTAATAATATCCCATCATGATAATGCTAGAATGCATATTTCTTTGGTGTACAGACAAAATTATTACAACTTGTCAGGAAAATGTTCTTTCATCTCCCATAATCAACAGATATTGTACCTTTCGCTAAAAATTTAGTTGTTCCTTATGGAATTCTCATAATAAAAAAAATATTTTAGTTCTTTGGTAAAAAAAAACACTAAATTTTTTTGTAAAAAAAAAAAAAAAAATGTTGTTGAAGGATGGAATTAAAACTTTGCCTGAAAGATGGTGGAAGATAATATAGAAATATGGTGAATATGCTGTCCAATAAAGTTATTATCTAAACAAATTAAAAAGTTTTATTTTTAATTAATAAACCAATTTTTTACCAAATTTAATATAAATTTCTATGACTTAGTTTTCATTATTCATTTCAATTCATGGTTTGCTGTTTGTGATCATAAATCTTTATAATATTTTGTAGTTTTGAAGATATATGGGGATAGAAAGAGGTGCAAGACAAGGATGTGTCATCTCACCAGATTTTTTTTTAATCATCTCACCCCAAGCAAGGCTTTCCACTGCCATTATTGCGCATGGAGCTACATAGGGGAAGGTAAAGAGAAGGAGTGGTTAGACATAGGGAATGTCAGGAGGAAGGTGACAGATGAGTAAGGATAGCGAGGATGAGGGTTGGGCAGATGGGAAGAGTGTTTGATAGAATGGGAGCAGGTTAGTGTGTTAGGAGGTGTCTATTGACCTTACATTTAAACTCCTGGAGATTGTAGCCGTTGGGGAAGCAATCGTTTGGAAGGGAATTCCACAGTCGGGAAGTGCGAGGAAAGAAACTGTTGGAGTAGAAATTGTGGTTGCATTTTATCGGTTTCACTGTAAAAGGGTTGGATCTAGTTGCTAATCTAGTATCTCGTCCAAATTCGTATTTAGAGGGCACCAGTGATCTAAGTTCATCGGAGCAGAAGCCATGAAAGTATTTATAGAAGAGACACAGGGAAGCCACATCGCGCCGGTGGGAGAGAGACTGCAGGCGGTCTGCCAGTCGGTATCTATCACATTACAGACCCTCCTCTGAACATTATCAAGAAGCCTGAGAAGAATAGCAGGGGCACCCAACCAGATATGGCAGCAGTATTCAATGCACAGGCGGATGGTAGATTTATATATGTGCAGGATAGATTTAGATTGAAAAAACTTCCGGGCCCTACACAGAGAACCAACTTTCATAGCAGTGGATTTAGCAATGGATTCGATATAGTCATTCCATTTGAGGTCCGCTGAAAGTGTGAGACCAAGGAAGCGTAGTGTTTTACTCTCTGGGAGGCAAGCCTGGTCCATGCTAATGGGAGGTAGGTGAGATTGTCGATGATGGTTAATTGACAGTAGCTTCGTTTTAGAAGCATAAAAATTTACTAGCCATTTCTTACCCCAGTCCACTATGGATTGGAGGTCTTTTTCAATCTCGGCTGTGAGGTTAGCTTTGATGCTCTACACCAGATTTTTGTAGGAGGTGAGAGTAAACTGTGGTGTCATCAGCATACAAACCAACTTGGGGTCTTATGGAATCAGGGAGATCATTAATGTATATCAGGAAGAGTGTAGGACCTAAGATGGAGCCTTGGGGGACACCTGCGTTTGTATGGTAGTTCTGGGAGGTATGTCCGTTTAATACCACCTTCATTGTGCGGTTAGAGAGGAATGACTGGATTAGTTGAAACAAATGTCCAGTTATACCATAGCTCCGCAGTTTACATAGAAGGCCAGCATGCCAAACTCTGTCGAACGCCTTAGATATATCCAATGCAACGGTTCGGGATTCGCCATTCCTGTCGAGTGCCTGGTATATGTACTCGGTGATGGTCGTTAGCATATCAGCAGTAGACCTGGTGAAGCGGAAACCATATTGCTTGTCCAAGAGGAGCCTGTGTGCTGTGAGATGCTGAACCACCTCGGCGTTGATAATGGCTTCAAACACTTTGCCAAAGATCAGAAGAAGGCTGATAGGGCGGTAATTTGCAGGGTCAGAGGGTTCTCCAGTGTTTTTAAATATAGGAACTAGAGGAAGATTTCCAACAGGCAGGAAAGCAGGAAGCAGATAGGCAGAGGTTGTAGAGCTTAGAAAGGACAGAGGAGAGTTCAGGGGCACATTTCTTTAAGACTATGGTTGGGATTCCGTCACCACTGCTCGCTTTGTGAGGGTCAAGTTTTAAGATTATCTTAGAGACAAGCGAAGGTGTAATGTGGACATCATTCAGTTGTGATCTTTTCAACCTATACAGCAAGACAATTCTGAAAGTGCTAGAAGTCCTGCAAGGATTCATTATTGATGGCTGCAATGTGAACAGAATAAGATACACAGATGATACAGTTCTGATAGCAGACACAGAAAGTAACCTACAAGACCTCCTACAGGAAGTAGTTACAGAAAGTGGAAAGAAAAGGGCTAAATATAAACTACAAAAAAACACAGTGCATCATAATCAATAAAAAAAGTAGCCTAAAATGCCAAATCCAAGTAGAGAGAGTAGCAGGAACAGAAAATTAAATACCTGGGAAGTGTCCTAACAAATGACAGAAAGTGAAACACTGAGATCTGAGGGCGTATTGGTATGGTCAAAGATGTATTCCAGAAGCTGAATAGAGTATTAAGAGACAGGAAGATTTTCCTAGAAACAAAGAAGAGAGTGCTGAACTTTTTGTGATGTCTGTCCTTCAATATAGCAATAAATGTTGGAAACCTCATCAAAGATGAGGGAAAGACTTGAAGCAGCTAAAATGTGGTCCTACAGAAGGATACTGAGGATATCATGTGAGCATATCATGAACAGAACATGTGAGCAATGACAAAGTTTTGGAGAGAATTGAAACGAAAAGGAAACTGATAGTTAATATCAAGAAAAGACAACTGAAATTTCTGGGACATGTAATGAGCAAGGAGGGCTTGGAGAATGTGGGGCTCACTAGAAGGAAAGAGAGACAAGGCAAAGCAATATGTGACATACTTGGACTTGAACAGATGGATGGTGGAGTGGGGTTTGAGCAAAATAACAGAAATGTGGAGGGCCATGATTGCCTATGTCCTGAAGAGACATGGCCCATAGAAGATTGTCAGCTGTATACAACCATTTCTAAAATGAATGGTTACAAATAGATTTGAGTGAGTGATACCTGAGGTCTTTTAGTAAAGACCATGCTTTTTTTTTTTATTATTGTGGACTGGTGCTACAGATTTATAAACAAAGCACTTAACCAAATAACAAAAACCACATCACTTGAGGACGACTGATGGCAGAACAAATAAAATGGATAGCATTGTTTTTTTAAGAGAAAGTTTTTCTTGTAGAAAAAATAATATTTTCATTAATATTACTATTCAAATTTCTACAAATTACCAAGATCAAAGACCATTTGGCCAGAAAACAATAAATAACTTTTAATTTTGTTTTTTCCAAAGAATAAATATTTTTCTTAGTTACATTTACCTAATAATTATTAATAAATGGACCAGTTGAAAGAATAAGAAAAATAACTTCCTAACATAGACCTAAATATCTCTTTGAGAGATAAACTTCAGAATAATTTTGGTAATTCCATAAGTTTTGAAATATTATTTTCACATTAAAGTTTAATAATATGGTAAGCAATAAGACAGGTAAATATATGAATGAATCTGTGATGTATATTTTCAAAACAAAACAGCGAAACCGGCACAGCATTTGCGAAAGTTTATCCTTTTTGGTCTCAAAACATCATCCATTATACTACTATTTAAAAACAAAATGTAAACAAAAAAAAATGCCTATTCCCTCCCCAAAAATGTTCATTGCATCCAAGAACTATCAAAGATTATTTATAATAATAAATTTATGCACAAATAAAAGATCTATCTGCAATGCATTTAAGACATTTTAGAAGAAAATAATAATTTCATAGTGAAATCTATAAAAGAAGACATTAATAATAAAGATACTGACAGAAATGTATACAATCAACTAGTTTTCAACTTCGAAGGAACAAAAGACACTTGGCAGATGTTTATATCAAAAGTTTTCTTCAGAATTCTTTGGGTCTCCCAGAAATCAAAAGAAATAAATAAAAGCCAAAGAAATGTTGATTTTATACATTCATTTTCAAAGGCTAATACTGCCATTATGCATTATGGAATCATCTGCAGTCAAATCCTGGCTCAGTTTCAATCTTTACTTAATAAAGCTATAGATACTGCTGGTTGGCTAAGACTGAGTGTCAGGAGAATAAAAGGGAGGTAATCCACAGCAGACAATGCTGATCTGATCTTTAGAGAAACTCAGGAAAGTTAGTATAGAATGTTATTCAGAAATTCCCCAAAGACCTCCTCCTCCTTTTACATTTAGGGCAGATTTTGAAAATAAAAATGGAAAAGAAAGAATGAAACCCTTAAGATATTAAGCTGTTGTTTGTTTTTCTTTTAAGTCAAAGAAGTACAATGTGAAACAATTTTTCTTAAATTTTATGTTTTGTTTTTTGCTCATCACAATCATAGCTGTATACATGTGATGCCTTCAATTCTTTCTGCTCTGCACAACAATCTTCTTTCAGCAATGTTTTCATTTTTATCTACGTCTGTCCATACAAATGTGCATATTTGTGTGCATTTTTGCTTTGCATTGCAGATTATGATTTCTTCATGAAAATATTTCTCTAAGTCTATAAAATACTTTGTATATCAGGAACCATAAGAGATAAGTTTGCCATTGGCCATTTGTTCCAGAGCCTTGTTCCAATCTCTTGGCTTCATTTGATCAAATCTCTTTTCACGCTTGTTGGCTGATGAGAAGCAAATAGAGTTTGGAAGGTTAATCCGTTGTACTGAAATCCAGAAGACATTGGAAGTTACTACCCATTTTTTTTTTTTTTTTTTTTTTAAGCATAATAACAATAGACAATCAGCCAATTGTAGTGATCTTTTTCAGAACTCCATTCTGATCTCTAACTGCACCTGGTACTATCTTGAATGGTTAACAAATCTGTATATTTTTTTTGTTTTTTCAACATAATCTAATTTCACTCAAGTTAATCTGAAGTGATAGAAATCTGTTTTGTTAATTTGCTTTTTGTTGGAAATTTTGTTACATCTTTTGTAAGAAACTGACATGAAAAAATATTATCACAAAATTTAAACTGTTTGTGAATCATTTCATTGCTTATATAAAAGATGAATTGAAATATCAATCGTATTTGTTTTGCACAACTTTAGAATTCTTAATACAATATGATCAAAAAGTATTTGATGTCAATTGCAATCATGGTAATTTCCTATTACAGAATTTCATAGGTAATATTTATTTGTTAAAATTATTCCAGTAGAAAAGATTTTTAGTTTTTGATGAAATATTTGTCTTAAATAAATTTCGGATAATTTTTTTCCTTATTTGGTATTTTATCAAATTTTAATTGACCTTTTATAGAAATTTATTGGTACAAGACCAAACTTATGAGAAATGAATTCACTAAAATCAAGTTTTTATACTGATATTATAAAAAGAATTCCAAATTGAACCCTTTATTTAATGAACAAGTGTAGACTGCTCTCATTCCACTACCTATGTCTAGGAATATCACATTTAATTCTTACTTTCAGTGCTACTCAGTTTTTGCTCTCCCTATTTTCACTATGTCCATGTACATTATTACTATGTGACTAAATTGATGAACCAATGATTTAATCAACTAGACCCACAGGACACTTCACTGTGGAGAAATTGGAGCCTTAAACTTCACCTGCCTACTGAGGACCATCCCTGCTTCTTTCTGCTCATCATGCACTCACTGAAGGTTTTTGTTTTATGAAGCAGTTCTTCTTTTTCATGTGCCATGTCCCTTCAGGACATAGGCGAACATGCACTTCCATTTGGCTGTGTCTTGTTGCTCTCAATATTTTTCCTCTTGGTATTACTTCCAAGTGCTGCTCCACCAACCATTTGTTTAGACTTAACAAGTACTTTCCCCTGTCTCTCCTTCTATTTATCTAACCTGTGAGTATTATGTTCTCCAGGCCCTCCTTCCTCATTACATGTCCAAGGAACCTCATTTGTTTTTTCCTGATATTTAGTATGTCTTCTTCTCATGTGTATCCTTTCCAACACCTCATCATTGTGCACATGCTCTGTCTATGGTATCCTCAGCATCCTTCTGTAAAACCACATTTCTGCTGCCTCAAACCTCTCCTTCATCTTTGATGAGATCATCCAGTATTCACTTCCATACAGAAGGACAGATATCACATAGAAATCCCGCACTCTTTTCTTTGTTTCTAATGAGATTTTCTTGTTTTTCAGTACTCTGGTTAGCTTCTGAAATGTGCTTTTGGCCATGCAAATGCGTCTTTGGATCTCCATGTCACACTTTCTATCCTCTGTCAAAACACTTCCCAGGTATTTAAATTTTTTTACTTATTTTATTTTAGTTTCTCTGAAATAAATAAAATGTTCAGTCCAGAATTCCCTGTAGGCTATCCTGATGAAGGTCAGAGAGCATGATGACTGAAATGTTGTAAATGACAACAATGAAGATGAGGGCAATAGTCTAGATGTAAATATTGTTTATAATTATAACTTTTCATTTCAGACATTCCGAATCTAATCATCACTTTTTAAAACAACAAATATTGCTGAAGAGTGAAGGTATTTAAAAAAGTTGTCATGTAAATAACCATCTTTCTAACACTCTGTCTTAATGCAGGTATGTTTGTCCATGTTTGCCAAACCAACTTTGAAAATGTTGCCAAGGTTGGTTTTAAAATAAGAAACAATTGTAACAAACATTTTTTCTGGGCTGTGTCACTTCAGGATGTTAGTGATGTGGCAATCTTAAAAAATATTTCTTTTGAAAAAAACAAAAATAAAGCTTATTTTTTGTGAACCAAAGAGGGATAACAATATTGTTGTGAAAAACTGGAGTTAAGTAGTTAAAGAAACTGATGCTTTTTTCCTGGTGTACAGTTGGGTGTGTAGTTAGGAAAGTTAGCTTGCATGTATAGTTGTCATAGTTACCTTTCATTAGCCTTTGAGATTTCACTCACTCGATTGACTCAGTTGATTAAAAACTTAATTGGGTGATTAAAGTTTATTGCCTTACTTGCCTGCGGTCAATTGAAACGTGTCCCTTCAAATATAGAAAAAGAATCTTTTTACAACCCCAAATTATGCCATTGAAGATTCACAAATTACTTAGAATGACCTACAATGACATTATTGATCCCTTGGGTCTTATGCAGGGCACTTGATTTACGTCAAAATGTGTGGTTAAACAAAAGACAGTGACATCCCGCAATCATCAAAGCAAGATCTGACAAATGAAATTTAAATTGACAATCCCGATCAGTGTAAACATTTATTTAATTAACGCTTCCAGAGTGGAGCCAAAATGTCTCTGTCACCCAGATTAAAGATGCTCACAGATTTATAGAAACTTATTTGGAAAAATCTCATCCTTGACTCAACATCTATATTTTCTTCCTGCTTACAAAAAGTAAAAATGAATATTTGAAAGAAAGAAAAAATATATGCATACTTCTTTCAACCATGCACCAAAAAACAAATACAAGTAATTGTTTCATAGAAAATCATTGAGAAAATCAAATTTGTCATTTTTTTGTCGTCTATGAGATGGAGGTTGTAGTAAAACAGAAGAAAGAAACTACAAATTTAAGTACCTCCACTCAATTGCCAAAAAACAGCAAATCATGATGTTAAAAGGGTTCAGACTTAATAAAAACAAGGTTTTATCATCAAAATATTTGCTATTATTAAGGGGAAAAATCAAATTTTGTTATTACTTGCAAAGATTTTTAAGTCCTTTCTAACACGTTTGAAATTTTAATTAAAATTTCATGTTTTGTTTTCCATCAGCAATACATGCTATGTTTGTGTAAGGCGACTATAAAGAAAATGGAGTCGGTTGAGTAAATTTTCTCTCACTCTCAATGGCCGGTCGACTGATTTCTTTTTTAAATCTCAAAGGCTGCCTTTCATGTATGATTATCATGGTTGTCTCTGGTTATGATGGTCACCTAAGATATCTGATTATGATGATTACTTTGCATGTTTTTTCTTTTCATGGTTGAAAAAGACCTCCAATCCATATTGGACTGGGGTAAGAAATGGCTAGTAAATTTTTATGCTTCTAAAACGAAGCTACTCTCAATTAACCATCATCGACAATCTCACCTACCTCCCATTAGCATGGACCAGGCTTGCCTCCCAGAGAGTAAAACACTGCGCCTCCTTGGTCTCACACTTTCAGCGGACTTCAAATGGAATGACTATATCGAATCCATTGCTAAATCCGCTGCTATGAAAGTCGGTTCTCTGTGTAGGGCCCGGAAGTTTTTTCCGTCTGAATCTATCCTGCACATTTATAAATCTACCATCCACCCGTGCATTGAATACTGCTGCCATATCTGGTCGGGTGCCCCTGCTATTCTCCTCGGGCTTCTCAATAAGGTTCAGAGGAGGGTCTGTAATGTGATAGATATCGACTTGGCAGACTGCCTGCAGTCTCTCTCCCACTGGCGCGATGTAGCTTCCCTGTGTCTCTTCTATAAATACTTTCACGGCTTCTGCTCCAATGAACTTAGATCACTAGTGCCCCCTAAATACGAATTTGAACGAGATACTAGATTAGCAACTAGATCCGACCCTTTTACAGTGAAACTGATAAAATGCAACCACAACTTCTACTCCAACAGTTTCTTTCCTCGCACTTCCCGACTGTGGAATTATCTTCCACATGACTGCTTCCCCGACGGCTACAATCTCCAGGAGTTTAAATGTAAGGTCAATAGACACCTCCTAACACACTAACCTGCTCCCATTCTATCAAACACTCTTCCCATCTGCCCAACCCTCATCCTCGCTATCCTTACTCATCTGTCACCTTCCTTCTGACATTCCCTATGTCTAACCACTCCTTCTCTTTACCTTCCCCTATGTAGCCCCATGCACAATAGTGGCAGTGGAATGCCTTGCTTGGGGTGAGATGATTTAAAAAAAAAAAAATCTTATTGTGCGATTAGCATGGCTTCTTTGTGTAGTTAGGAAGGTTACTTTGCATATGTGATTACAATGATTACCTCGAATATTTTGCTATGATCAGGCTTATCTTTCACATATGGTTATGATTATTACCTCAGATATCTGTGTATCATTCTTAACTTAGGTGTGTGTTTGGGAAGGTTACCTTGCATGCATTGTTATAATAGTTAACTTTCATAGCTATCTCAGGTTATGATGGTCATCTCAGGTGTCTATGATGGTTACATGCTTGTATTTTTTTTTTTTCATGGTTACCTTATTACATTATAATAGTTACCTTTTATGGCTATCTCAGGTTATGATGGTCAACTAAGATTCTAGTTATGATAGTCATCTCAGGTATCTTTGATGGTTATTTGTGCATGTGTATCAGTATTAACTTGGGTGTGTGATTCAGAATGTTATCTGAAGTGTGTAGAAATCATGGCTCTCCCTGGTGTCTGACTGTGATAGTTCTAATTATATTAGAATATGGTGGATTAAAGCAATTCTGAAAATGTTTTTCTTTTCTCATTAAGAAGAGAGTCTAAAACATTCAAACTATCGAGATTCAATATCGACAATCATTTTTGCGACATCATCTGGAATGTTTATGTTCTCTAATGAGGTGCCAGTTAGAAGAGACAAAATACATTTCAAATAAGTACTGGAATATGTGGGCTCATTCCTTATTATACGACTAACGATGATGATCATTTCATTCAAAATGATGTTTTTATTAGTGATCACATTTCAGACAACGATAAGATAAAAAATTTTATGGTGATGCAATGATTTTGACAGTATTAGTTAAGAAATGATATTCTTGGTAAATAGTGGAATAATAGTATTAGTGGTAAGAATAGCGGATAATTATCATAGCAATAGTGACAATGATGATGATGGTCATGTTAACCAATATGTTGATGGTAGTATGCATTAAGGGTAGTTAAGGACAAGTAAAGGGTGGGAGAGGGAACCAGACAGCTATCATTTCACCCATCAGCAACTTCAAGTGCTCTACTTATTCATTCTACAACTCATCATTTGCATGGATGACAGCTAGCAGAACCTTGCAACACATTAAATATACACATTATTGGCACCTGATGTGTGTTGCCATCCAACATAACCCTTTCATGTCAGTAATGTACCACCATTTACTGCTACACCTGACAAGAGACCTGCCCAATTTAGGGAAATAGTTGTCCAGTCATCAGATTTTTCCATTTTAGTTAGACATGGAGTGAAAGTGTACAGTGACAGTCAAAATCCATTGTTTATGTCTTCATTAATGGCATATTATTTTAAAGGACTCACCTGTCAAGTATGATATTGAAGGTAGGAAATTATTTTAATTTTTCATGTGAAAATAATTTTAAGGATTACACCTAGAATTTGTGGAAAATTCCCATTTCCCTCAAGTATAATTAAAAAAAAAAAACCATTTCACCCACAAGCATGGCAATATCACCACTAAGGTAATCAGTGTTAGAGGCTATGAGAAAAAAATAATATTAAGGAGAGAGAGAACAATAAAAGAAACTCTGTTCTGTTTTTTATCAGCATGGCTGATGCTAACCTTCATGAAAGTTACTTTTTTGGTTAATATTCTTTGCTGACAAGAAGTAGAAAGACTAGATTAAATCTATTGCTTGGTCAGTTGCTAAGAAAGTTGGTTCACTGATTTATTCTAGACAATTTTTCTATGCTGAATCTGTAAACTCTTTTGGCTGAGGCTTCAGAATACACCAACTGCATCTCTGTAGAGGATACCACACCCCAATGAGGCATCCTTGGCATGACTGTAAACTACACCTGAAGCAAGGTCTCTTACTGGGAGGTTTTGAGGAGCATAGTATCACCACTTAATTGCTGCTGTTCCCAGATCTACCCTGACCCAGGATGGTAGCACCTGTTAAGGTTCTAGCTATTGGCAAATAGTTAACCCCCTACACTGGTGTTAATCCTGGGCATGATGATAAACTGCATCTGGCAACAAGGTCTCTGACGAAAGAAAAAAGTTGTTTTTTTTTGTTTTGTTTTGTTTTTTTTCATTAAATATCCTACCTTGACCAAAAGATGTATTTTCTTTTTTAAAATTAATTACTTAAATGCAGGCAAATAATAAGTAAAGAAAATCATTAAAAAATTTAGCATATATTCCACAAATTTTTCATTTAGAGAAGTTAATTTCTTTTTTAAGTTACTGAAAATGATATAAAACTTTTTTTTAAATATAGAATAAACAGCAAAATATCTTGTATCTTGATTCTAAAACATTGCAAAATATTTTGAATAATAGGAACATAAAAATGCAAACAGTCAAGTCATTTATTTTTGACAAGAAAAAATAACTGGAAAATTACAAAGCTAAACATCAACTGTAGTCACTTATTTTTGTTTTTTTTTAACTCCATTGTGAAGCCTGAAAAATTTTTTCTTGACCTTATTGTGTCTTATCTGTGCTTGTTCATATGATTGCAGCTAAAATAATTGGCTTTCAACTTTGGTTTGAGAGGATTAGAATTTGTTTGTGATAGGAGGTGTCTTTTTAGGGAAATATATTAATAAATGTACCCTGGAAAATATAAATATCTTTGCAGTATATGACAGAGTAAAAAATATATAGAAAAAGTAAAAATAATATAAATTCCAATGAGGAGAGGAAGGCTATTATTCAGTGATTTATTGAAATTTGATACTTTCTTTTCATATCATCTACCATGTCTGGATTATGGCACACTTGCCTGCCAAGGAGCCCACTAGGTGGCACTGTTTCAGGAATATAAAAAGATGGTACAATAAAATTTCTCTTTTTTTTTTACTCCAGAATATATTTGCAAAAACAACAGAACTTCTCTTTGCCAAGCGAGATTTCAGACAACCATGTCGTACATCTCACACATACAAATTTTCTCACAGCAAAGCCTACAAATATTTTTTTCACATTTTACTATCTGTGTACACACAAGTAGTATATTTTCTATGATTATGAACTATGTTATTCCTTATATAAAAGTATATATGTAAATTCCTTGATATGTTGAAATTTATTCTTATTGAAAATGTCGAATTCATTTCTTTTATTTTTAAAAGAAATGAATTTAATCTGAGAGTTTGTTAAATTTAATCTGAGAGTTTTACTCCTGGAAAGTGCTTTTTTATCATCTATTTTCAATTTTGTATTTTTTTAATAAAATTATGGAAATTGGACACTTTTTTTAATATAATTTATTATAAGTGTATAACAACTCACCTATCCATCTATCGACTTAAAAATGATATTTCCTCTCAAGGGGAGATATAGTTTTACACTGTCAACCCTTTTCCTTGACATTTATATTCCATTCCAGTCACAGACCAATTACATGTTGTTTTTGAAAAGAATTAATGTCATAAGGAACATTATTTTTTAATTGGTTGGACAGATAAATATATAAAACTATTTTAACATATCCACTGCTAGGAAGGTTGGGTCACTGTGTTGGGCCAGGATGTTTTTCTTGCCTGAATCCATCCTGCATATATACAAATCAACCATTCGTCCATGCATGGAGTACTGCTGCCATATATGGTCAGGTGCCCCCACTGTTCATCTCGATGTTCTTGACAGGCTCCAAAGGAGAATTAGTAATGTGATAGATAGCGACTTGGCGGCTCGACTCCAGCCACTTTCCCACCAACGGGATGTGGCTTCCCTTTGTTCTATAAATACTTTCATGGCTTCTGCTCCGATGAACTTAAGTCACTGGTGCCTCTGCAACAGGTGTTTACTCGTGCAACCAGACTGGTAAGTGGATCTCACCCATTCACAGATCAACCAAATGCAGACGACAGTTCTACTTCTGCAGCTTTTTTTCTTGCACTTCCAGCCTGTGAAACTCGCTTCCTTATTCTTGCTTCCCTGATGGCTACAACGTCCGGGAATTTAAATGCAAGGTCAATACTCATTTCTTAACTACCCTGACCCTAGTTCTTTCTTTACCACCCTGACCCTAGTTCTTTCTTTACCACCCTGACCCTAGTTCTTTCTTTACTACCCTGACCCTAGTTCTTTCTTCACCACCCTGTATATCCTTTCCTTTCTCTCCACCTCTGCAGCTGTCATCACACCTGTATTCCCTCCCTTCTCCTGCTCCTTTCTAACTAGTTCGTCCCTCTCTTCACTCTCTTCTATCTAATTGTTTTACTCTTATGTAGCCCCCTGCACATCAGTGATGCTACTACCTTGCTCGGGGTGATATGATTAAAAAAAAAAAAGAAATATCTATATATATATATATATATATATATATATATATATTACATGTGTGTGTGTATGCATGTACCTATAGAAGTTTATGGCCATATAACCTTAAAAAAATCAGTTCCCATATGATTACTGGAGTTCAGCAACATTAAGTCTGGTCAGTATCTAAATGGGTGATTGCTTGGGAAAACCAAGTTGTAAATCTAGATGTATAGGTTGGGTAATGGATAATGGCTCAGAATTTTTAATCACTGAGTTGAATTTCAATGAGGTTCATTATATTCACTTATCTGCAAATACCATTAGAAAATGTATGAATCAACCTCTTCTCCTCCAATCTATGGGTTAATTAAGACTTGTATAATTAAATCATTATCATCTAAAAAAAACTTTCTGAGAATCTAAAAATGTATTTTTTTGGCATTAAATAACACACAAAGTGTTGATAAGTCGTAAAAAATGAATCAATCAACCAAATGTACCCGCCAACATTGTAATATATATACAGCTCAAAATGGCCATTTTATTACATAGGTAGGAAAGAGGTCTTGAAAAATTTGATAGTCACAGGGCAGATTGAAAGTAAGAATGACAGGAAAACTATACATAACCTAGCTAGCAAGCTTGTATAAATGGAGATAGAACAGGGTTGTGAAAGGATGATAAAATTTATTATTTATTAAATTGTGGAGAGACAAGATTGCAAACATCCTGAAGAGACTCAGCAAATAAAAGAAGCAGTAGTGAACTGTTATCTCAAAGTTAGGACAGATATTGTATTTTAAACATTCTAAAAAACCTAATAGATGTAGGCTAAATGTTGTATGGAAGATCCGTAAAGCTTCAGTTCTTGACATCTTTAGCAGGTGCAAGGAATCTGTGATTAGAATTCCAGATAACAGGGGTTTCTTTAGTGAGCCAGAATGTATTAGTTTATCATTCTTGGAAGTTTTGGGAATCGGCCCATAAAGGACTTTCAGATTCAAAGTCAGGGTCAAACCCTCAGCAAATACCGTTTATGCATCATACCACATAATCTATACACTGTCAGATTATATATATATATATATATATATATATATATATACACACACACATATCTACCTCTCTCTCTCTCATATATATATATATATTTTTACAGATATCTACTTTTGTTATATATGTTCATGAAATTTTATATGTATACTCACATATACACATGCATACATATTTAATATATATATATATATATATATATATATATATATATATAATTATTGTTAACCAGTTTTGGATCATAATTAAATTAGACTAGTATACAGTTGTAGTAGAAAGTGCTCAATACATATATGATGTATAATGTAAAGCTTTTGAATATTTTTCATTTGAAAATCAGTTACATATGCAACCTTTGTTTCAAATTTTTGGTATCTTCAGGTGATTTATATATATATATATATATATATATATATATATAAAATATATTTTTTAATGTGAAATTATTGCTTATTACTATAATGTTTTTAGTGGGTTCATCTGCTTGAGTTGCTATCCCTGTTTTTTTTATTGTTTTAAACAATGGAATTAATAACAACTGGCCTAAATAAAGAGATAATAAAAATTGTATTGCCTGACAGGGAAATGGGATACAGTTTAAATTCCTATCAGAGGCACAATTTTTATTTAATAGGACTTCTTAATCTAGGTCAGTCATTATTAACATCACTGTTTAAAAAAAAATAAAGAAAACAATATCTACTTAAATACATATACCAACTAAAAATAATGTTTTATAGTAATAATATATATTGTTTCCAGAACAAAAAAGAAATTACTAAATGGTTGATCAGAAGTAATGTCTCAATGTAATCACACCTAAAAATGCATCTTAGGATCATACAAACCTGGATGAAAGTGTCTTAAGATCCTTAAGTAATTCCTCCCTAATTTTAAAAATTTTTAGGTGTTTAAAAATTTCAGTCATGCATTCATAAAAATCCCTGTTGTATGTTTGAAAAACGTTGGAAAATCAATTATTACAAGTCACTAGAAGATACCGAAATGTTGAAACCTAGATTGCAAAAATAACTCATGTCCAAATTAAAAATATTCAAAATCTCTACATGTACTGAGCACTTTTAATACAACTGTGTTCTTGCCTAACCGAATTATGACCAAAAATTAACAATATATATATCTATATATATATATATAAAAGGAAATCTGTGAGTTTGTATGTGACTGTAATCTATGAGACCTACATTTTTTATGCTATGCCATTCAAACTTTCTAGGGACACACCTCTTCAGGGAAGCCAGATCAACACATACTTCTGAGTTTAAGTGCAGCAATTTTCCCTTTTGCACTTTTTGGCCAGGGGAGCCGGTTGTTTACATTTGCTCCATAAAACATCTAAGATGGTTGCTAGCTTACATTACAGAAATCAAATCACATGTGTCAAACATGACTAAAAAAAAATGAGCCTTTATATTTAATTTTTATTCCGATGTTTTAAAAATTAATTTGGTCAACAAAAAAATGTGAATACTTTTCCCCGTAATTTTGAAACAAAAGAAATATTTTTACAAAAAAGTGTTTTTTCAAACAAAAACAAAATATGTAAACAAAACAAATGCCAATGGTTAATTTAATTATTTAAGTCCTTTTTTTTATTTTTTTTCAGATTTAATATTTCATACTTCAGAAAATAAAATTAAAAAAATATTTCATGCAGGAAATCAACTGTCTGTAAATCGTGTGGCATTAATGTAACTTGTTCCTCTAAAATTAAATGTCTACATTTTTAAATATGTTTTTAAAGTTTCTGAAATTCATTAAGTCAACAAAAAATGTAAATATTTTCCCCTATAATTTTAAAACAAATGCAATGTTGTTTACAATGTCACACAAAACATCAACTCACGTTTACGCAAAACAAAAAAAAATAGATTTTTTTAATAGAAGTTTTGATAATTTTTAAACAAGAATTTTTTATATAATTATTTTTTATATAACTTAGTTTTAAAGTGAGGCAGTGACTATAAGTGCTCGGAAATCGCAACACACTGCATTAATTATCTAATTAAAAAATGTTTTGAGTTGCATGGGCAATGCCAGGCTATGATGCTAGTGTATATATATATATATATATATATATATATGTGTGTGTGTATTTAGGTAGCCAGTTAGTTAAGTGGCATATGTGAAACACGCTTTGGGTGATCATGTCTCAAAAGAAACATGACTGACTGATTATCCCACAGTATGTTACCATTGCTTTCTGTGGTAGACTGGCTGCTAGCCAAGGCTATTGAACCCAATCTGTCCTATTATTTAACCCATAACTGGGGGGAAGAGACAGATTAATACCTTTCCTAAGGGTATTTGTGCATAAGTGAAAGCAAGGAATGTAACTGAAATTTGTCGTTCCAAGTCGATATCCACTGCACCACAACACACATCATTTAGATAGTAACCTCCCTTTTTATTCAAGTTTCATTAAAGATGACAGACAAGGTTACTATGGTTAAGTTTTTATATAACTTTTTATATCATATTATACTAACAGTATAGCAACATCAGTTATGCTGCTAGTAAATTAATAAAACAATGTTAAAAATAATGGCCACTGATTTGATTTTATTCCTGGAAAACTTAGTTGATCTTACTGTTTTGTTTTTCACACGGTAAAGTTATTCCCTTCTAATCATCAGTTATCGCTAGAAAAAAGCAATAAATAAAAATTATAGATCGCTGCCATGATAGTAAGCTCTTAAAAAAAGGGAGATAATTGATGCAATAAAAATGGGAGCTCTTTTGTGGTGCCAAAGTGCAGTATTGCACGAAAATGAACTGTACAAATCTGATACTCATTAACCTATTATTTTAGTGCAGACTGACTGATGGGCATGTCTGTCAAATGTTTGATAGATAGGTAAGTACATATGTGCTTCTCTCATTCTCTCTCTCTCTCTTGAGCTCTTTATTTCTCTTTGCTCTTCAAAATAGATTAAATAAATCTCAATTTGTTATTTTTAGCCTGATTTTGTAATCAGGTATTACTAGGTCAGCAAGATAAAAAAAGACACAGTATCTATCACTGTGACATGCTTAACCCAAAATTTTGCTTACACCATCAGCCATTAACTTATTTTTTAATGATAGGATTATATTCAATGAACATTTTTGTGTTACAGTCAGTAAGTTAAGTGCCATACGTGATACACGCTTGGGCGATCATGTCTCAAAAGAGACATGACTGACTGGGCAGAAGATTATACCGCAGGAGGTTGCCATTGCTTTCTGTGGTAGACTGGTTGCCGACCAAGGCTATAGAACCCAATCTGTCCTGTTATTTATCCCATAACTGGAGGGAATAGGTGGATTAATACCTTTCCCCAAGGATATTTGCGTGTAAGTGAATGCAATGAATTCAGCTAAAATTTGAACTCGGCTCCCTGATTTCTCGTTCTGAGCTGATATCCAATGCACCACAATGCACATCCAATGAAAAAATATATAAACATGTGGCAAGAACTGTATATCCCATTGAAATAAAAGTAAATATATTTTGTGCAGATTATAAAAAAATAATTCCTTCTCTGTTTTTATTTTGAAAACACATTTCTAACAAATGTTAGACATTTAAACATTTTAACATATGTTGTATATTAATCCATCTCTTCCCTCCAGTTATGGGTTAAATAGCAGAACAGATCTGGTTCTATAGCCTTGGCTGGCAACCTGTCTACTGCAGAAAGTAATGGCAACCTACTGTGAGATAATCTTCTGCCCAGTCAGTCATATCTCTTTTGAGACATGATTGCCCAAGTGTGCATCATGTATGGCACTTAACTGGCTGACTGTGTATTGTAAGTTCTAAAACTAAGAGATAAGTTGAAGAAAAGATTAGCATTTGGTCTGAATACATATCATATCTTTAAAAATCTAGCATTCATCCATATATTGAATATTGCTGTCACATTTGGTTTGATGTTTCTAAAGAGTGCTGAAGTGTTATATGATATCTATCCTCCTGTATGGTAGTGAATACTGGACAATCTCCTGAAGGATGAAGAAGAGACTCAAACCAACAAAAATGCTACTCTACAGCAGGATACTAAGGATGCCATGAGCAGAACATATTAGCAACAACAAGATTTTGGAGAGGATGCAAATGAAAAGGAGGCTTATACTTAGCATCAGGAAGAGACAGATGAGATTTCCGGGACATGTAATGAGGAAGTAGCGCTTGGGGAATTTAATACTCACAGGATGGATAGAAAAAAAGACAGAAGAAAGCATCACAAGACATTCTTGATGAGCTTGAACAAGTGAATGGCAAAAGGGGTTTAGAAGAATACCAAGAGAAAAAATGTTAAGGGCAATAAAGGATAGGGCAAGTAAAGTCCATGATGGCCTACATCCTCATAGGATACAGCTCATAAAAAAAGACGATTTAGAAATATTTGATAAAATACAAAGAAGAATCTCTAATATTATTGGTCCTGACTTGGCATTTTAACTTCAGTCACTTTCTCATCACCATAACACAGCTTCACTCTTTTCTGTAAATATTTTTATGATAATTGTTCTAATGAGCTTTCCTCTTTGGTAACTAGATTTCTTTTTCTTTTTTTTTTTAATTATATCACCCCGAGCAAGGCAGTAGCGCCACTGATGTGCAGGGGGCTATGTAAGAGTGAAAAATATTGGAAAAGAGAAAGCCGGAAATCACATCCTAAACAGGGAACAAGGGATGAGCCGCTTCACTTGTTCAACAAATGTGGGTGGAATGTGAACCGGGCGATAGTTTAGTCTATCTACTTCAATTGAAAAAAAAAAGAAAAGAGTGAGATGATTGGAAAAGAGAAAGCCTGAAACCACATCCTAAACAGGGAACAAGGGATGATGCATCTAAATGCAGTTATAGATTAGCAGCAGGATCTCATGCATTCAATATTGCTGTCACATAACCTCTTGTGTTTCTCATAATTTTACAGTTGAAATAGCTAGATATAAAGGTAAATTCTATACTAATGGTTTATTTTCTCACACTTCTTGCTTGCAGAACTGTCTTTTGACTTCTTGCTTTTCAGTCACAATTAATCTTCAAAAATTTTGATGAAATGTCAAACATTATCTACTGTCTTAATTTATGTTCTTTTATTGTTCTCTATTCTTAATAAGGTTTTCTTTTTCTCATATTTTATCACATCAAGTAACCCCTTGCTTCTTAGTAGATTTATTGCCTTGGTTAGAATGAAGTGATTAAAGAAAAAATATTCTATGTGCCATGTCACTTGAGGATATTGGCATTTATGGCCTTCCCCATCTCCCTATCCTTAGTAGCTCTTAATAAGTTTTTTCTTGTTACCCCTCCCAAACCCTGCTCTGCTATCCAATTGCTCATGCCATCAAGTACACATTGCATTTCCTTGTTTCTCTTTGCCTCTATCTAACTTGTGAGTATTAGATTTTTCAAGCCCTTCTTTCTCATTACATGTCTCAGGAACTTCAGCTGTATTTTCCTGCTGTTAAGTATTACTTTCCTTTTTGTTTCCATCCTCTCTAGAACCTCATTGTTGCTCACATGTTTGGTCCATGGTATCCTCAGCATCCTACTGTAGAACTACAAAAATAAAAGTAACAAAAATTTCTAGTTCAAAATAAAAGAATGCTCTCAAAACTATCAGAAATTAAAAAAGGTGAATTAAACTTATTGTCCAGTTCAAACTTTGTCAGTCTTTTGAACAGGAGTAAAACTTTTTCCCTCATGTCCATTTAAGTATTGCCATTCTGGGTTCTTCTAAAATATATTTCAATTCTATACTAATAATGTCTCTACCTCAACTCTGAAATTTTATTTACTATCTATATATTTTTTTCCTCAACAGATGTAGATTGGTTTGCCTATCATTTAGTTCATTCTACTTCCTGGTCTTCTGAATAAGAGTTTCCTGTTTAGGATTGGGTTTTTGGATCCTTCTGAAGTTCTCAGTTGCTCCTTGTGTCTTAGTGGCATTATTACCCTACTTGGGGTGAATTGATGAAGGTCTTTAAAGCTATGATCACCAAAGACTTGAAAAGGCTTGAAGTGTTAAAGGAAAAACCCTTATAATCTTTGATATTAATTTTTATCTACCTATTCTTTTGTTATTTTACATTTAATGTTCTCAAATTTATCAAACCAGTTTAACAAACTTCAACAACATATTCACAATTTCATAAAACTAGTTTAATCATGAATACTTGATTTACTACCATTTTTGATGTGGTGTTTAAGAATTCCTTCTGTCAAAACATGAAAAAATAGCTTCAGATTTTGCTCTTCACTTTGAAGAGTTAATATATACAGTGTGCAATGCATGATATCATCTAAATTACACAAAAATAAAATAATCCTGGCATTTTATTTTAACAGATATATTTACCAAGATTACACAAAACTATCTTGAAATACTAGTACCACCTCCTCAAGATATTTGATGTAGAAATTTGTGTTGAGTCTGAGGCCCTTTGGGAAGATGAATGGAGGCATAACATCCCCATCACTAGTGATCATTTCAAACACGTTCATAACCACCATTAAACTACTTCTCTGACTTTTTCCAAATCCTCTGCACTGTCCTCAGACTGATACCCAAATACTCTGAAATATTTGTATTGAAGTTTCCTGCACAAATGCCAAGCAGTACAGCATGTCATTTCCAAATTTCTGGCAGTGAATTGTGCTGTGGTACTCTTTTTCTCATAGATGATGCCCAACTAACCCTACTATACTGCACAATCAACAAAATTTTTAAAAAATTCACATATGCAAAATTAAAAAATATAAAAGGGGGACAATTTACCCATTGCACCTTGTAGATATGTTTTTTTTTTTTTTTTTTTTTTTTTTTTTTTTTTTTTTTTGACTTGCCAAAATCTGAGAGCCAATTTTAATGTCCGACCCAGTGGGATTGAATAGGGTCTGCTGCTTTCTAGTCTAAAATACCTGAAGTTGTCAACCCACATCTTACTTTAAATGAAAAGTTGTTAGTTCTAAAGCAGAACGGATGAGAATCGTCAGTCAGGGAGAGTAAGCATGGGAAATCTGCTCTTCTCAGATTTCAAGTGTAATAAATACAAGGATTCTAACAGGGGAAAAATATCCTAATTTTTAACAAGTTGTTAGATATAATTAGACCATACTATCAAGGTTGACAATGGGCGTAACAGTTTTGATGCTATTACCTGAACTGGTAAAATAGTTATGGGAGAGTGGTTTTTCTAAGTGGTCATTCATACATTCTATGTCATTTAGCTATGGGAGACAAAGTGCAGGGAGATGGAAACTTATGCCTTTCATAAAATATGACCAAACATTTTTTGGCCAGGACTTGAACTTGGTTCAATAAGTTTGTTTTACTCCTCACACCAACACCTCTTTATAAATATTTGACTAGCATTTGAACTCTCAGTTTGAAATACTCATGAACCATCTCAGTGGAAAATAGGCAACTATCTCAAACATAGAGCTGATTTTTATTTATTAGTATATCAGAATTTGATGCATTGGAATGATTCACTGATGGACTGTCTTATTCCAGTATGTGAAGATAAACATTCTTTAGACTTCATTCATTCTAATGCATGAAGAAGCACATTCTTAGCTTCATTTATTCTAATGTATCAAGACACACATTCCTTAGGCTTCATTCATTATTCATTCAGTTTAATGTGAAAAGATACCTATTTCTTGGTCTTCAATTTTGACAAGAATTTTATCAAAATTTTGCAAACTCAACAATTTTTTGCTGTGCTTTAAAAATATGTATTATAATTTTGGAATTACTTTGAAGTTATTGAGTATGTTAGTGGTTTCATAAGGATCAAGTAGCTCCAACTTCAAATAAATATCAACATCAATTCTTATCATTTTTGCTCAATGTAAGAGGCAATGATCTGTTTATGTAGAAATTGTTAAATTATAATGCAAATACAATTCCCTCTACTGCCATGTTTCCTCTCTCTGTTTAGTAATAAAAGAAACAAAGAAAATTGTTGATTATTGATGATTCACCTCAAAATTTCAGACAAAATGTTTTATATATTTTTATGATCTATACTTCATTAACTTTGCTTTTAATGTAATCATATTTTATTCTTAATAAATCTCATTGGGTCAGAATATGAACTACCTATAGTATCTTCATTGTATTGAAAGAAAACCTTGAAACTTGAACATGATTATGTGAGCTGAAGCCTCATCAGTACAAAATAAACAAAAACAAAGAAGCAATTAATTTATAGAAGGAAAAAAAATGAAAAATGAAATTTGAAAAGTCATTTAATTTATGCTCTACCTCTGTCTGAACAGAAAAGAAATACTTTTACCTGTAATAAACTTGCAATCTATCAATTTAAAAAGATTTGTTTATTGTAAAGACCTTCAGAGTTTTATATGAAAACTGGCAGTATAGCCCGGTGTTGCTCAGGTGTAATGAAAGCTTTAAAACTAATCCATGGTCCTGGAGCTCAGACTTTTTGGACGTTGGCATGAAAGACTAAAAAGCAATAGTTCTTTCCAGTTAAAGCAAAACTGTAGACTGAAAGAAAAATGAATGGATATAAGTCAAATTTTGATTTCCTGGTATCGATATCAAAAAAGGTTTTTTCGTTGTAAACTGAATTTTGAAGGCTAAAGAAGTCCTCTGTGTAAATGGTATCATGGCTGAGACTAAAAACTACAATTATACCTACTTAGAGCCAAACCTGGAGCAAAAACTAAAACAAAAGGGCTGAAAAAAATACAGACATACGGGCAGATAAACAGACACATACACAAACATCTTGCCTTATATATATATATATATATATATATATATATATATTTATTTATTATTGATTTTCTGCACTATTATAAGAACTGCAACCATGAAACTTCTGAATATCGTTTCTTATGTCTTTGTCTATGAGTGTATCAAATTTGATTAAAATTGGACCACTCCTTCTACAATCCGATTTTTTTCAATTTTTGATTATCGATTTTCAATATTTATTGGTGGTACCTCTTATTTGTTGTGGGGGGCACCAGTGTACATCACATTTGGTGGGTCAAACAAGGGAAGTGACACATGACATTTGGTTGGAAGCACCACAGGAGAGTCGAATCACATTTTGTGACATGCACCAGGGTAACGGACATATCACATTTGGTTGGAAGAAGCAAAGAAGAGACACATTTGGTGGAGATTGAATTTGTTAATCAGATATTGATTGCAATTATGATTTTGCCCTTTATGCCAATAAGTGTTATTGTATTGATAACATTCTAAAAATGATTAAGCATTGCAACACTTGTTTTGAAATTGTATGATTTAATTTAATGGAATTCATACTATCCATCAGGCAGAAAATATTTTTCAATGTTTTGCTTACATTTTCCAAATTGTTAAATAAAAACAAAATTATCGATATATTTGATTGTTGCAATTATTGGAGTATATAGGTGAAGGAAAAAGCTTAGATGTAAGCTATAATGATAACAATATTTACTATTATTAGAAAACCTAATACAGACATTTTCTTCCTCTACATAGAATGTATAGCGTGACTTACCAGCGGGGTCCATTGTTGACACAGAAAAGAAGTATTTGTTTCATCAGAACGGGTTTGTGACTCCCTCTGTCTGGAGCTGATCCTTTGGCCTAGAAGCAGGTCCCTGGTCCTTGTGTGAATATATGTCCTCTGTGCTGGTCCCAGAATGTCTCTGAAGATGGATAGCTTTCATGTGGTGTTTTATTTCTATGTAGGGGAGACAAACTTTTCACAAAGATGACCCATCACAAAGAATTGTAAGGAAAAAAAGCGCCATTAAATTTGCTTATAAAAAATCTCTTCATTTAAAAATGAAAAACGTTTTAAAATAGAATCTTTGCTGACAACATTAATGAAGATCTTTTTATATTTCCATGGCCCTCATATCATCCAGGTATTCTAACAAAATAAATTTTATTCTATTGCCTCAACGAAGAAAATAAAATATCAAATTCTTTGAATTAACATTTTTACTCTTTCATTATCTTTAGTCAGTGCAGTGAAATAACTAGAATTCTCTTGTCTTATTTCTTTCAAATGATATTACCGTTAAACACTTTTTCTTCTGTGTACCCTGTCTCTTTAGGACATGGACTATCATGGCTTTCCACGTCTCCCTATCCCTGGTGGCTTTTAGCACGCTTTCTTCTGTTACACCATGTGGTTTCCGGCTTTCTGTTTTCCAATCTTTTCACTGTTTTCTTTTTTTTTTCCCCCTCAATTGGAGTAGATAGACTAAACTATCGCCCAGTTCACACTCCACCCACGTCTATTGAACAGGTGTAGAGGCTCATCCCTTGTTCCCTGTTTAGGATGTTGTTCCCGGCTTTCTCTTTTCCAATCTTTTCATTCTTATGTAGCCCCCTGCACTTCAGTGACATTACCGCCTTGCTTGGGGTGATATGATTAAAAACAAACAAAAAAAAACCCTTATTCCATCATCCACCTGATTAGGTCCTTCAAATATGTTATCATTGCTTTTCCCTGTCTCTTTTTCCCTCTATCTGGCCTGTTAGTATCAAGTTCTCTAAGCCCTCTTTCCTCATTGCATGTCCCAGGAATTTCAGCTGTCTCTTCCTGATGCTCAGTATTAATTTCTTTTCATTTCCATCATTTCTAAGACCTCATCATTGCTCACATGCTTGATCCATTATATTCGCAGCATCCATCTGTAGAACCACATTTCAGTTGCTTCAAGTTTTTCCTTCATCTCTGATGATATTGTCTAGCATTCACTGCCATATTGAAGAACTGACAACACATAGAAATTAGGAATAAAAAATGAAAAAATATGAAAAGAATAAAAAAAAAATCTGTCAGTCTTGACTGTTTTTCATTCTGTGATGGAATGATTTCAAGAAATGAGAGAATGGGTCACATAGACAAAAATATAAATATTAACAACATCAGTAACAACAATAATAATAATAATAGCAGTGATAATGATAAAATCTAAAGTTTTCTTTTGCCATTTGTCTAAAGCATAACTTTGTTTCATGGCTCAGATGTACATTTGAGGTTCTTAAAAAGAAATTTGGAAAATTTTTGCAAAAGTTTTTCTTTTCTTCTTTAATAAACATTGTAATATTTCCAAACAAACATTGTAATATTTTCTTTAATTTCTTACTTACTGTCTTTTTTGCTTGCATTTTTGTAAGCTTTCCAAAACTGGAGAAAGAAAAACAAAAAACAAAAAACTGTAAAAATTGTTTTTCTTAGAAAATAAAGTTTTTTTTGTTTTTTTTTTACCCAGAGAACAGGTTCATATAATTTGGGTGAATGTCAATATTATTTTATTATTAACATTTACTTTATTTTTATTTTCAGGTACCCAAATCTTAACTGAATGGTCAGACAATTTTGTGAACATCAGGGGACAACCGATAGTAGCAAAGTAATCAGTTGACCTGTCTAATGCATAACTGGCAAAATTTCCTCTTCTTTCTTCCACCTGGAAGCTGGAGTTTTTGCAACTCAGTTTCCAATTGGTTGATTATTATTTAATAGGATTACCTGGTCAGTCAGTTCAACTCAACTGACAGAGAATCTGACTGCTCCCTCATTCCATCTCAATAGACTTGTGACTCCTTACCATTTGTCTCACTTTCTGTCTTTCTTCCTAACATCTTCATCTTGTCTTTTTGTTATCAACATAAAAAGTTATCCTTTATGCTGAACTGAGTAATCTATAGAAAAACATGGAACAAATAGTTAGAGTTGGTTTGAGTTTTACTAACAAAATTCTGGCTTTACTTGTAGTCACTCTTATTGGTATTTGTTAATCACAACAGTGTCAGTTAAAGATTGTGTAATAATTACATTGATCATAATATTGGGGATTTTTTTTTTTAATCGTTTCACCCCAAGCAAGGGATTCAACTGCCACTATTGCGCTTGGGGCTATATAGGGGAAGATCAATAGAAAGAGTGGTTAGATATAGGAAATGTCAGAAGAGAGTGATAGGTAGTTGGGAGGATGGGAAGAGTGTTTGAAAGAATGGAAGCGAGTTATTGTGTTAGGTGTCTATTGACCTTACATTTAAACTCCTGGAGATTGTAGCCGTTGGGGAAGCAGTCATGTGGAAGGGAATTCCAGAGTCAGGAAGTACGAGAAAAGAAACTGTTGGAGTAGAAGGTGTGGTTGCATTTTATCGGTTTGGGATGATATTAATGTTAATTTTCAACACTATATAAAAGATTTAATAAACTGATATTAGTTTCAATCAATTCTTAATCTAGAAAATTGAATAATGGATTTTTTGTTGGTAATAATGTCAAAAAGTAGTGAAAATTTACAGTATATTCTATTTATTATTATTTCTCATGTTTCTCTTAAAAAAAGCATGCATTTTACAACTTCTTCCGATTCACAAACATATAATGATGATTGAAGAAGTTGATCCACTAAGCTATTCCTAAAAAGCATATTGACAGAATCCAAAGAATCTGCAAGGTCATTGAACATCTAAACATATTTATAAATGGAACTTTGTCTCTGTGTATCCGTCCATTACCTATAGACTCCAAAATGGCTGAACCGATTTTCTTGAAAATTTACACAATTGTACTATAAGCATCTGCAAGTGTTCTTAGTAAGGTTTTGTGTTGAGGTTCCCCCGATAAATATTGATAATCAAAAAAATTGGGTTATAGAAGGAGTAGTCCGATTTTAATCAAATTTGATCCACTCATAGACAAAGACATAAGAAACAATATTCAGAAGTTTCAAGGTTGCAGTTCTTACAATAGTACAGAAAATTGATAATATATATATATATATATATATATATATATATATGTAAAAGGCAAGATGTTTGTGTGTGTGGCTGTTTATCTGCCTGTATGTCTGTATTTTTTTCAGCCGTTTTATTTTAGTTTTTGCTTCAGGTTTGGCTCTAAGTAGATATAATTGTCGTTCTTAGTCTCAGCCAGGATACCATTTACACAGAGGACTTATTTAGCCTTCAAAATTCGGTTTATGATGAAAAAAGCTTATTTGATATTGATACCAGGAAATCAAAATTTGACTTACATCCATTCATTTTTCTTTCAGTCTACGGTTTTGCTTTAATGGGAAACGACTATTGCTTTTTAGTCTTTTGTACCAACGTCCAAAGAGTCTGAGCTCCAGGACCATGGATTATTTTTCAAGCTTTCATTACACCCAAGCAACACCGGGCTATACTGCTAGTCATTTATATATATATATATATATATATATATATATATATATTTTAGGTGCGATTGGTAAATTGTCGCAATTATTTTATTATTTCAAATATTCTGTAGGCTGAGTCTGAGCTCCAGGACCATGGATTATTTTTCAAGCTTTCATTCCATCTGAGCAACACCAGGCTATACTGCTAGTTTACTTATAGGGTTTGGTCTTTAGTTACTTTTCTGCTGCCATAACACAGCTTTCCTGTGTATTTTGTTATAAATATTTACACGGCATTTGTTCTTTTCAGATTTTCACCTTTAGTAACTCATCTTCACAAATCTAATCAGGTTATACTATCCTGTTTTCACATAGGACACGCAAGTCTCACACACTCCTACATACTGAACCAAGAAATACAACCAAAATGTAGATCATGTCAAGTACCTATCAGAGTCAGACACATCCTTGTGAAGTGTGGAGCTTGCACTAATGTCAGGAAGACTTTCTTTAACATCAACAATATGAAAAACTTATTTGAATGCTCCAATATACAGAATATCTTTGAATTCTTGAAGCAATTGAAAATATATCAAAAGATCTGAATCAGAAAAGTAAACAATGAACTTCAGTTAAAACCTTTACTCGAAATCCAAAACAACAATCATCACCAAACTTATACATGACTCCAAACAAAAAAAAGTTAAATAATTATATAAAAAAGAAAAATTACAAAAGTACTAAAATATAACAAATAAACTAATTTGGAAGCCAACAGACATGCAACCTGAAACTCTAAAGTGAACCTGAAAAAAAACAAAAAACAAACCTTAACTGACCTTAAATGACCCATAGATGTTGATAGGTAAAAGAAAAAAGAAGAAAAATCATTTACTCTTGAAATTGTTAAGTGTAAACATAAGTTTCATGCTAATAGTTTCTTCTCCCGCATTTCTCACTTGTGAAACTCTTTCAATTTCTTAGTTAAATGCCATACGTGATACACGCTTGAGACATGACTGACTGGGCAGAAGATTATCCTGCAGTAAGTTGCTATTACTTTCAAGTACTTTCTGCGGTAGACTGGTTGCCAACCAAGTCTATAGAACCCAATCTGTTCTGTTATTTAATCCATGACTGGAGAGAGAGAGGAGATGGATTAAAACCTTTCCCAAGGGTATTTGTGTGTAAGTGAATGCAAGGAATTCAAATGGTATACAGCTCCCAGATTTCTTTTTCCAAGCCAATATCCACTGCACCACAATGCACATCCTCCACTTCTTACTTTCCTGTAAACTATGATTTTAAAAAATTTAAATTCAATATCAGTCATCATCTTCTGCCTCTTCGATCTTTTAATGTCGTCTCTCTCTTCCATGTTGTATCAGTTTATTTAACGCTCAGTAAATTGAAATTACGGTACCCATATTGAAACACTGGTTCCTGAATAAACTCTAAAATTAAGCAATGCTGAGCTTGGTCAGTACCTAGATTAGTGACCATTTGAGAATGCCAGGTGCTGTAAACTTGGAAGTGCAAGTAGTGTAATGAACAACTGGAATTGTTAATCGGACAACCAAATTCCAATTCCCATTGGAATCATATTCGCTTACATGCAAATACCCTTTGAGAATGTATAAATTGACATCTTCTCAACTACTAGTTAATTAATAAGAGTTGTATCACTAAAACCCATATTATCTCTAAATAAATAAAATAAAATTGCATGCAAAATATTTATAATTATTCATATGAAACGATAGCAGTTGATATGCTGCTAAACAAAATCAACCAACCAAAAAAATCTCACTAACTCCTTGTTTCTTTGTGGCTACAGCAACTTGCTTGGGGTAAATTGATTAAAAAATAGAGATACAGAATGGAATTTGAACTATTTTTTCTGATAATTGCTTTCAAAATATTAGTCAATTTATTGAATTAAATACTGAGCATCACGAAGAGACAGCTAAAGTTCCTAGTTCATGCAATGAGGAAGGAGGGCTTGGAGAATCTGATACTAACAGGTCAGATAGAGGGGAAAAAGAGACAAGTTAAAGCAATGGATGACATATTTGAAGGACCTAATCAGGTGGATGATGGAACAAGGGTTGCGTGGTGTAACAGGAGAAAGCGAGCTAAGAGCCACCAGGGATAGAGATGTGGAAATTCATGATCACCTATGTCCTGAAAGAACAGGACACATAGAAGAAGATATGTACAAACAGAAAATGATGATTAAAAATTTCTGGAACACAGTGTGTGGATGAGGGCTTATAGATTTTAACAATCACTGGATATACTTAAAGCAAGAGAAGCTGGGACAACAATGAGTAACGCAATGTGTTTGTGAGAATGGATGGCAGAAAAGGAGGATGATAAATGGTCAGAAATTAATTAAAACAAATAAAGAATGTGTGAAGGGTTATGATTGATTATAAGCTGAAAAGGTTTGGTACATAAAAGAATAAAAAAAAAATCATCCTCATAAATATATAAACCTGTTTCCATAGAGATAAATTATTCTCAGGAATTTACCTTGCTGCTTGGATAGCTGGTTTCCTATATCATTCTAGACAACTTTTCTTGCCAGAATCTATTTTACACATTTAAAAATCTGCCATTTATCCATGCATTAAATATTACTGCCACATTTGGTCTGGTGCTTCTGCTATGTATCTAGAGATTCTTGATAAAATCCAAAGTAGAATCTGCAATGTTATTGGTTCTGACCCAGCATCTTGGTTTCAGTCCCTTTTATAACATAGTACTTATAGAAAAGGCAGAGGTAAGCTTTCATGGTAATTGTTTTGATGAACTTTTGTTTATGGTACCTAGACTTTATTAATTTAAGTGCAATACTAGATTGGTAGCAAGATCTCAACAATTTATAGTTGAAATGGCAAGATATAATTTTATGTTAACAGATTCTTCTCTTGCCCTTCTCACTTGTGGAACTCTCTACCAGATTCATGTTTTCCAACTGACTTTGATCTTCAAAAATTTAAATGCAAAGTCAATCATTATCTATAGTTCTCTTGATTACTCTTTTATTCTTCTCTCGTGTTGTGGATATCAACTCAGAATAACAAATCGGAGAGCTGAGTTCAAATTTCAGTTGAATGTGTTACATTCATTTATGCACAAATACCTTTGGGAAAAGTATTAATCCATCTCTTCTCTCCAGTTATGGGTTAAATAATAGAACAGATTAGGTTCTATAGTCTTGGTTGGTAACCAGTCAACCACTGAAAGCATGGAAAACTTACTGCGGGATAATCTTCTGTCCAGTCAGTCATATCTCTTTTGAGACATGATTGCCCAAAGCGTGTATCACATATGGCACTTAACTGTCTTTTTAATGTTTTTTTTCTTTCCCTTCACATTCAGTAACCCCAAGTTTCTTAGTTTCTTTATTCCTTGCAAGGTATGATATGATACACTTCAGTTTTCAGATACATCACTAAAAATTAAATAAAAATTAGTAAAAAAAAAAATCAACATTTTGATAGAAAAACTAAATACAATGAACCTACACTTATGATTTGATTAGAGATTTTAATTTATTTTTAATGTTTAATTTACAAAACAATTGTAATTCATTTTTTGTATTTAATTTACAAAACAATTTTAATTTAGTTCTAGTGTTTAATTTAGAAAATAATTTTAATTTATTTTGTGTATAATTTTGAAAACAATTTAAATTTATTTTTGTTTCATTTAGTTAATTTTTAAAAATTGTTTTTTAATGTTTCATTTTTAAAATATTTTTTATTAAAATTATTTTCAAATTGATTTTAATTTCTTTTTAATGTTTAATTTAGAAAATTTTCTTCTTTTATGTACCATGTTTCTTCAGTATGTGAATAATCATGGTTCTCCACAACTTCCTATACATTTTAGCTCTTAGTAAGCTTTGCTTTTTTTATTTGTTCTCCCAGTGTCTTCTGCAATCCATTTACACAAGTTCATTTATGAGGATACTCACTGCTTTCCTTTGTTCCTCTTGCCTTCATTAGTTCCTGTGAGTATCATGTTTTCTATGAACCATCTCTTCTCATTGTATTTTAAAAAGTTCAATTCTCACTTCCTGATTGTAATTGTAAGTGTTCTTATTGTTTCCATTTTTTATTTTAAACTTTTTCATTACTTAAAAATTGAGTCAACAGGATTCTCAATATCTTTTTGTAGCTCCACACTTCTTTTGCCTCAAGTCTCATCAGAAGTTTGTCCAATGTTAATTGCAATGTAGAAAGATTTATAACATTCTATTTATGATCTTTGTTTGTAATGAAATTTTTCTGAATACATTGCTAGCTTTTAGAAGCCATCCTTTGCTATTCCAACATGTGTTTAGATTTCAGTGTCACATTTTCTGTACTCTGTTAGAACACTTTTAAATATTTGGATTTTTGGACTTGCTTAATTTTGACATCTCCAATTTGTAGTTCACTTCTTGTCCCTTTTGCTGACAACCGAACATAATCATCTTAAAATTGATAGTCCCTTGTTCTCACTTTCTTTCACAACCTTCTGAAGAAGTCCTTGTGGTTTCATTTCTGTGTCTACTTGCAACACTCTGATATCTGCATGTTTTATATTAAGATTGTTATCACTAATAATAAGTCCTGGTAAGACTCCTAATTTTATCAAGATTTATCAAGATCTGAAAAGAGTGAATAGGTTTTGTGAGAAGACACATTGTTGTCTTATACATTTATCTTTTTTTTATATGTGTACTCAATTTATTTCTGTCCACATGCAGAAAAAATACATAGACAAGCTTAAAAAAATACAAGAAACAAATTGAAAATATGAACTCAAAATGGGATGCACTAAAAAGATGTGCTAGTGACTTCAGCAAAGAACATCATCTAAAAAAAAACAGACATAAAAAAAAATGAATGGATCACAGATGAGATTCTCAAATGATGCAAAAGAGACAAAAAACAATGCCAAGACATGGAATAGAATATAGAAAAATACAAGGAAATAAGGAGAATAAGCAGACAAGCCAAAAAGGAATGGCTCAATAACAAATGTGCAGAAATAGAGAGATTTGGCATGACTAATAAAGGATATGCATTGTGGTGCAGTGGATATCAGCTTGGGATGAGAAATCGGTGAGCTAAGTCAAATTCCGGTTGAATTCCTTGCATTCACTTACATGTACATACCCTTGAAAAAGGTATTAATCTGTCACTTCCCTCCAGTTATGGGTTAAATAACAGGGCAGCTTGGGTTCTATAGCCTTGGCTAGCAACACAGTCTACCACAGAAATAATGGTAACCTACTGCGGGATAAACTTCTGCCCAGTCAGTAATGTTTCCTTTAAGATATGATTGCCCAAGCATGTATCACATATGGCATTTGACTGACTGACTGAATAAAGGAAACATGCATAAAAAATTAAGAGATTTAACAGGTCAAAAAACGTGCTGTGAGTATTTGTATCTTCTTGGAGTGGAGTTGGTAGACAAATTAATGACCGCTTGGATGCGTTCTCCCAGCTGCTCCATGTAGAACCCAGAACACTGCCTTACTCAGAACTCTGTTTCCTGCGCACTGTAATCAAAACCCTGTTACCTGAACACCAGTGTAGCCTTCATGAATCGCCAACACTGAACTGCCTCCAAAACAGAGGTTGGCTCTTTTTATGTGTTTTTGGTCTCGAGGAAGAAACCGTAATTTCTCGCTTCTGAAAGTTTCACTTTCACCAATGATGCATGCACCGTGTCATTCCAAAAACTGCCTTGCATGAGCTCGCCTCGCAGTTCCATGATGTCTACAAACGTATATGCAGACAAACCGCCTTCTCTTGCTTCGGCGAGGTAAGTCTCTACCACACCTGTTCCTGAACAGGTTGTATAAAGCCCGAGGATGGAATGCACATATTAAAGAAAGAAAATATTTCAGCAATTGGAAGAATATATGGGAGATCTCTTCCATGACAAGAGGAAGCAAGGAACAATGCATAGAAATACTGACAGACCAGGACCGGGAATATTAAGATCTGAAGTGGAAGCTGCACTAGCAAAACTGAATAAAACCAAAGCAGCAGAACCAGACAGCATTATAATAAAGATGCTGACAGCCTTAGAGAATTTCAGTGTAGACAAAATTATACAAGTAATAATTAGAATGTACAACAGTGGCAATATGCCAGAAGACTTAGTAGATCAATTTTCATAGCACTGCCTAAGAAGCCAGGCAGAAAGACATGTGAACTCTACAAAACAATCAGCTGAATCACATGACACAACTTATCATCCAAATTTTGATGAATAGAGCACACAGCAGAATCAGGTCAGAAATAGGACAAGAACAGTGCAGTTTTGTCAAAAACACTGGAACAAGAAAAGCAATATTTATGTTTAGAAAGGGAAATACAAATGAAGAAGGATGTGTACCTTTGTTTGGTAGACTACGCAAAGTCATTTGAAAAAGTATGTCACAAAAACTTGATAGAGACGCTTGGCAACCCTAATATATTCAGGAAAGACATTAGAATAATCAAGAACCTGTACTGGCAGCAACTGCCTGCATATGAACAGAAAATGAGTTCAGCAGATATACAAAGATAGAAAGGGGTGTAAGACAAGGATGTGTCTTCTCACCAGATCTATTCAACCTATCTAGATGTCCTGCCAGAATACATCATTGCTGGCTGCAATCTGAACAATATAAGATATGCAGATGATACAGTGCTGATAGCAGATACAAAAAGGAAAGTAAATGATCTTCTACAAAACATTGCTAAAGAAAGCAGAAAGAAAAGACTACATATAATCTACAAGAAAACTGAATGCATGATCATCAGTAAAAAGAGGAGCCCAAAACGCTAATTACAGGGTAGGGACACTAAAATCAAGCAGGTACAGAAATGTAAATACCTGGGAAGTGTTCTAAGAGAGGATGGAAAATGTAACACTGAAATTTGAAGATGTATCGGTATGACCAAGGATACATTCCAAAAGTTGAGTAGAGTATTGAATGATAGGAAAATTTTGCTGGAAACAAAAAAGATAGTACTGGATTGTTATGTGATGTCTGTCCTTCAATATGGCACCAAATTCTGAGCAATCTCATCAAGGATAAAGGAAAGACTGGAAGAAACCAAAATGTGGTTCTACAGAAGGATGCTGAGGATACCACAGACTGAACATGTGAACAACAATGAGGTTTTGGATTGGATGGAAACCAAATGGAAACTGATACTTAACATCAAGAAAAGACGGTTGAAGTTTCTAGGATATATAATAAGGAAGGAGGGCTTGGAGAATCTGATACTCACAAGGCAGAGGGAAAGAGACACGGGTGAAGGCAACACATGACACATTTGATGGGCTTCAGCAAATGGATGGCAGAGCAGGGTTGGAGAGGGGTAAGAAGAGAAAGTGTTAAGAGCTACAAGGGATAGGGAGATGTGGAGGGCCATGATCGCCTACATCATGGAAAAACAAGTAACCTTCATTTATTTTGAACATTCAATTTAGAAAATAATTTTATTTTAATGTTTAAAGGAGTAATTTCAATTTATTATGAATACTTAATTTATAAAATAATTTTTATTAATTTGTAATTTTAAATGCATAATGTAATTTTTAATTATTTTGGATATTTAATCCAGTCAGTAATTTTAACTTATTTAAATTAGAAAGTAATTTTAATTCAGAAAGTAACTTTATTTTTAAAAATTCAGTTTAAAGAGTAATCATATCTACCCACCCCCTTTTTTTTTTTTTTTTTTTTTTTTTTTTTTTTTTTTACAATGGACTGTTTTTAATTTTTTCTGAAGCTGTAAGGAAAATAAAAATTCTTATCATTGGGAAATGAATTGAAAGGTTTAGAAGCTTAAAGAAGACAACAACAATTATTAAACAAGGATAGGTTAATGTTTAAACAAGATTTTCATTGTTAAATTGGCAATCAGTAACCAAATTAATGAGAATTTAAACTAATTACAAAGCATGTATACACTGCATAAATATTGTAAATGCTGAACAGTTTATAGATTTTGTTGCTGTCATATGTTCAGCACATTTAGGAGAATCATTTGCTTTACAAGGCAGAAGATAATAACGATTCTCATTTACTGAGATCACTTATAAAGAATACAAACTTTGTTTCATTCACGAGTTTCACAAAAATAAAAATTGCATTTTGTACATTTTTTTTTTACTTCTTTCCTATTTATTAATTCCATAGCTTTTTATTCAATTTTTTTTCTTGTACATTACCCTTAGAAATTTCCCAATTCTCTATACAGAGATTGAACCAAAGACCTTTGGCTTTTCAATCCATAGAGCTATTGGTGATACATGCCCAGAATTCAAATTACTTATTTCTAATCAGACAGATGGAGGGATTTTTTTCCCTTTTTGGCTTTGTATCCTTGGTTACCAAAGGTGGGCTGGTTCCCAAATTAATTTGCGCATTTCAGAAAGTAAAATAGGTTTGGGACTGGCAGGGTAGGAGTAAGCATTGATGACCAGAAAAGTCCAATATTCTTTAGCTGTGGGTGGTAGGGGAATGGGCCAACAGATAAATAATATCTAAATTAGTTGCCAGGCCAGAAAACTGTTACATTATCATCATTATTTGCTTTCCCTCTTATCATCAATGCTTGTAGCCTTGTTATGTCCATCTTCATCAGCATCACCATTACAGCTTCGATTTCTACCACTACCAACACCATCATAACTACCACCAGCATCATCATCAATACTACTATTACCACTAATGCCATTATTATAATCATACCATTGCCAGCAAAATTTCAACCATTGTCACTCTTCCAAAGAAAATTAATAAGGTCACTACCACCATCATTCATTTTGATATTACCATTATCATGATGAATACCATCTCTTTAGTCACTTATAATATGACTATCTTTTATTAGTGCTGACACTATGATTAACACCACCTGGACAACTGTTTCGACATCCACCATTACATTTGTCATCGGCATCATAACATGGCCATTATCTTCTCCTTCACCATTTTCATTATTTATTATAATCATTTTCAAAGACTTTTTCATTAGTCTTATAATTAAAATTTTCACTTCCATCTTCATCATCTTAACCATGATATCACTACTACCATTGTGACAGTTATTAGTTTTTAGGCAATCATCAACATCATAATCATCACCATCACCATCATAGTCTTCGTCTTAGTTTGATCAGTCTATAAAGATCTTTTTCAAATACATTCATGCCTATACTGTTCTGTGTGTGCCATTACTGAAAATGGACACGGTGGTTTCTTGAGGCTTTTGATAAAATGAAATGCAGTTTCAATATTGCTCTTCTTTTTAAACATCATATGTCAGAAATCTGATTCAGTGGAGATGCCATGCAGTAGGACTGGATATAAAAAACAAAACTTTCCAGCCTATTATTAGTCATGAGCTAGGCTTGAATTTGTGGTCTACTAAGCCAATTTAACTTGCATAACAATGAATATCACTCAGGTACTTTAAGGAATTATCACTTTCTTTAGTAAATGAAAGGAAAAAGAGATGCTACAATGAAGTTGTAAGGCAAGATCAAGTTGACAGCCATCAGAAATTGTATTTAAAAGATGCCAATCTCTTTTGTAACGAGCAAATTTCAGTACTCATTAAGGGTGTGGTCAGTCCAATCACTATTTCCGAAATACAGTTATCATCAAAGATACCATCTATACCATTGCAACAAGTCTTACTAATACCACTAATATGATTATTTGCCTTTAACTCAGCATTATTATCGTCATCGTTACTACTAAACTTAATATAGTTTTAGTTAGTACTGTCATCTCCTTGCTATTATCAACATCATTACCAAATTCCTACTGTCAATACTGCTATAATTATTATATCATTTACACTGTTGTCATCTTCATTGTCCTTATTTAGTCCACAAGGGTAGATTGTTTTAATTCAACATGTCATGCAGATTTTGGATGTTTTCATTTTAGTTAATTCCCTTTAGTAAACCAAATCTCTAAGTTGTTGCTCTCTCTGCTTCAGCCAAGTATTGAACTCACAGCTCCTTGGGTTATTCAACCAACACTTTCATCTACTGGGTCATGTTTACTTGAAGACACCAATGTATATCACCTGAAGAGTTGAGTTACTAAAGAGAATTGAAACTGAGATATTCCAAAAGACATGCTACTTGGAATTAGGACTAAATAAAGGATTCTCTTTGAAATTCTAACGTATATCACCTGAAGAAGGTAAGAACATGCAACAGCCAAAACATTTTGAATATCATAATAAGAATGAGGACAACAATCCAAATTATATAAGTTTGAGTTTTATTTAACAGCATATCAATTTCTGTGCCAAAAAGGTGGGGTTTAAGGTATTTTTTTAATGTTCGGTTATAGTGAGGAGATTGATTTAATCAGTTTCAGTTTGAATTTTCTTTGGCATATCAACACCTCTGTGGGTCATTTAATGCCAAAAAGGTGGGGTTTTAAGGTACTTTTTTTGAATGTTCAGTTATAGTGAGAAGATTGATTTAGTCAGATTTTGATGAAAAAATTTTTTATTTTTATTTTATTTTAGAAAACTGAAGATGTCTTCTAGTTTTGTATTCAAAAATGTATTGCTGGTAATAATTTTTTTTCTTCAGAAATGTGTGATAGTAATAATTTTTTTCTTCAAAAAATGTATTGTTGGTAATATTTTTCATTCAAAAATGTTTATTTTTCTATAAAAGTTTATATATATTTCTATAAAAGTGTATTTTTATACTTTCATAGTGTTTTGACCCCAGTTTGGGGGTTAACTATTTGTGCAAAGCTGGGACCCTAACAGGTGCTACCACTCTGGGAACAACAGCAATTAAGAGGTGGTTTTATGCTCCTCACAATCTCCCAATCAGAGGCCTAGCTGCTGGATGCAGTTTACCGTCATACCCCCAAATTATGTAAATGCTGTAAATAGTTACAATACAACATCTCAGAAATATAGACAGAAATTATTGTTGATCAACATTATCAATTATTATCAACATTATCAATTATTATTATTAAACAAAATTATTAATCAACAACATAGAGGTAAGTGTATTATTATTACTTATTATTTGCTTTGTGTAGTACAAGTTATCTCAAAGTCTGAATGAGAGACTTCAAGAGGCAACAAGTTTTTGTATTAGTCAATGCAGCTAGATGAAGTACCATGCAGTCAAGAGGAAACATGTCTTAATAGGGTCACTGCATTGAGAGAAATCTACATAAGATGCAAGAAGTACCCACAAATATGATTTTTTGCAATTCACATATTTTATGACTTCCAGAAATTTGATCCACGTAATCGTTTGCTTTATTTCATATAATTTAAAAGACAAAACAATACCAACAGCTCATGCTTTTGTTTTGAGATCCCACATTCTACTGATTTCTATCTCATGCTTTAAGTATTTGCTTTATTTAAATCATTTCACAATGAGTAAAAAAAATAAAGCCACTAAGACAAAGAGTTCAGTCAGTTAAGCGCCATATGTGAAACACGCCTGGGCGATCGTCTCGAAAGATGCATGACCGACTGGGCAGAAGATTATCCCACAGTAGGTTGCCATTGCTTTCTGCAGTAGACTGGTTGCCAGCCAAAGTTATAGAACCCAATCTGTCCTGTTATTTAACCCATGACTGAAAGGAAGAGATGGATTAATACCTTTCCCAAGGGTATTTGCGCATAAGTGAATGCAATGAATTCAACTGGAATTTGAACTCGGCTCCCCGGTTTCTCATTCCGAGCCGATATCCACTGCACCATAACACACATAAAAGAATAAGTTGCCACCAAATCTTGCTCAGAGACGTCAAGAGTTGAGTTTTTTTTTGTATCAGAAGATACAAGCAGATGATGTGTAATGCAATCAGAAGAAACAAAAGCATAATTGTGGCCACTACATGGAGAGTAATCTATGCAAGATGAGAGAAGTGCCTGTGAGTATGATTTTTTTGTGATTCATATATTTTAGAGTTACCAGGAATTTGTACCACATATTTTTTAGCTTCTTTTATTATTAGTATTCATATTATGACCCTCACTCCAACCCCAAATCTCTTTGCAGCTTGTGTAATCATATGTTGGGTCTGAGAAATACAATGACTCTTGAAATGAGAGAAACCAATCGTCCACTCCAGGAAGACGGAAAAGTGAGCTAAAGAAATGGAGGTTATACTGAATAACCTGGCCATGAATTTTATCAATAAGTATTCATTAAGTTTCTCTGCTTATCAGACAGAAAGCTGATAACTTCATGCATCTTTTCTGTTAGTTCCAACTTTGGTGCAATCTGCAAATTTCTTTTTTTGTGGATTTGTTTATTGTTTCTCATCAAATCTATTTTTTAGTGAAGAGCACATATTTGATATGTGGTGTAAAAGATTAGAAGAGGAGGGCAAGAAAAAAGAGGGAGAGAGAGAAGATTTGGAGAAAGATAGACTATAAAGATAAAGAGGACTGAATGAAAGGAAAGAATCAAATAAGAAGAGGAAAAAATGAGGGATAGTCATGACGAGTAAAAACAAAAATCACAAAGAAGAAGAAAAAAAAGTAACGAAACAAAAGAGGAAAAAGAACAAATAATGAAGGAAAGATTATGAGTAGAAAATAAAATGCCAAGAAAAGAAAAAAAATAATGAAAGAAGAAAAACAAGAGGAAAAATGAGTGAAAGAAGAAAAACAAGAGGAAAAATGAGTGAAAGAAGAAAAACAAGAGGAAAAATGAGTGAAAGAAGAAAAACAAGAGGAAAAATGAGTGAAAGAAGAAAAACAAGAGGAAAAATGAATGAAAGAAGAAAAACAAGAGTAAAAATGAATGAAAGAAGAAAAACAAGAGTAAAAATGAATGAAAGAAGAAAAACAAGAGTAAAAATGAATGAAAGAAGAAAAACAAGAGTAAAAATGAATGAAAGAAGAAAAACAAGAGTAAAAATGAATGAAAGAAGAAAAACAAGAGTAAAAATGAATGAAAGAAGAAAAACAAGAGTAAAAATGAATGAAAGAAGAAAAACAAGAGTAAAAATGAATGAAAGAAGAAAAACAAGAGTAAAAATGAATGAAAGAAGAAAAACAAGAGTAAAAATGAATGAAAGAAGAAAAACAAGAGTAAAAATGAATGAAAGAAGGGGATAAGGAAAATTGTAAATGAAAAAAAGATTGAAAGAAAATAAAAAGGATTAAAAAGAAAACATTCAAGAGAGAGGTTAAAAGAAAAGTAAAAAAAAAAACTAGAAAGAAGTATCAGAGAAAGACTGAATTAATACACAAATAATTGAATCTGCAAACCTTTACAGTTCTCGATGTATTTACACAAAAAGTGGCTATGTACTAATTTAGTCACATCTTGCATTTGTCAACTGCGAGGATGAAATGAAGGCAGACAGCAGAAATGGTTCAGTTACATCTTTTTCAAAATATATTTACTACTTTTTAATAGTTTTCTAAATTTTGGTGTTGGAATTGAGTCGGGAGAATTGGCTAGAGAAAAAGGCAATGTGGTTTGGAAGCAGAGATTTTATGCCATTTATGTTGTGCAGAATAGTTGGATGAGAAAACATTTCTAACCTTTGGGTAGAGTACAATTCAAAATAAAAAGGTTATCTTTAGTCTGAGTTAAAAATAGTAGTTAGTGGTATTTCTTAAGCTTTAATAAGTTGCAACCAAACATTTGGTTATATACACTAATATATATTTTTCATTAAATAAACTTATCAGATCAAAGTGCTATAAAAAACATCAACCCACAATTTTCAAGAACCATTTTGAAAAATTATGGTCAAAAGCACTAAAACTTAATATAAATCACATTACCAGAAACATCTTGCTATTAGAGAGGTCCTGTATATCAAATATTTCTCTCCTACTATAAACCTCACATTATTAGACAGTGGAAATAGTGTTAAGTTTTTAGAAATAAAAAGATGCTCATACAAATTCCAGCCACATGCAACACACAAATGGTGAAGGCTCAGAATGAATGCTTTTATTCAAAACAACACAAAAAAAAAATAATTTACAACTTTAACAGACAAAAATTAATACTACCAAAATCAAAACATTCTTTAAAATAACTACAGAAGTAACTGAAAGCACTTGGGACAAAGAAAATATTTGTACTCACTTATTCCTACAAAATGAAATATTGTAAAGATGCTGGACAAATATATTCAAAAATGAAATTTTCCTTGTCCGACATGTTTAATGAAAGATGTTTGAAAGAAAGTTTGCTTCTGAAAAATACATTGATTAATATATATATATATATATATATAGGGAAGATCACCCAGTAATGCTACCATGGTTTCAATCTTTTTGACTAGCTGATCTTCCCTACCTAAATATCTAAACAATCTACACATTGAATCTTCATCTTTTTTTTTAAAACATGTATTGAGTACTTTGTAGTATAAATGTTGATTGGTCTAATTTAATTTGAATCTCACCTATAACTGTTCTCTGTGTGTGTGTGTGTATATATATATATATATATATATATACACACACACATATATATATATACTTATTACTATTAATGTTGTTTTTAGAGGGTGCATATATTTGAGTTTTAAATGGCCTAGACTGAAAAATCCTACTGAAGAAAAGATTTGACAGAAATTGAACTTGTATGGCTTTTTTTCTATCATAAAAATAGCATTTTAGCCAGATCATGCTGTTACCAGCCTGACAGACCAAAGATTGACAATCTGTTTAAGGAAACCACATCTCTCACTGACTCTCAATGTCAGATAGAAATAATTTTAAAAATATTATCTATCTACTTTATATATATATATATATATACATATACATACACGTATAAACTGTTCATTTGAAAAAATGTACCCTGTGATTGCATAACGCATGAAACTTTCAGTCATGCTGTTGATGTGGGACAATATATATATATATATATATATATATATATATATATAAATAATTGCTCTGTTCATACTACACTGAGCATTGTTTTATTAACACCTGAATAATAATTCTATACATATGTGCACCTTCACATGTATATTTATTTATTCTTGTTACTATATATGTATGTATATATATATATAAGCATGTGGTATAGATATAGAAGAATCCAAAGGAGTATCCTGTACACATAGTGGTATGATAACTCTCTAAGAGAGCTTTAAATATATATGTATATAAATACATACAGAGCAAATAGAAGAAAAAATTTAGGCAGACTCATTATTTCATGGTAAATTGAAAGTATAGGCCTATTTCAGGCAAACAATCATCAGCTACTGTCTTTATTGTACAGAAGATTTTACACAAATTTGTGTGCGTGTATATATATATATATATATATATATATACATATAAAAGAAAATATTTAAGCAGATATGTTATTTCATGGTAAATCAAAAGTATAGGCCTATTTCAGGCAAACCATCATCAGCTTCCGTCTTTGATTTACCATGAATTAACGTGCCTGCCTAAATTTTTTCTTATATACACACACACACATATCTATAAAAACAGTGCCTTTAATTGAAGCATTTCTTATTATAGAAAACTCAAAATCCTCATAACTGCTCAGTTTCATATCCAAATGTGAACAATGTAATTCTTTAAAGTAGTATAGGTGTTCTATTTATTAATCCAATAGAATGACATCGTGCCAGACCATTTCAAATGTCCGAGCTTTCTAATGAATATCAGGATGCTGACAAAGAAATTTTTGACTATGACACAGGCACCATATCAGTTCTTGATAATGATTGTGAAAGTGAAAAGTCAGTCAGTCAGTCAGTTAAGTGCCAAGCGTGAAACACGCTTGGGCGATCATGTCTTGAAAGAGACATGACCCACTGGGCAGAAGATTATCCCGCAGTAGGTTGCCATTGCTTTCTGTGGTAGACTGGTTGCCAGCCAAGGCTATAGAACCCAATCTGTCCTGTTATTTAACCAATAACTGGAAGGAAGAGATGGATTAATACCTTTCCCAAGGGTATTTGCATGTAAGTGAATGCAATGAATTCAACTGGAATTCGAACTCAGCTCTCCGATTTCTTGTTCCAAGCCGATATCCACTGGACCACCATGCACATCCAAAGTGAAAAGTACTTGAACAAATATAACTAAAAAATGTACTTTCAATAGTGAATTTCACAATTTCGAGCACAATCTTTTTCTATGTGCCCTGTCCCTTCAGGACGTAGGTGATTATGGCTTTCCACATTTCCCTATCCCTGGTGAGTCTGAGCATACCTTCTCCTGTTTCACCATGCAATCCTCGTTCTGTCATCCACCTGATTAGATCCTTCAAATATGTTATCCATTGCTTTCCCCTGTCTCTCTTTCGCTCTATCTGGCCTGTTAGCATCAGATTCTCCAAGCCCTCCTTCCTCATTGCGTGTCCGAGGATCTTCAGCTGTCTCTTCCTGATGCTGAGTATTAATTTCCTTTTTGTTTCCATCATTTCCAAGACCTCATCATTGCTCACATGATATTTGCAGCATCCTTCTGTAGAACCACATTTCAGTTGCTTCAAGGTTTTTCCTTCATCTTTGATGGTAGTGTTCGGCATTCACTGCTATATTGAAGGACAGACAGCACATAGCAATCCAGTACTCTCTTCCTAGTTTCTAGCGAAATTGTCCTGTTTCTTAATACCTTACTCAACTTCTGGAATACTTCCTTCGCCATGCCAATTCGCCTTCGGATCTCTGTGTCGCACTTTCCGTCTTCTGTTATAACACTTCCCAGGTATTTAAATTTTTGTACCTGCTTGATTCTAGTATCCCCAACCTGTATTTGGCAGATTGGGCTGCCCCTTTTTACTGATGATTATGCATTCGGTTTTCATGCAGTCAAGCACAATACTCATCCAAAAATTGAAAAATATAATAGTAAATTAAACAGTCACACCTTTTAATCAAATTTGTTCAGATGAGTACTAGGTGCATAAACATATATTGTTCATATTTATATCACATGGAGAAATGTGCACATCAAAACTAATATTCTTAAAATTATGGAAAATTGACAAGATATTCTAGTGAAATAAAAAAAAAAGAAGAAATTTCTTATTTAATATTGCATTTTAATTTTATTTTTAGCTGAAATATTTTAAGTAAGAAATTTCTTATTTTTTACTTTACTAGAATATCTTGTCAATTAATTTTCCAGGTTTAATAACTTGTCCTGTTCTTTTCCAGGTTATAATATAATCTTAAGAGTATTACTTTTCATGTGCACATTTTTACATGTAATCCATGATTTTTCCAGGCATTACTATTAATTTAATATAAATGTAATGCTGAAAACTGCATTGAAAAATATTAAAAACAAAAAAATGATATGTAATTGATTAAAAAAGAACAAAGAAATTGATTATTTATAATTAATTCTGATAATCAATTCTGATAAAATAAGTGATAAGCAAAGTTTGATTGACAAAAATGATAAAAGATATCATCAGAATTTAAATGTTGAAAACCACATACAAAAATATTAAACAGAAAAAAAAAGAATAAAATTTTTTATTAGAATCATTAGTCACTCACTCATTTCCTAAGGTACTCATTTAGTTAGTCTCCCTTTTATGACTTAACATCTTTTGATGTAACTTTTTTCTGTTGAACCAAAATTCAAATTTTTTTTTCTTAATGTAGCTAAGGAAGTGTCCTATTTAACTCTGTAAACTATTTGTAATTTTTTTTTATAACCATATCTCCCCAAGCAAGGCATTTTATTGCCACTGTTTTGCAGGGGGTTACATAGGAGGAAAGTTATGAAAAAGAGCGACAGGTTATAGGGGATGTCAGGAAGTGGGTAAGAGAAGGATGAGAATACTGATGAGAGTAGAGAGGATAGAGAAAGGAGCATGAGAGATTGGTTGAGAATTGAATTAGTCGTGAAGCTTGAAAGCTGCCTAGATTCACTTAATGTCGGACTTAAGAATATATTCAACCACTGCCATGGTTAAAAAGATATATATATATACAGAAAATCTAAGCATGAGCCAGTTCACCCTGAAGAACCGTAGGGTCTATTCAGCATAGTTGCAGTATAAACCACAGGTGGTTTCTGTGGGTGAACAAGCACAAACCTACCTGAGCAGGCGTCTGCAATGGAGATTAGCTAGCTGCACCAGTAGAGGAGGTATCCTTGAATATGAGTGGTCTGCCATTATTATATATATATATATATATATATATATATATATATAACGTAGCACACTTGGTATATTATCCGGGTAAATTCTGATAGATGAACTCAAAAGAACTCAATGTTAAATTCATTTATTTAATTTAACAGAGTAATATAATTTAGAAAAGATTTTTTATTTATTACAATTCCAATGGATAATACATATTTCACCGCATAATGATGTTATTCTTGCGGCTCGTCAGACCCAAATGGTACAGCAGCTGATCCTCAAAATATCCCCCCCAAAGTTTTTTTTACACAGATGCTCACATGTCCATATTTAATTCTAAATATGGACATGTGAGCATCTGTGTAAAAAGAAAAAAAAAACTTTGGTGGGGATATTTTGAGGATCAGCTGCTGTACCATTTGGGTCTGACGAGCTGCAAGAATAACATCATTATGCGGTGAAATATGTATTACCCATTGGAATTGTAGTAAATAAAAAATCTTTTATATATATATATTATTAAACATTTCTTTTTAGTGTTTTAGTGGATACTCATATTTGAGTAGATGCTCTGTTTATTTATTACACAGTAGATTTATTTATTTTCATCTACCAGTCTAAATACTGGAGAAATCTCATTAGAGAAAAATATGCACTTACTGGCAGAATTAAACCCCATGTACCCACAAAGGTAAAAAGTCATTAGATCTGATGTGCTTTGACCTCTTGTCCACAGAGTGAGTGAATGACCAACCAAAGCTGAATAGTGCCTTTAAATACAGATTTTTCTTTGACTCTTTAAATAAACATATCTACTCAGTTTCATATCCTAATTTAAACAAAGCAATTTATAAAGAAATGGAATGGATTTTGTATTTTTTTAATCAAACAGATTTTTATTACTTGCTCATTATTTTTTATTGATATTCATATTTGAGTAGACTCTCCATTTATTAATTAAACAGTGTATTTATTTATGTTTCATCTACCAACCTAAATATTTGAAAAATCTATGAAAAGATGGGCTCTCTGGTAGGATTTTAACGTCTGTTTCTATAGGAGAAATTATCATTAGTTCTGACATGCTTTGACCTCTCAACTACAGAGTGCATCAGTAACTAAAAGACGTTATTCAGCTTTACTTGTTCATTAACAAATTCTATAGTATTTTACTATTTATTCAAACTATATCAAGTGTTGATTGATGTAGTTTTCAGTAATGTATATTTGGAGATTAATATCTCCTATTGAAAAGATGGTAAGATTACAAATCCTTTTTAATTATTTTCAGTATGTATAAAAAATGCAAACAAAGAATATCACTATTTAGATTCATTTGAAAATATGTATAAATGTGATAATAGCTTTGATAATAGCTCATGACAATTGAGAATATACTGAGCAATTTATATTCAAACTTTCAGCAGAAACTAGGAAAGTGTCAAACATTTTAAAATACAGACAAAAATAAGCATGAAAATCTTTAATAAAGAACTTTCTTAATTCTTTAAGCAAACTTAGATGAACAAAAAAGTATATACATGAAAGTGGTCATTGAGGTCAGAACTGATTGGCAACAGTCTGTTTACTACTTGAATGCAATCATCAGCCTGCCTCAGACAGCCACTGCTCAGACAGTCACATAACTGTCCACTTTTATATTTACACACACTTTTCTCTGATATTGAGTATTTTTATCCATAAATATAGTATACCTTAAAATTATATTCTGATCTTATATATGATGTGTGTAAGCTCAAAAGGTTTGTCACTTTAACTGACCAGGCTCATACTGGCTTCAAAGTTTCATATAGACACTGTTATGATGTTCTCACTCGAGACCTAATGACAAACCAGTTCTGACAAGTGGGAACATCATAATTGTGTCTTCATGAAACTTCAACGCCAGCATGAAGCTGCTTAGTTAAAGTGACAAACTCTTGTGCTTATCAATGCTCTATCTCCACCTCAATATTGAGTACTTTACAATAAAAAAAACCTGCTTGCCAAAATCGATTTTATTAGTAAGACCAACATTATCACAGTTCAACAATATATATATTTTGTTGTATTTAGGCAGAAATTTTTCTTTTAGACATGTCAGATTAAATATATTACAAACATTGTGTCTGCTTATTTTTTAATAAAATCTGTTCATATTCACGAATAATCTTTCATGTATTATAACTGAAAGATGTAAGAAATGAGCTGTAACTTTGACAGATGATTTTATTATTCATTTCTCAATGTTCACAAGTACTTTCAATCTCTTTCTGAGATCATTATTTAAATGATTGTTTAGTAGAGTTCGCATTCATTTGTACCTGGCTTCTTAATCAGTGCTATGAAAATCAATCTGCTTCTATCTTTTGGTATCTCACTGCTGTTATAGATTTCATTTATTATTTCTGTATTTTTTTTCTGTGCTGAAATCGTCTAAGGCTGTCAGCATCTCTATTACAGTGATATCTGGTCCAGCTGCTTTGTTTCTATTCAGATTGGCTATTGCGCATTGCTAAAAATGTAGTTTTAAGGTATGCTCTGTTTATGGATGAAAGTGCTCAATATCAGAAAAAGAGCATAGGTAAATACAAAAGTGAATATTAAGGTCAACACACAGTGCCAACAACCGGTTTCATGCTTAAATGCAATCATCCCTGCTGAGTGTTGACCTCAATGTCCACTTTTATGATTAATATAAATATATACATACACACACACATACATGCACACAGAATTATTGACATACATGAAGGACTTCCTTATTGACAAGCATAAAGAAATTTTTCAATATTTGTCTCAATTTCTGAGATGAGGTAGTACTTACAGTATTTAGGACATTTCGACCGCTGTATGCTCCGGCCTTCTTCAAGAAGGCATAAATATCACATTCCTTGTACAAATGGCAACAAAGATGAGGACAATAGTCTGAATAATGTAAATACTAGAAAGTTTTTAAGTTATATTTTTTTAATCATCTCACCCCAAGCAAGGCATTCTACTGCCACTGTTGCACAGGGGGTTACATAGAGGAAAGTAGTAAGAAAGAGGGGTTAGTTATAGGAAATGTCAGGAGGAGGGTAATAGACGGATGAGGATACCAAGGATGTGGGTAAAGTAGATGAAAAAAGAGCTTGAGAGAATGGATGTGAGTTAGTGTGACAGATGTCTATTGACATTATATTCATTTTTTTTTTTCATTTCACTTCCAGCAATACAATAATGAGCCTAAGATATAAGGGTTATTGGGAATTAAAGTGTATGAAACTTTAGAAGTAGCTGTAAACTCAGTTCTAAACAGGAAACAAGGGATAAACTTCTACTTCAGTTCAGCTGACTAGGAAAGTGTGTGAACCAGGGGATGGGCAAACCTCTCTCGTACTTTACTTCATTTGGACTGTTGTTGTTACCTTTGTTGCCATATTCCTGACATTTCAGCTGTTGTATACTCTGGCCTTCTTCAAATAATACACACTGGAAATTCAAACTGAACTCTTAATTTAGTGGTCCTGGGTATGACTGTAAACTGCATCTGGCAGCAAGGCCTCTAATTGGGAGGTTGTGAGAAGCATGGAACCACCTCTTAATTGCTGCTGTTCCCAGGTTCACTCTGATCCAGAGTGGTAGCACCTGTTAGGGTCCCAGCTATGCACAAATAGTTAACCCCCAAACTGGGGTCAAGACAATATGAAAGTATAAAAATACTCTTTTATAGAAATATATACATAAAAATAGACTTTTATAGAAAATATACGTTTTTGAAGGAAAAATATTACCAATAATACATTTTTAAAAAATATTACCATAACAAATTTTTGAAGGAAAAAAATTATTCTCAGCAAGACATTTTTGAATACAAAACTAGAAGGCATTTTCAGTTTTCTAAAATATAAAATAAAAACAAAATTTTCATTAGAATCTGACTAAATAAACCTTTTCACTATAACCGAACATTATAAAAAATACCTTAAAACACCACCTTTTTGGCATTAAATAACCCACAGAGGTTGATATGCCGTTAAAGAAAACTCAAACTTAATTTAGTCTATAGAGGTAGATTGTTCCATTTTCATGTGCTATGTCTTTTTTTTTTTTTTTTTTTGATATCTCAATTTTAGTTATTAAACTTTAATAATTTAACTCTCAAAGTTTTTGTTTTCTCTACTGTGGTCAAGTATTGAATTCACAACTTTTGGTATCACTCAGCTGACACTTTTATCCACTAGGTCTTGTGTCTTTTGGGAAACCAACATATATCACCTAATGAAGGCCAAGTGTACAATGGTCAAAATGTGGTGAATATGGCAGTAAAGATGAAAACAACTGTCCAAAAAATGTAAATAGCTACAATACCTATCTCCTCATATTATTAATATTCAATAATTAAGAGAGACAAAATATGTTTTTTTTATGCTTTTCAGATGTGTTTAAATTATTAGATATTATTTTACTACTTCTGTTTACTGTTATTGTTCTCTTTTCATTTTATTTTGTGAACTTATTGAAATGTTTGTTGCTAAATCTTTTGTAGATCAATTGTTTGGAAGGTCAACTTAGTTTGTTGGAATGAGAAGCTTATTTTTCTGAATTATGACCTTTTTGTGAAACCTTTGTTATTTCTCTCATATGATATTAATTTTCACATTTAGTTTACTGTTCAGATTTTTTTTTTTAATTATTTTATGACCTGAAAAGAAATGTGTAGAGATATAATCCAGAAAAACTCTGCAGTTAGATTCCACCCTACCCACATTGCATAAAATAGGTAACTTGGAATGGAAAAAAAATTCTTTTCTTCACAACATGAGTTCTTCTGTCTCAGGTAATTTACATCCCACTTTAGGTCCTTGCCCAGCTGATAATGAGAAAAATCTGAATATTAATATTGATTTTTTTTTCTTTGACATCTGTTAACATTTTAAAAATTTTTTAAAGAAAATATGCCAATTAACATTTACCTATACAATGTTAAGTTAACATAAGTTTTCTCATTTTAAAAATTTTCATGTTGCTAAATACATGTAATGTCAGTAATTTTTGCAATGAATCTTTGTTCATTTATTCCACTACTGCAGATTGTTTGCATTGTAAATACATAATGAATATTTATAATGAATTTAAGATTATTTTATCTATAATTTGGAATAATGCTTTTTTCATGGCAGATTACCATAATATCATCCAAATGTGTGTATATTTTTAGATATTTTTGGTACAAGCTTTAAATAGATGGATGAGTAATGGCTGCAGATTGGTTTGTATTAGGCTGGCTACTCAAATTTGATTCTGAGTTCAACACTATTTTTTTATTTGTTTGTGAAGTAGTCATAAGTTAAAGCACTTAAAATAAAAATTAAGTTGCTATTAAAAATACTCTATTTTATATTTATTTAAATCATCTCGGTGTTTTAATAGTAAACTTATTTTAACTGATAGGAAGATAATACAGTTTCTTTAAAGAAAAATCTGAATTCTTTAGACAAACAATTTTGAAAAGAGTCGGCATTTTCTTTCTCCCTTCTTTCCTTTCTAAATAACTATTTCAAATGGCAGTTTCATCTGGTCCATCTAAAGAAATAGTTATAATGCACTTTTGGGAGACCTGCTTTAAAATATACTGGAAGAAAAAAATAGAAAAAATACATGACAAAAAGAAGTTGAAGAAAAGAAAAAGAAATTCCTTCCAGAAAGATTCAGAGAAAATCATGTTTAAGTGCACAAGGGTAAACATGACCTGTGTCCATCTGTAGTGGTTCACTGTATGTTTAGAACTTGTGTGCATATATCTATATTTTTAGGACAAAATCCGTTCTTACCTACATATATATTTTTTTTAATATTTCAATTTTCTTTCTGTTTCTCTTCCTTTTATTTTCACTGTATCCTGATTGCATATGCATGCCTATATGGATGTATATCTTAATATATCTATCAACTTTTTCTTTCTCAGTCTCTTTGTACCATGCTATCCATTCCCCTGACTCTCCAACAAGGCAAGCAACTAGGTGTACATATAAATAGAGACAGAGAGACCTGAATTACTACAGAGAGGCTGCAGATAAGCCATATGGCTCCATCGTATATCAAGAGGCTTTGTGTATCCAAGAGGTCCTGTGCCATTTTTGAATTCCAAATTTGTCAGAGTCAGGAATTTCAGTTAAAAAAATATATTTTCCACTACTCACTCGCTTTGTATATTTTGAAACTTTCTCATTTTGTTTTGTTTTATTATTTTTTTTTAAAAATTGAGTGTTCCTTTGTTGCTCTTCATTTTCTTTCCTCTCATTGCTTCTTTGTCTTCTATTCATTTTATTCTTCAGATTTGTTATCTGCAACCTTATACCTTTATTTGTATTCTTCCTTAAACTCTTTTATTTAATTAAAAAAGCACACACACACGCACACATACATGTCTTTTTCTAATAAAAGTTTGTATAAGAGCTAAAATAAGTGACACTATCACTACTGTTTTTTCTGTTTTCACTTGCAATGGCCACCAAACCCACAATCTGTTTGCCTGTCCATCTTACCAAATGTTCCTTAAGTGTGTGGGAGATGAAGGAATAAGGACAGTCTTGAAGCTGGTGGTGGAGAGCTGCTTCTACCTTTGTCTTCAGACACAAATCAGAGATACGCTTGTTTTATTTTTTAAGATCATGAGGAAAAAGCAAAAGAGATAAAGAAAAAAGAATAGAAAAATATAGCAAAGAATTGTGACCTAAACAAGACCAGAATGGTAAGCAGATGTAATCAGTGTGCAGAGCCTGAAATTTTAAAAAAGCTTTGCTGTCTCTTGTTTGGAGAAACTGTACAGATTTGTGTCCACATTTATTTCTTGATGCATTCGAGACACAAAGAGAGAGAGAGAGATTCTTCATTTTTTTCTTTTAATTTCTCCTTTTCTTGTTTGTCTACCTTGTTCTTCCTCTTCCTTTCTCTCCACTTTAATTTTTTTTTCTTCATCTGTTTTCTTTTTGCTTGCCATCTTTTTTTAAAATTCTCTTTCTCTTCTTTGTTTCTCTTTTTCTATAATATTTCTTTCTTGGATTTCTAACTGTTTCTTTAACTTTGTTAACATTTTCTTTTTCCATTCTTTTGTTTTGAAACTTCTGCCTTTCATTTCTACTTGTGTTCTTTTCATTGTCTGCTTTTCTTTATATTTCCTATGAAAAAATAAAAATTGGCACATAACTTTATGAATTGAAGAATAAACTCACTAACTATGGCTTATGAGATAAGCATGCTATCCATGCCTAGTCTAAACTTATTCTTTGTTTTTTCAATTTTTAAGGAAGTAGTTATACTTTTAGAACTTAGATGATTATTTTATTTGTTATATCAGTAACAAAAGGAAATATTATTTGTCATTGTATTTTTACAAGAGAAAAAAAATTGCCTATCACTTTTTTCCAATTTTGCTTCTGAATCCAGAGTTGATGTCATGGGTTAATTATCTGTGATTTCCAAGATTTATTTTTCTTTCCTTGTATATTCTCATCGATATATATTATGCTTTCATTGTATTTGCAAGTGCCTTATCTACAGAATGGTAGATAAAATATTCATAACTGTTTTTATAAAAATGAAAGAAAGACATTGTAGCTTAATAGTAAATATCTTTGTGCTGTATATAGAATTTTATTAGCAGAAATTCCATTGAAAGGTCTTTTTGTTGAATTTCAGGTTAAATAAAATCTTTAGTTTAATTTTCAACAATATTTGGTCATTATTTTAACCATTTAAATAAAAAAGTCATTCTTTATAATAATTTAAAAACAAATGATCATTTTTCTTTTTTTAATTCTTTAAAGTAAAAAATGATCCTTATGAAGAGGAATTTAAACTGAAAATTGAAAGTAGTTAAAAATGGTTTCCTGAAATAACAAGTTGATAAAAGAAAATAATACTGTGAATTGAAAGCTATAAAAAACATGATATATAATGATAAATCAAGATGAACATGATAAATTAATACCATGAATTGAAACAATATCATCTTTTTTAAAGATAGGTGAAAAAATGGATTGACTGTTTTACTTTATATTTTTATCATTAGCTATCTTTTAAATAGTTTTTGAATCAAAAGTATTCATATGATTATTGGGAATACAGTATACTTTCTGCATATAATGAAATTAATTACTACTACACTTATACAACTATATCAGTTTTGTATTTGATTATAACTGTACGGTTTTTATGAATCCTAATCAACATCAGGATCATGAATCTGGTAACTTATTAAGACCAATAAAACTGCTCATCGACTGAAGCAATGGTGCATCTGACCTAATTAAGGTCATCCCTCTTCAGATGAATTTTGAATTCAGGTATGTCTTTCTATTTGACTGGTTGTCCTACTAAAGCTAGAGCCTAATTTACTTGCATGATTTACATTGGTCGGACTGTTGTGCCCATATTTGTTACCATATTCATAGCATTTTGACCATTGTACATTCTGACCTTCTTCAGGTGATTGTAATTTCAAACTGAACCTTTTAATTTGTTCAGTGGGGTAGGTTATTCTAGTTGCATGTGTCATGCTTCTTCTATATCTCTCAGTGGATAAGTGAGGATTATGTGGCTATGGATGGTTGGTAATTATTGACCCTTGACATGAAGAGATTAAGCCTGTAACATTCAGAGAAGTGAAATTTACAATTGGAATATAGAGTAAGTGGGGATGGTTTGACTCAGTGGATGCAACAATGAATGTTTTAGCTTTAAAGGTCTGAATTGGTGGAACTAAGTAATAGACCCCACCCCAAAATTTACTATGAAAACTGTGATACTGTAGCAATAGATTTTTGATGGTATATTTGTGGGGATGTGTCTACAAGATAGACAATATGTCATCCCACCACAAGTTCACATAAATAAGTATGGGCTTAATCTATTGATTTAAATTCCATGGATGCAGGTTTTGGCAGAAAGTGATTTAATCCAAGAAATATCTTGTAGAAGAAATGTTCTCACAAAATATTTTTTAAAAAATATATCTCTTCAAATTTCCAGTGGTTCTTTTTCCTTATTATTTGTGAATTGCCATGACTATCTGAAAAAGACTGTGCAGTGGTTTCCTGTTGCTTTTCATGGTTTTGAATTCAGAATTGTTCTTCTCTAGACCTTGCTGCCACCCAAAGTTAGTCAGCTCAGTCTACCTTGTTATTTAACTTTTAGCTGAAGGAAAGAGAAATGGATTCATTCCCTTCCTCAAAACATTTTCCACCCCCGTCTATTGAACAGGTTAAGAGGCTCATCCCTTGTTCCCTGTGGTTTCCGGCTTTCTCTTTTCTAATCTTCTCACTTTGTTTTTTTTTCAATTGGAGTAGATAGATCTATCGCCCGGTTCACACTCCACCCACGTCTATTGAACAGGTTAAGAGGCTCATCCCTTGTTCCCTGTTTAGGATGTGGTTTCTGGCTTTCTCTTTTCCAATCTTTTCACTATTACGTAGCCCCTTGCACATCAGTGGCGTTACCGCCTTGCTCAGGGTGATATGATTAAAAAAAAATAAAATTGTGCAGAAGTGAATATATCAGAGCAAATTTGAACTTGAGTTTATGATTTCACTTTCTAAGACAATAATTGTTATGTTACCAAGATTTTCTTTTTATAAAAACAAACATTAATATTTTTAAAAATACTTAGAAACCACATCATTGAGGACAGCAGCAAGAACCAAAATGGATAGCACATGTACCTTGAAGAGTAAATAATGACAATAATCATGTTCCATACTACTTTAAATAAAAGGTTAGGAAAGAAAGCCCATATCAATACTGGAAAGAGCAATAACAGCTACTGGACTTGAAAAAGATTATTTTCCTGAAAAAATGTTTTAATAGAAAGACTTTTTAACTGAAAGAGAAAATAATGACAATCAAGATGATGGCATTATACTCTACTTTAAATAAAAGGTTAGGAAAGAAAGCCCATATCAATACTGGAACGAGCAATAACAGCTACTTGAAAAAAATATTTTCCTGAAAAATTGTTTTAAGTGAAGGATTTTATAAATCCCAACTGGAAGTGTTACTGGTTGCTCATCAATGAATGCTGAATGTTTCCTTGTAGATATTACCATTATCATAAAATTAATGGAAGAAAATTGATGTCATTATTGCTATTGAAATTTTGTTTGATTTATACTGCTCTCTGCTTATTCTCTCTCTTCGCCTACCTACCTACTATATCGCCTACCTACCTACCTACTTATATTTCTTTTAATATCATTTTTGTCTCGGTACATTTATATTTATCTTCACACACACACACGTTATTTCTTGGCTTCTACATTTTCACAAATGACCAATTGACTTGAAACTAACTTGAAAAACAAAAATGTCAACAATTTTGTTTGTTGATGTTTTTACACATCCTAATTGAAAGCCATTATCAAATCAATTTATTGATAACCATTTGAGAAATACTTTCAGGAAGTCAATTTGATGAGACAATCAGCAATCAGTGGACAAAGAAGACAAGAGTCAACTTAAAACCACATTCTGGCAATCTTTCTATCTTGGTTGCATCTAATTTGCCTTGTCCAAATAAAAAAAGATTAATTGCAGTCTAGAAATTTATTAAAAAAAGAGATAAAATATTTAAAAAATCAGTATCAGATTTTGATTATGTTCTTAAATATATTATTTATTGATTATATTTCTTGTCTTACAGATTTATAACATAAAAATTATGACTGGTCATTTTAAATTCAAATTTACCTCAATTTTATTTAAGAATCAGAAATTCCTTGATTCCAGTGAGTGTCAAAGAGATTGTATTAAATATAATTTGAAAAAGATATCTTTGTTGTCTGAATATCCAGTTTTGAATAAAAAAAATCTTATTTTGATAAGCTGGTTTCCTTGTAGTCATAAGGGTTTTGTTTTTAAGATGAATGTTAGTATAAGTTTTACTGTCTTGAGAAATATTTGATAGAATTTGCCCAGAGAAGCAGACATTTTTTAAATTGCTTTTTTGGCAAGGTTGCTAAAAACATTGAGATATATTTTAATATAAAAACTATATCATCAAAAATAACATTTTAATTTCCCTATCTTTAAATATATTTTTATATATAAGAATAATATATAATGCAAATATATTAGGCAGCTGAAAAACTTTTGAGCAATTAAAAAAAAAAGAAGGCAATAATAATGATTGTACATTAGGCCTTTAGACTAAATAGAAGAAAGATGAGAAAATGTTAAAAAATTGTTCTTTACTATTATAGATACACTAAATTATATTTTCTAATATAACTTGGTGTTCTTAAAATAAATTAGATGTTAATAATATTTTTAAGATATACTTATATCTGTATACATGATATCCAATATTAGTTTCAGCTTATCTCACCTTTTTAAATATTCTGACAGTAACTTGTTTAAAGGAGATTTAAGTGTAACTAGCAGTATAGCCCGGCGTTGCTCAAGTGTAATGAAAGCTTTAAAACTAATCCATGGTCCTGGAGCTCAGACTCACCCTAGAGAATATTTGTGTGATGTTTGGTGAGAATCGGATAAAAATTGTGGATTTGTATACAAGACATACTGAGAGATAAACAGACACACACGCAAACAACTTGCCTTTTATATAGATATGTATTATCGATTTTCTGCACTATTGTAAGAACTGCAACCTTGAAACTTCTGAATATTATTTCTTATGTCTTTGTCTATGAGTGTATCAAATTTCATTAAAATCAGACCAGTCCTTCTATAACCCGATTTTTTTCGATTATCATCAGTGGTACCTCGACACAAAACCTAGCTAAGAACAGTCGCAGATGCTTATAGTACAACTGTGTAAATTTTCAAGAAAATTGGTTCAGCCATTTTGGAGACTAAAGCTAATGGATACACACACACACAAAGTTTCATCTATAAATAAGTTTAGATTAGACAAGCAAATTAATGTCCCCATTAAATAAACCCAAAGAAACGTAATTGATTATCATAATATTCCATATATCTGTATAAATATTCATTTGAGCACCATTTACTTTCTGTAACTTATGTCATTTTTCAACAACTGGTTTCTAAACATTTTTTTTTCTGTTTTAACTTTAATATTATTTAGAGCAGCTTTTAATCCTTTCTAGAGATTTTTGTTTGAATATTGTTTTCCATTTTCATCTTTTTTCATGGTGGAATACATGTTTTCTAGTAGATTAATATTTGAAGAAGCTAGGAGACACTTGCTTAATTTGGTAACTTTGAACCCCCTTCTTTTCTTTTTTTTTTTTCTTTTGGCAAGGTGGTCAATAATATTGTAGAATATGAAGGAACTTTTTTAAGTTAATTTCCTGGTATTTCTTCCAAGACCTTCTATGTCATACATTTCCTCAAGCCCATCATGAGCTGTTTCCACTGTTCCTCTTTCCCTCTACCCACCCTGTGAGTATCAGGTTCTTCTATCTCTCTTTCCTCATTACATCTCCCAGAAACTTCAACTACTCATTCTAAACATGATCTTTTCTTCCCTCTCACTTTCAGCCTTCTCATATATGTTGATTGGTTATTTCCTTGAAGATGTGGCACTAGCAGTAAAATATGTTGAAATATATTCTTTACTGATAGAATGACAGAGAAACTATCTCTTTTTCTCTCTACACAATACATCTTTCTTCTTTTCCTATAACCTGGACATAGCATACTTGGTTAGTTGACATCATGCAGAAGCCAACTAATAACTAATACTCCTGCCAAAGTCAAAGAAGAAATGTGTAGGCGTCATGACCATACAAAACAAAAGCAAACTATGTGTATAATTCTCTTCTCTTTTTTCTTGGCTTTTTGCCTTACTCTCAACTGCTTACACGTATGTGCATGGAACTTTGTTTCAAGTCATTGAAAATTCAATGAACACCAAACCCAGATGATGTTTTAAAAATAATATCCACTCAAGGAAAGAGATACAGAAAATCAAAAACTCATTCAAAGTGACAATCCATACCTGAAAATACTGGAACAATTGATATGAAACTTTTTGTAACCATCACACCAAAATATATGTTAAGAAGTGTACAAACAAAAATATGTACTAAAGAAGTCAACCAAACAAAGAACAAAAAAGAAAAAAAAGAAAATGAAGGTATAGTTGGTACAAACAGGGCTTTTGTTGGTTTATTATCACAACCACATCAAAAGAATACTGGTAACCCTACCATACAAGTATACTACCAAGAAACCAGCTTCTTTCCCAGCCATTAGCACCAACTAATGGAGCTTTACCTTCATCAACAAAAGTATTTGTTGAGAAACTAATTATCAGATACTTATTCACCTAATTTACATATTTCTCTTTTTAATGTTTCTGAAAATTTTTAGTTTTGTTCTTGATAATTACTCTTTGTGACATAATTAAAGCCAAATTTTTCTTCTGATATATCAGTGTTTTAAATTTGTTTGTGGAGCTCTCTTCAATTTTTTTTTTTTTTTTTTACAATTTTTCAATATTGTGTTCTCACCAATCAGTGACAATCCAGTATCTCTTTTTTTCAAGGCTATATCTTTAAAACTCAAGGCAATTTTTATATATATCTGTAATTAAAAAATGAATGACTATAAATAACTGAATAATTATACACGGGACTACCGCAAAGTAATGACAAATCAGGTAGTCATACTGATCACCATCAAGCCTGAGGACACCATCATGCTGTCATGTCATGTGTTTGGGATCTTCCTAAACTAAAGTTTATAAGAACACAAGCAGTATAACCCGGCGTTGCTCGGGTGTGATGAAAGCTTTAAAACTAATCCATGGTCCTGGAGCTCAGACTCTTTGGATGTTGGCACAAAAGACTAAAAAGCAATACTTGTTAAAGTGAAACTGTAGACTGTAAGAAAAATGAATGGATGTAAGTCAAACTTTGATTTCCTGATATCGATATCAAATAAGTTTTTTTTCATCATAAACTGAATTTTGAAGGCTAAATAAGTCCTCTGAGTAAATCGTATCATGGCTGAGACTAAGAACTACAATTATACCTACTTAGAGCCAAACCCGAAGCAAAAACTAAAATAAAAAGGCTGAAAAAATACAGACATACAGGCAGATAAACAGACACACACACAAACATCTTGCCTTTTTTATATATATATATATTATCAATTTTCTGCACTATTGTAAGAACTGCAACCTTGAAACTTCTGAATCTCAATTCTTATTTCTTTGTCTATGAGTGTATCAAATTTGATTAAAATCAGACCACTCCTTCTATAATCCGATTTATTCGATAATCAATTTTCGATATTTATTGGGGGTAACTCGACACAAAACCTAGCTAAAAACACTTGCAGACACTAATAGCACAACTGTGTAAATTTTCAAGAAAATCGGTTCAGCCATTTTGGAGTCTATAGGTAATGGATACATGCACGCACAGACAAAGTTCCATTTATAAATAAGTTTAGATATTTGTGGTTATTCATGACTCAAGACAGATTAAAATCTTTGGTTCTTTTATCAATAGAAAATGATCTTGTAAAGAAGATAGGCTTAGAGATTGCCATGAAAAGATTTGCAGATCTAAAGGCTAGAAAAAATGTTTTAGGTCAAATAATGTTTTCTTTAACTTGTATTAAATTATACTAGCAGTATAGCCTGGCGTTGCTCAGGTTTAATGAAAGCTTTAAAACTAATCCATGGTCCTGGAGCTCAGACTTAGCCTAAAGAATATTTGTGTGAAGTTTAGTGAGAATCGGATAAAAATTGTGGATTTGTATACAAGACATACAGACAGATAAACAGACATACACACAAACATCTTGCCTTTTATATATATATATATATATATTATTGATTTTCGACACTATTGTAAGAACTACAACCTTGAAACTTCTGAATATTGTTTCGTATGTCTTTGTCTCTGAGTGTAACAAATTTTATTAAAATCGGACCACTACTTCTATAACTCGATTTTTTTCGATTATCGATTTTCGATATTTATTGGTGGTACCCTGACACAAAACCTAGCTAAGAACACGCTTATAGTACAACTGTGTAAATTTTCAAGAAAATTGGTTCAGCTGTTTTGGTGTCTATAGGTAACGGATACACACATGCACAAAGTTCCATTTATAAATAAGTTTAGATTTAGATATTATAATAAACTTATTCTAAATGTTCAGTTTTTCTCATTGTGAAAATTAAAAATATATATTTGTAAGCATGCCAAAATTCAACTTGCTCTAGATGCCAGTAATATTATATATTTACTTATTATATAATGAACAACCTTTCAGTTGCATAATGAAACTTCTCTCCACAAAGTTAGCTATTGTAAATATTTAAAAAAAAGATTATAAGCTGAAACTTACATGTTATATCTATCATATTTTATAATTTTTACAAGAATTATTTAATACATTTGAACATTATTTGATCATCAAAAGAAGCTTTCAATAGCTTACTTTATCATATGATGTTAAAATGAATCGTAGTTTCCTGTAAATCTACATATAATGTAAAAGTTTTATTGTAAAATCATTGACTTACATAATAAAATCTAATATAGCATATAAGAAGATTGGGAGTGAGAATTACCTCATTTTATGCCATAAAATGACTGCTTATCTCAAACAGAATAGATTAATCTCAAACATAACTTTTCCATTTTGTTTTGTAAGTAGGATAACAGACATATTTTAACTATACCACTTTAAAAAGAATGTCACTGTAGCATTAATTCAAGACATTAAAAAATGCCTGATCTTTCCCTTTCAATGCCGTAGAGAGAAAATCTTTAAGAAATTAAGCATTTTTTTTTTTTTAGTGCTTTTTTCTTTAACTTTACTAACAATGTTAGCTAAGGTCCCTAAAATGAATTGGAAGAGATTTTATTTTTAAAAATTGATTTTATCATTTCATGTACTTGAAAAATTTGCACAAAATAATTTTTCTTAATTTCTTAAATTTTCTATTTTCTTTTCTTGAAACTTGACATGCAGTTTTGAGAACATAGACCACATTCAATAAAGATAATTTGAACATTTGTTATAGGAAACAAAAATATTCTTAAAACAATATTCTTGAATGTTCATCTTTACTGGGTGTCTCTCTACCTCCAGACAGTATATAAATGCTTAATAGCTTTCTGCTATTAAGAAACCATTATTTCAAACTGTCACACAAAGCTAAATTGCATTTTTGTAGCTAGTTAACAGAAATATGTTCATATAGTAAAAAATAAATTCATCTTTTTGAATAATAATAAGACATAAGACATCAAGATTTACATTATTCGGACTATTGTCCTCATCTTTGTTGCCATTTATATGACGTTTCAGCTGTTGTACTAGCCAACATCTATATCCACTGGGCCATGTTGCCTTAGTTCCTGACTTGACTCTTAGAGTTGTGAGTTTAAAAACAGGCTACAGCAGGAGTGAACAAATAACTTGCAGGGTTAGAGGGAGATAACTCATGACTTCCAATCAAGGCTTTACACAAGGAACAGAGTTAATATACCCCAGTAATTGTAAAAAAAAGCTTTGGTTTGAAATTCTTAGCACCTGGAGAACGCTGGAAATACAATGGCTGAAATGTCTTATATGTGGCAACAAAAATGAGGACAATAGTCCGAATAATGTAAATATTGTAAATACTACCTCATTCCCGAAATATAGACAGAGACATCAAGATACACTTAAATTTGTCATTTTATTTGAATAAGAGTACAATTTCTAGAGCTTACTTGTAAAATCAACTTTATCTTCTCCTAGACAGGATAAATAAAAATGACATATTCAAAATTTTACAAGAATCATGCAATATAAACATTGATTATCAAAAGCTGACTTTGCTACATCAAGTTAAAATGAGTTTCAGTTTCCTGTAAAGAGCATCTGCTGTAGTTAAGACAAACCTCAGCCATGTAACATGTCTTTTGCTTATTTATATCAAAATTGTGCTTGTCATCCACCTCCGTAACTGATTATAGACTATGTTGTCCTAGAGATATAATTAAAAACAATTACCAATAACAAGAGCTACAGCATAACAGACTGTAATAATTATAGACATTTAGAAATAAGCCTCTACTCAAATATTTTCCATTTATAGAAAGGCCTAGGGCCTTGTTGAAGCCATTTTTAACAACAAATTTTTGGTCAATGATGACATCTAAGTGCAGGAAACACTCCTGCTCAATTAGCAATACTACCATTAATATTAATAATAATAAGGATCTCCAATGTTGAGCTGGGATATATAAAAAGTGATAATGTTGAAAATGATGGTAATAATAATATGAATGAATGGTTATAATATTGATATTAATAATTATGAAGAAAAAGTATTATTACATAATGTTTTGTTTTTGTTTCATCTCCTCAGCTTTGAATAATTGAAACTCTAAATTGGTACATATTAGAAACTTGGTTTTATGCTTCAGTTTCAATTATGTTGCTGTTGATGAAAATAATCTTTTATTGATTTAAGATTTGTGTATTTTTCCCAGTTTTTGATGTTAGGATTGCAAATTTCAAGTTTATATATATAAAATATGAAGATGACTTAAGGGTTTAGAAACTGACTCACTAGGTTCATCTCCTAAATATAGAAAATTTAAATATATATATATATATATATATATATATATATATATATAGAATATTACCTATTTTTGTATTTTCAACCAAAATTTTTAAGGGTTTTTTTAAGTTATGGGTTCATGTTTTTATTGCACTATTATTACTAGATAGGTGGCATGTAAGGCATTTACTCAGGAAAATGGTAGTATAGCCAATATAGGTAATACATACATACATACATACACACACACACACACATACATATATATATATATATATATATATATATATAAGAACCTCTACTCATTTTTGATGTTAGGATTGCAAATTTCAAGTTTATATATATATATAAAATATAAAGATGACTTAAGGGTTTAGAAACTGACTCACTAGGTTCATTTCCTAAATATAGAAAATTTAAATATATATATATATATATAATATTACCTATTTTTGTATTTTCAACCAAAATTTTTAAGGTTTTTTTAAGTTATGGGTTAGCCCTCTAGAGCCATTCGTATCATATTTGATACAGTATGAAAACAAGCCTTGAAAGAAATATTTTCCTGAAAATTTTTTTAAGAGAAATATTTTATAAATTTCAAATGAAAGCAGTACTGACTGCTCAGTCAATGAATACCAAATGTTCCTTATAGGGAAATACTGTATCAAATATGATACGAATGGCCCTAGAGGGTTAATGTTCTTATTGCACTATAATTACTAGATAGGTAGCATGTAAGGCATTTACTCAGGGAAATGGTAGTATGGCCAATATAGGTCATACATACATACATACATACATACATACATATATATATATATATATATATATATATATATATAAGAACCTCTACTCATTTTTGATTTCTAAGTAAAAACTGAATTTAAAAAAATAAGCAAGTTTTCTTGATGCTTTAATTTTAGCTTTAATTGAAAGCTAAAGGATTAAATTTACTAATTCCAGTAAGCAAAATATTCTGCTGTATATTGATTGGAATCTAAAATTTAAAGACTTGTTTAAATTTTGAGATTTTACAGACATTGTTGAGTGATCTACTCATTTGTAAACAAAAGTTAATTCTCGGTTTTAAATATCTTGCAGAAATAAAATGTACATTTTTTTGCACATTATTTTTGAAAATTAGAAAATTTAAAGTTAATTTAATCTGATTTGCACAAGTATTACTTGTTTATAGCATGAAATCTAGAATAAAATTATTTTTTTTAATCTTGGAGGTGGCATGGTTGACTAGAATATATATAGAATTATATTACACAACCTAGGTTTCTATCATCTGGTGTCTTCAGGCAATTTACAATAACTAATTTCACTGTTTTTTTTAAGAACACTCACTTAATGGGTTTTTCTTTTTTTATTTGAATGGGCAACAAAAGATGTGCATTCCTTAAATAGGTAATTCAAACTTTGCTCTATTAAGATTGCTGTCTGGGGTCAAAACTGGTGGTGGTAGATTCTGGCTATAAAATATTTACCCCTGATAAAAAAAAGTGGTAAAATTTTAATTCCTGTCAAATATTTCTTTTGTAGAATTTTTCTCTTTCAGCCAACTATTAGGAATTTCACTGTTGAAGAAAATAAGAACCTTGGAGAGGAATAAAATTGATGCTAACAGACCAATGTTGATAACATTTTCTGGATATTCATTTATTTGTAGATAAATTTTTGTACCATGTGAATTTTAGCATATGTGTTTTTATTAGAAATATTTACAGCTAATCTATTTTTATTTTTAATATTCATTATGCACCATAAGTGCTGCTCAGTTAAATGCCATACGTGAAACACACTTGGGCGATCATGTTTCAAGAGAGACATGAGTGACTGGGCAGAAGGTTGCCATTGCTTTCTGTGGTAGACTGGTTGCCAGCCAAGAACCCAATCTGTCCTCTTATTTAACCATAAATGGAGGGAAGTAACAGATTAATACCTTTCCCAAGGGTATTTGCGTGTAAGTGAATGCAATGAATTCAACTGGAATTCGAACTCGGCTCCCCGATTTCTCATTCCGAGCCAATATCCACTGCACCACAATGCACATCACCATATTGCAAATAAATTTATAATAGAATAGTTCGCCTATGAGAAAAAAGATGTTGCAATTTTATTGGGTCAGAGAAAATATACAATTGGAAATTGCCAAGTTGAATTGAGATCACAGAACAATCAAAAATGAAACAAAAAAATATTGAAGAAGAAACAGTTGTTAATGTAAACAAAGTGAAAATAAACAGAATATTAAGAATATTGGTTAATAACATGAAAGCAACCAAACTACCATTTGTAAGTATGCAATATATATATATATATATATATATATATATGAAATTTGCAATTTGAGTGAAGAAGTGAAAACTGATTTCACAGCAGTAGTATTTATGGATGAATGCAAGGCAAAAGTTGATGGATTGGATTGCTGTGTCAAAGGATGAATCCTTCATGGAAATAGTCAAACAACAGTACATAAAATTATGCAATGGAAAGCAGTTATCAACTATTATTATAAGTAGTAAAATTATTAATCCATTCCAAGTTGATTATGGTGTCAAGATAAATGCAGATAATTATTGTAACTTTTTGAACAAGGTATCTTTTGAGTTGTACAAATTTCAAACTCAGAAGTTTTAAGCTTAAGAAAATATTCATTCAAAGCAGTATTTGTTCACAAATCTGATTATTGCCCACCTTAAACAGGATTCAAATTAACTAAATTATTGGGATTGCTCAAAGCTTCTCCAAATATTAACCCAATGTTCTTTCATTAAAAGAGATGTACGTTAGAATGAAAAAAATATTCAATAAAGATGATGCCTGGGAAGCAAAACAAATTGCAGCAAATAATGTTAAAGTTGAAAGATAAAAAAGATTAATAAAATCAGTGGGTAAAAGATTGAAGACTATAGAATGTCAATGAGTCTGTGATTGAACAGGAAGTAGATGTGGTATAAAAAAAAAACTGTTGCACACAGTGGTGCTACACCTGATTGAACGCATTCTTGCGAACACAAACAAATGCATTTTTATAAATCCGAACGAACACCTGACTCTTTCAAATGAACACCTTATAACAGTGAATGAGCAAATAGCTGATGAATGACCAACCACAATGGCTCCTGCTGCTAAAACTGGCAAATGTCTCGGGCATCCTCTTCTTATAGTCTTCGGTTTAGTTCCTTATGATACCCCAACATGTGCCTGGCAAAAGCACACACACACGCAGTTTGAGGACACTTCTGCGCATGCTCGTTACAGAGTCCATATTAACATGTAAAATAATAGTATAATAATTGATATATCCCAGAAAGGAATATCAGTGTAAAGATTAGTGGAAGAATGGTACTTGACACAGGAATACAATATAATGGATTTATTGTACTACTGTACAATTAACAATAAGATACAGATAAGCAATCAACGAATAGGAGCGCAATAAACTATCAAGTAGAGAATGCCTTTGCCTAAGACGTTGGCTTTCTCTCTTGTACCGCTTGTCACCGTCCTTTATAATCTAGAGCATTCCATTCTCAGGGATGGCAGGATGTTCCACTATAACAATAATTTACTTATGCATATGCAACATTGTGTTAAACATACTTTTAAATTTATCCAAAATATATAGCTTGTATAAAAATATGTTTAACTTAGTCTGTTTAAATGATAAAACTGACAACCTTAAAGCAGGTTATCAGTAGTTTAATAATATGGATATTATAATATATTTAATAATATGGATATTATTATAATTTTATAATATGCAGACTGGCAACAAGGTCCCCCCCATTTACAGTTAGATCAACCAAATGCAGCCGACAATTCTACTTTATCAGCTTCTTTCCTCGCACTTGCTTTCCTGACGTCTACAACCTCCAGGAATTTAAATGTAATGTCAATACCCATCTCTTATTCACTTGACTCCAGTTCTTTCTATATCACCCTGTATATCTTTTCTCTACCTTTGCAACTGTCTTCACACCTGTGTTCCCATCCTTCTCTTGCCTTTTCTCTGATACACTCTGTAACTGGCCCGTCTTTCTCTTCACTCTCCTCCTGTTTAAACTTTTACTCTTATCTAGCCCCCTGTGCATCAGTGGTGTTACTGCCTTACTTGGGGTGAAACAAAAATAAAAGACACAATTTTATTGCTCATTCATAAAAAATATCCTGAAAATTTGAACAACACTGGTTGTTTAATATCAGTTTTATTATGAAAACATTGGCTTGCATCATAAAATTTGATAACAGTAATAAGGAAGGAAAGAAGCTTATTTCTTAACAGCCAATAGAAATTTCTCTTCTCTAATGGATAGGTTTTCTTTTTGCTACTGATGCATTTGTTTTTATATAGGTCAGAACATTAACTAATTAAAATGTAATAAAATAGAAAATGAAACTCTTGAATTTAATGATTCAAATTAATTTGTAGTCTATGGCTCATCATATTTAAATCATAGAATTTGATAGCCATTAATATTTTGTTAACATTTCATTGTTTATTCATGTTTGGAAGAATTACTGTGAACAAGGATACTATTCATGTAATATAATCAAAAACGAATATATAAGAAAATAAGTCAAATGCTATAAACATTCTTATAAAAGTGTTTTTTTTTTTCTGTCACCTTCTCTTTCTTCCTTTTAGTCTTCTTGACCTCCTTCTGAGGATTGACTTATTTTTTTTTTTTATAGCTTATCAACCTTTTACTGATTATTTAAAACCAGGAAATACTTTTAAATTGTAAAAATGAGTGGGGGAGTGATACAAGAACTGGTAATTAATCCACAACTGGAGGAGAAGGGATGAGTTCATGCCTTTTCAAAGAGTATTTGCATGTATACGAATATAATGATCTTGAGTAGGATTTAAACTTAACTTTTCAACTTCAAATTCTAAGTCATTATCCACCATACCATAAATATATGATATTCCCAAGTGGTCACCTGTCTTGATACTGACCAAGCTTGATGCTGATTAACTTCAGTGATCATATGAGAATTAATGTTTCATTGTGATATAGCTAAAAGCTCTCTTGTGTGTATTTTGGGAAAACAGTTCTTAACAATACTAGGTGATACTGTTGTGGTTTCCATAACAAGTCAATTTTTTATGACATGAAGTTGTTGCTAACTATGTGCCCAACTGGGTTTCTACCCAGTTTTTGTTTACAGTACCTGATGTTCCAAACAGTTCCCCATTTAAGTACTAACACAGTTTTAACATGATTTGAATGTTTGTCCACAAGTCCAAACACTTTTGCTGCCAATTATTATGGAAAAACTTTTCCTTCTCTGACAAATTTTTTATTTATTTTTTAATATAGTAACTAAAAAACTGAAACACCTTGAAGTACCCAAGTGATAGTTAACACCTCTGCCAGATATATGAGTTGACAATTAGACTTGTTTCAAGATCAGATGGGCATACAAAGAACATTTGTGAACATTGTTTTGGATATGTTTTTCACCTGTGTCTGAAAAAGACCCTTTTGGTAAAAATGTATATACATGTCTATGCAAGGAAGGGGTTAAAAAGGCTTTAATGTGATTTTACTGAGATATAAAACTCAAGAAAAATAATTTTGTTTTTCCTATTTGTTTCTGCAAAATTTATTTGTAGCTCTGTTAAAAATAAAATATATAATAAATCTCTGAAAAAAGAATGAGTAGTAAATTAAGTAAGCATTTGAGATGACACGACTAATATCTGAATTTATTTAGCTTTATTTTACAAATTGAAATATCCCAAATTAACACATTTTTATCAATTAAATGCTTGAGACAATGAATTAAACAAAACTGGAGTTGGAAGTAGGGGAAACACGTCTCTATGTCTGAGTGGTATATTAAGATACAAGTAATCTAAGTGAAATGTGCATAGTTTTGACGCCATATGGAAGTCGGGGGGTCAGTGGTTCCTCCTCTATTAATGAGACTAGTCAGCTACATTACCACTACCCACCTGTGTTTCCACTACCTATTGTACATTGACTATTTCCTTGTTATGTTAATTATTTATATAAACAATATTCTCATACTGATAGACAACTACAATCCAAAATGTTAATGGTTCAAGCCTGGGACCTATCAAGTCAGAGTTAATTGCTTGATAACCGCAGAAAAAAAATATCCCCAAATTTGGGAAGTGAATGAAATTTTAAAATATAAATGTACAGATATTATATTTGTTACTCTTCTTTACTGTCCTTGTGTGTAAGTGTGTTTATACACGCACACACACATACATATATGCATTGTGGTGTAGTGGATATAGGCTCAGAACGAAAAATTTTAGCTGACTTCATTTTAGAATAGGAGGCTGCAAGGGAGAAGATGAACCTGTGAAATGTTTTTAGCCAAAAACTTCTGCACAAGCCATGGTCACTGATTAAACCTCTGTTGTGTGGTGAGACAACAACACTCTACACACTTTCCTTCTAACCACTGCTATAAAAAAAAAAATGAAGTGAGTGAGAATGCTATAACTTAGTGTGCATGTGGAACACAGTTCAAGGTCAATCTGCATCAAGCACTTTGGATACTTTAGCTCTGTTACCACAGCAACATTCCTGATCAAACCACATATATATAGTATTGGCTAGAGATTTAGAGTCCCCCTCTGAATTTAATAATTAGCAAATTTCATACTTTCTTTTGATTTAATTAACTACTAAACAGGTATGGTGAAACTAATTTATTGCTGTATGGCATCCCTCCAATTCTTTAGAGAAGTGGTTACCTAAAAGTTAAAATCCACCAGATCTAAGGTTACCATTAGCCTGTAAAGTAGATTAAAAGAGTTAAATTTATCCATAGTGTCTTATGTCTGATATGCTAAATAAACATTTTTATTCATGTTGTTATGATGATTAACATGAACTCAGAGTTCTGAATGTTATGGGTTCAAATCTTGTCAAACTTTCCTAAAAATATAATTCAGGATACCAAGTATTTTTAAAAAATAAGTTGTTTCATTTAAGATGCTGTATTGTGGTCATGAATTATCTTAATCAAATGAGCAAAACAGAGCAAATGATTATATTTTTAAAAGAAAATGTAAACTGAGAATTTTATTTGAAAGAAGAATTAAATTTTTGTATTTTTAGTACCTTTTCACACATTCAGGCACAGAAAACATATTTTAAAATTGTCTAAAATTACCAGCACTTTTTTATCATGTGCATGTTTAGTTATACCAACACAACATAAATTTATTTCAATGAAGAACAAAATGCATCACAAGTCAACTTTTTCCACTTTGTCATACAATTTATCCAATACAGACAACACCAAACTATATATATATATATATATATATATGGCAATAATAAATCCAGTAGAAGATTGGTAAATAAACCCAATGGATCCTAGAGTAATATTAGGTTAAATATTAAAACTGATCCAACAAAGAGCTTGATGTAAGTTTAATTTACACAGCAGATATTAATTTATTTCATATGCAAATTCATTTTTACATTTGAGGAATAGCTATTTCAACATGTTACTAAAACTTGCATGTAAAAATGAAGAAATTCTCATTTTATGTTCGACTGGGGTTGAACAATGCAGGTTCTAGTAACATGTTGAAATATTTATTCCTCAAATGTAAGACTGAATTTACAAATGAAAAGAATATTTCAATCCTGGATTAAAAGCAATCGGATGTCTAATCGTACTGATGAGCTGTGATACAGCAAAACAGATGTGCCTGTGGATGACTATATATATGCTCTTTTATACATATATGCAGTGAAATATGCAAATGAACATGTGCACACATATTCCTACACATATTCATACTTATACACATAAACCTATACTTAAGTATACAGTAACACACATAAATACATATGTTAATATGCACTTATTCAAAGATGTATATGCATACAAATTGACAAAGTCAGTTACCTACCTACCTATGCAGTACAATTTAAGAAAACTAGTGCAAGCACATTATCATATACAAAAACATATGCATTTACTAACACATATATACACAAACAAATATGAACAAAGATACATAACCATACACATGCTCCCTGAAAGAAAAACAGAAATTTAAATGTGTCTAGAATGGCACACAGCTGTTAAAACTCTGAAATATCTGTAAAATAAAAATACAAAAGCATGTATTAAATGTTGTGTGTGCTAAATAGTTTTCCTCCTGCCATTTCTGGTTTAGACTGTTTTCTGTCTAATCCTGATGCTTCTAGTTTTATCCTAATTGCTATACTTGACTATTCCTGTTTCCATCCTGAGGTAGATCAGCTGATGGAGCCAAGATACTCATCAATCAGAGCACATTTACTGCGAAACATTTACTGACAAGAGAATAATCATTATCAAGCAAATATAAATACACACACACACAGAGCAATGAAACATGACTCAGGGATCAACAGGTTTTGAACAAATAGATTTACAACCAAAAGACTGGTTTGTACATTTTTTTTAATGACTTCACCCCAAGCAAGGCCACAATGCCACCAAAATATAAGTGGTAAAAGAGACTGAAAAGATGTGGGGAAATTAAATAAAATCAATAAATAAAATACTAATAATGATGAGAAAAACTTTTCTGTGATACTAAGTAAAAAAAAAAAACCCTGTAAATATGATTACACCACTTCATCAAATGTCATTATGCAGAGCTGGTTGAGTCTATAAAAAGACAAACATTTTCCTGTCTAACTCTTTTTCTCCTCCTCCTTCAACATGCAGCACCACATGATAATTATGTTCATGATGAGAATGTTTGTTTCCCAGTCCACTGTTTGAAATCTCTTCCCATTTTCCAATTCATGGCACTTGACAAATTACTTCCCAAACCTCTATCTATGAAATGATTCAAGCTTTCTCTTTGGTTGTTTTAACTCAGTGCAATGCAGCCATTAATATGATCCTTATATTTACTTATCTTAACTCCTAGACCAAGAAAAAGCAAATGGGCATACCATAACTATGTTTAAACCTTCCAAAGTAAGTACAAACTTTTCTTTGGTTGTTCCAACTCAGCACAATGCTGACTTAAGCACAACCATTAATATGATGCTTATACTTGCTTAGCGTAACTCTCCAGAAAGAAAAGGAATATATCCAAGAGACACTGAAAAATTTGTCTGACTACATTAACCATGAAAAAGAATAACCAGTCTACAATATATATGTGATACTAGCAGTATAGCCCAGCATTGCTCGGGTGTAATGAAAGCTTTAAAACTAATCCATGGTCCTGGAGCTCAGACTCTTTGGACATTGGCACAAAAGACTAAAAAGCAATAGTTGCTTCCAGTTAAAGAAAAACTGTAGACTGAAAGAAAAATGAATGGATATAAGTCAAATTTTGATTTCCTGGTATCGATATCAAATAAGTTTTTTTCGTCGTAAACTGAATTTTGAAGGCTAAATAAATCCTCTGAGTAAATGGTATCATGGCTGAGACTAAGAACTACAATTATACCTACTTAGATCCAAACCCAAAGCAAAAACTAAAATAAAAGGGCTGAAAAAGATACAGACATAAAGGCAGACAAACAGACAGACACACAAACATCTTGCCTTTTATATATATATATATATATATATATATATATTATCAGTTTTCTGCACTATTGTAAGAACTGCAACCTTGAAACTTCTGAATATCATTTCTTATGTTTTTGTCTATGAGTGTATCAAATTTGATTAAAATCAGACCACTTCTTCTATAACCCAATTTTTTTTGATTATCGATATTTTATATTTATTGGGGGTTCCTCGACACAAAACCTAGCTAAGAACACTTGCAGACGCTCATAGTACAACAGTGTAAATTTTCAAGAAAATCAGTTCAGCCATTTTGGAGTCTATCGGTAATGGACATACAAAGTTCCATTTATAAATAAGTTTAGATTTAGATAGATTTAGACACTCTGCATAAAAACACCAACACACAACCTTTCAACTTTTTCATAAAGACTTTAATGATAAAAGTATATATAAACAGGTTTCAGGAAGACTGTGGTCAACAAACTAATCTACTAGGTTTGCTTATGAAGTGACCTCCATGTGTGACAGTTTAATAAAATTCTATGAGAAAATGATATTTACAGTTTTGTACATCAAGAATAATTTTAGGAAAATAATGACATAATCAGTATATATAGAGTTTGTGTTTTGTTTAACAGCATATCAACCTCTGTGGGACATTTAAGAATAGGTAAAGGCAGGATTTTTAGTTTTTTTTTAATGTTTGGTTATAGTGAGAAGTTTCATTTAGTCAGATTTTGATGAAAAGTTTTTTTTTTTTTTTTTTTCATTTTAGAAAACTAAAGATGTCTAGTTTTGTATTCAAAAATGTATTGCTGTAAATAATTTCTTTTTTCTTCAAAAATGTATTGTTAGCAATAATTTTCCTTCAAAATTATTTATTTTTTATAAAAGTCTATTTTTATGTATATATTTTTTATAAAAGTGTATTTTTATACTTTCATAGTATTTTGACCCCAGTTTGAGGGTTAACTATTTGCCCATAGTTGGGACCCTAACAGGTGCTACCATGGGTGGACCTGAGAACAACGGTAATTAAGTGGTTTCATGCTCCTCACAACCTCTCAACTTTGCTGCTGGATGTAGTTTACTGTCATACCTGGGACCAGATATATATATATATATATATATATATATATATGCAAATCATGTTTACAAAAAATTGAGTTCTATTTGAAATTCAAAATTTTGTTACCCCCTCTCATTCACATGTATGTGTCATCACATCAAAGTAAATATAATTTTACTCTGATGAAATCCTAAACGAAGAAACATGTCAACAAAAACCTATGTATGTATATACAAGCATGTACACTGATATGCATGCACACACACATATATAAGCAAATTCTGCTAAACTGAACCGACAAGGTTTTAACTTTTATTGTATTTTTGAAAAAATTGTTGCACATCCAAATAAAAATTATGGACATACTCCCCAAGGCTCTTGTTGTTTATATCTTAGTAACATTATATTTCAAATTTAGATATGCATATATTGTATCAAATTTTGTATAGAACAGTTTCATAGAGCTTAACAACATTGGTAATATGTATATAAATATCTTCTGCTTATTTTGATTATTTTACATGCTTATTAGATATTTTATATACATTTTTCAATTCTATCTCCTGTGGTGAAACATTTATTTTGAATTGTTTCTTTTGTATAATAATAACTTCAAGTATTTTGTGCCGTTCCTTGAAGTGAGTGCTGTATAGTATTTTGGTATTATCTACTAGTATTTGTTGGATTTGACAACCAGATAATAGCAGCCAAGAAAGATAATCTCAACATATAGCACCACAGAGCTTGATAGAAATGAACTTATCAAAGATTTTATACTTGTTATAATTAATTTATACACATTTTAAAATGCCAAATCCTGTGGTGAAAGATATTTAATGCCTGCTGTTTGTTTTTGTATAATAATAACTTTTGAGTATATTCCTTGCAGTGAGTGTTGTGTAGTATTTTGATATTGCCTGTTAATGTTTATCTTGCATTAATTGTTGCATTTCAGTTATTTTTATTAATGTGTGTGCAAATTAAACTAAGTTTCAGTAAATAATGAATTAACATGCGAAACAGTTTATTTTTTTAAGCACGACAGATGTAGCACAAGGTCAGAAGTTTTGAGGTACCCAATGAGGATTGAACTCACTACTCAGTTGCAATAGGTTTTAGAAAGACAAGCTTGTTGAGAGTGTGGTAATATATGTGAACATGGTGTAATGATATGAGCAATAATAGTTTTAGAGGAGAGGGAAACAATAAAACAAAAAGTACTTATACTTAATATCAGAAAGAGACTGTTGAAATTTTTTGAAATACATAATGAGAAAAGTAGACTTAGAAAATTTGGTACTTACAGGACAGAAGGCAAAAGGGACAGGGATAAACAATGCTTAACTTACCTAGTGAACTTGAATAAATGGATGCTAATTAACTCTCTTATACAGATTAGGGAATATTTTATTTTGAGTTGTTGATGAATACACTGAGTGATAGCACTAAACCAGACAAAAGAAAATCTTTACTCAGTAGAAATTTTCATAAAATTAAATAATGGCCAAATGTTAAATCCACTTTGGTAAGAAGGGAGTTAAGCCAGCTTCTTCCTCTGCTTAGATCACATCCATTAAGCTGAGGAGTGGAAGTCTAATATCTTCAGAAATTTGTTAGTCAGGGATGGAGAGTTCAGTCCTTTGTAGAACCACAAGAGTCAGTATAGTTAAGTTTCTTTTGAATAATAATAGCTTTGAGTATTTTGTATTTTTTATTTGGAGTGGGTTCCAAACCATATTTTTGTATTGTCTATTAATATTTGTTACTCATTGTATTTTGGTTGCTTGTGATGTGAAGATTAATACATGCACAAATTGCACTAAATTTTGATAAGTGATGTTCCCTTGATATACTGAAGGCATGAGATATATATGATAGCAGCAGATAACCTATCTTATGAGTGGAAATAGGGATGAGGAGAGGTAGCAAAAGACAAATTTTACTTAGAGCTACAGAGGACAGGGAATTCATATGTGAGCAGTGTAAGAATGTAATATTTTTGATTGGGAGTGTAGACGCAACATTGACAAAGATGGTTGAAAATACTTGAACAAAAACAGGACAAAAACAAATGTTACGTGTTTTTATATATATATATATATATATATATATATATATATTTTCCCACAACAGTTTCATCTGATCTCATTTAAACACACATCCAGGACCTAGCCGTGATATACTTATTGATAATACATACATAATAGCATCATCCACATGCAAAAGAATATTAAAAATAATGGAGGCATTACTAACAAAAACAAGAAATTATACACTTTTTATCATCAATTATGTATATGGTAACAATGTGCTTACCGTGTTTGGAACTTAATATACACAAAACTCTATATGCATAAACTATGCACATGCTTATTTGAAATCAAAACAAAAGGTAATTCTTGTTAATGGCAAAAGTATAGCAAAAGTGCTTAAATGTACAAAACCTTTTGACAATTCTTATATAATTTGAGTTCCGAAAAGAAAAAATTATACAAACATATGAAAAACTGTTAATACCTTATCTATCATGTTTAATGAAACCTGTATAAAAGAGATTGTTGCCCAAATACACAAAATATATATTTTTTTTTTTTTTTTTTTTTTAATCATTTCACCCCGAGCAAGGCAGAAACGCCACTGATGTGCAGGGGGTTACATGAGTGTAGAAAGATTAATTAGAAAAGAGTGAGGAGTACAAGCTAGTTAGAAAGGAACAATAGAAAACTGAGAAAGCAGGTGCAATGACAGGTACATGGGCGGAGAGAAAGGGAAGGTTATACAGGGGAGGGGAGAGAGAGCTAGAGGCCAGTGGTTAGTAGGTGAGTATTAACTTTGCTTTTAAATTTCTGGAGGTCGTAGCCGTCAGGAAAGCAAGAATACGGGAGTGAGTTCCACAGGCGGGAAGTGCGAGAGAGGAAGCTGCAGGAGTAGAATTGTCGTCTGCGTTTGGCTAACCTGACTGTGAATGGGTGGGACCCAGTTGCCAGTCTGGTTGAACGGGTAAACACCTGTTGAGGAGGCATCAGTGACTTAAGCTCATCCGAGCAGAAGCCATGAAAGTATTTATAGAAGAGACAGAGGGAGGCCACATTTCGACGATGGGAAAGTGGCTGCAGACGAGTCGCCAGATCAGTACCTATCACATTACAGACTCTCCTTTGGAGCTTGTCAAGAACACTGAGGAGAACGGCAGGGGCACCTGACCATAAATGGCAGCAGTACTCCATGCACGGACGGATGGTTGACTTGTATATATGCAGGATGGATTCAGGTGGAAAAAACATCCTGGATCGACATAGTGACCCAATCTTCTTAGCAGTAGATTTTGCTATGGATTCAATATAGTGCTTCCATTTGAGGTCTGAGGACAGGGTAAGTCCGAGGAGGCGTAGTGTATTACTCTCCGGGAGAATCATCTGGTCCATGCTTATGGGAGGCAGAAGAGGTTGCCTGTAATGGTTGACAGACAACAGCTTGGTCTTAGAGGAATTAAAGTTGACAAGCCACTTCTTGCCCCAGTTCACCACAGAGTGTAGATCCCGCTCAAGGTCAGCAGCGAGATTATGTCTGTCCGCCACGACAGGTTTCTTACTGGAGCGGGAGTATATTGTAGTGTCATCTGCGTAGATGCCTACTTGGGACCTGATCTCATCTGGGAGGTCGTTGATGAAAATAAGGAAGAGCGTTGGGCCCAGGATAGAGCCTTGTGGGACACCAGCATTCGTGCTGTAGGACGAAGAGGCACGCCCATTCAGAACGACCTTCATTTTGCGGTTATTTAAGAAAGATTGGATTAGGTCAAGCAGGCGACCGGTAATACCATAACCGCGTAGTTTGCATAGGAGGCCAGGGTGCCAAACCCTGTCGAAAGCCTGGGAGATATCCAGAGCAACCGCGCGAGCCTCGTCAGACTCATCAAGGGCCTGTAGCATGTACTCCGTTACAGTAGTTAGCAGGTCGGCTGTGGACCTGTCAAATCGGAATCCATATTGCCTGTCGGAGAACAGCTTGTGGGCGGTGAGATGATGAACTATTTCAGCATTTATTATAGCCTCGAACACTTTCCCGAATATTGGTAGGAGACTGATAGGGCGATAGTTGGATGGGTCCGAGGGTTCACCACAATTCTTAAAGACAGGAACGACTGAGGAGAATTTCCAGCATGCAGGAAAGCAGGAAGCAGAAAGGCAGTAGTTAAACAGTTTAGAGAGGACAGGGGAAAGTTCAGGGGCACACCTCTTAAGGACTATCACCGGGATTCCATCGTCTCCACACGCCTTATGGGGGTCGAGTTTTGAAATTACTCTGGATACTATTGTCGGGGTAATATACACGTCATGCAGTTTGGCCTCAGTTCTAATAGGGAAGTCGGGTGGGTGCACTCCGGACGAGTCGAGTGTGGGAAGTTCACTCATGGCCGAGCATGACTACTTTGGTATAGAGATATTTTTATACATTATGATTCTCTCATTGATGTCGTCTAAGATGACAAAAAAGTTTTTCTTTTCACTTAGTCCTGACAATGATTTACACTGGAACCCACAGATAGTACTTGTCAGTCTACTGGATACCGTTGGTCAATCCTTGTTTTGATTTAAAATGCTGAGTTAGACCATTTACATTCTTATACATTAGACATTACAAGAGAAGTCATTCAAATTGTTATACATGGTAGTATTAAATCACACAACTATTATGAGATCTCATATGACTAGACAAACCTGCCTTTGACAGGCAGATTTGGCTGCTTATTTTACTTGTCAACTCTTCTTTGGATCCTCTTGCTTATCTGGTCGGGTGCCCCTGCTGTTCTCCTTGGGCTTCTCGATAAGGTTCAGAGGAGGGTCTGTAATGTGATAGATACCAACTTGGCAGACCGCCTGCAGTCTCTCTCCCACCGGTGCAACGTGGCTTCCCTGTGTCTCTTCTATAAATACTTTCCCGGCTTCTGCTCCGATGAACTTAGATCACTAGTGCCCCCTAAATACGAATTTGAACGAGATACTAGATTAGCAACTAGATCCCACCCTTTTACAGTGAAACCAATAAAATGCAGCCGTAACTTCTACTCCAACAGTTTCTTTCCTCGCACTTCCCAACTGTGGAATTCTCTTCCAAACGATTGCTTCCCTGACGGCTACAATCTCCAGGAGTTTAAATGTAAGGTCAATAGACACCTCCTAACACACTAACCTGCTCCCATTCTATCAAACACTCTTCCCATCTGCCCAAACCCCATCCTCGCTATCCTTACTCATCTGTCACCTTCCTCCTGACATTCCCTATGTCTATCCACTCCTTCTCTTTACCTTCCCCTATGTAGCCCCATGCGCAATAGTGGCAGTGGAATGCCTTGCTTGGGGTGAGATGATTTTAAAAAAATATATACTTAGCAGTGCACCTAACTTCAGCAAAATGTATCCTTTCTTCTTCAAATTTCTTCATTGCCCATACAACCTTCTTTCTCCATTCATCTCTGTTTTTGCTTTCTCCTCCTGAATCCTTTTATCAATGTTTGTCCTCTGCAAGATGCATAATTTTTTTGAGGCTTGCAGGCAGATTGTTTCCCATCCCATACTATTCTGTACATAGCCAATTTTGATATACAGCAGTTATTCTGTTTGATAACATGTCCATTTTATCTGAGCATGTCCTGCATCATCATGGGCTCAATGTAAGACAGGCCTGATCTTTGAAGGACAATCATGTCTGGAACATAGATATGCCAATAGATTTTTAAGATGGAGTGAAGATATTTTTGATGAAAGTGTTCTAAGAGCTTCATATGCTATTTGTAAGTTGTCCAGGTTTCCCATCTGTACTATAAGGTAGTCGAAGCACAACTTTTGTACACCATCAACTCTGTTGTTATAGAGATGTCTGACAGTGACCAGAGTTTGATCTCTAGATTTCCATAGGCACTGCAAGCCTTGGCTTTTAGTGCCTTTCTCTCTCTCTCACACACACACTCACATATACATGTGTGTGTGTGTCTGTGTGTGCATTGGTAAAGAACGGAATTAACCGTTTTGCTACTGTGAATCACAAGTATCATGACTAACTTTGTTCAAAACAACTATGCCAGATAATGCAATTATGCACTTTCTCCCATAAAATATAACTAAGGTGTGCTCAGCAGAGTTGCAGTATAAACTGCAGGTGGAGTATCTGGAACGGAGGGTTTGGCAGGCCAGGTGTATCCTGAAACGAGCACATGGCCATTTTATATATATATATATATATATATATATATATATATATAAGCAGTATAGCCCAGCATTGCTTGGGTGTAATGAAAGCTTTAAAACTAATCTATGGTCCTGGAACTCAGACTCCTTGGACGCTGGCATGAAAGACTAAAAAGCAATAGTTGCTTCCAGTTAAAGCAAAACCATAGACTGAAAGAAAAATGAATGGATGTAAGTCAAATTTTGATTTCCTGCTATCGATATCAAATAAGTTGTTTTTGTTGTAAACTGAATTTTGAAGGCTAAATAAATCCTCTGAGTAAATGGTATCATGTCTGAGACTAAGAACTACAATTATACCTACTTAGAGCCAAACCTGAAGTAATAACTAAAATAAAAGGGCTGAAAAACATACAGACATACAGGCAGATAAACAGACACACACACACACACACAAACATCTTGCCTTTTATATATACATATATTATCGATTTTCTGCACAATTGTAAGAACTGCAACCTTGAAACTTCTGAATATTGTTTCTTATGTCTTTGTCTATGAGTGTATAAAATTTGATTAAAATCGGACCACTCCTTCTATAACTCGATTTTTTCGATTATGGATTTTCGATATTTATCGTGGGTACTTCGACACAAAACCTAGCTAAGAACACTCACAGATGCTTATAGTACAACTGTGTAAATTTTCAAGAAAATCGGTTCAGCCGTTTCAGAGTCTATAGGTAACAGACACACACACACACACAAGTTCTATTTATAAATAAGTTTATATATATAAAGTAATACTCACTCATACACACAGTAAAAAGAACCTTCAGATATTTGAGGCCATCTACATTAAATCAAAGCAACTCACACTTAATAAAATCACATTTCAATCTGGTCATAATACATAACATTGCATTTAGACATATGGTTCTGTTAACATTTCTGTCTCTCACACGGTGTGACATCATAGAACCGTTTTATGTCAACACAAAATAAGTCATCTTTGATGGTGGATGTCTTTGTGTCAATGTCCCTGTAACCTCTCTGAAAATGGCTCATGTGAGCTTAAAGCTTAGAATCAGCATAATAAAAAAATATCCAAATGTTGGACAATTTTTGTCTTTGTTAAAGCCAAAATGCAATGTTTAGAACAGCTCCTGATTAAACTTGATAGACATTCATTGTCTGTTCTGTTATATTTAACAATATGTTTAGAAAAAAAAATATATATATATAGAGAGAGAGAGAGGATTACACTATTTACATTATTTGAACTATTTTCTTTGTCTTTGTAGTACACTCTGGCCTTTTCATTCCTTGTGCAAAGCCTCTTTTTGTACTCATGAGTTATTTCTCTCTAGCCTGACTCTTTAAGTTACTTGTTCACCACTGCTGTAGTCTGGTATTAAATGCACAACTTGTTGGATTGAGTCACTGGAACTAACCAATGCCTATATTCCTCATTGCATCCTCTTGGATTTTCTCAACATCATGAAAACTCTTTCCCTTCAAGTGGGATTTGATTTTTGAAGAGAAAACAGTTGCAAGGGGGAATGTGGTGATTGTCAGACCTGTGGAATATTGTTCTTGATGAAAATCTGCTGCAGAAGCCATGGTCACCACGATTGGAACCTCAGTTATGTGGTGAGATGAGTACACGCTTTCCTTTCAAGCACTTCTATAAACAATGGAAATGTGTAAGAATATTATAACATAGTGTGTCTACCCAGCTCAGTCATGGATAGTTACAACAAATATATTAAAGCCAACAGCGTGAAGAGGGTTGCTTCCCAAGGAAGCAACTCCTCGCTTGGTAAGGACCGGCATGGGCAACAGGTGCCACCTGACCGTCATCCGGCGACTGTTAGCACCAACGGCGTAAAGGGGACATTTTACTCCAAAATTTGTCCCTTGCCCGGGAAAGAACGACATGAGCAACAGGTGTCTCTGGACCGTTACCCTGCAACTGTGAGCATCAAAGACAAACTCACTATAGGAACATGGAATGTCAGGACACTCAACTGTGGACAACTAGAGAATGTCAAACAGAAGATAAACAGACTGAATATCAACATCCTAGGCATATGTGAAACAAGATGGCCTAATAACAGATTTCAGTAGCGACACCCACAGGATAATATATGCAGGAGGTAAAAAACACAAAAAAGGGGTCACTTTAATACTAAACAAACAAGTGAAGAGATGTGTACTTGGATACTGGCAACTATCAGAGAGAGTCCTCTTGGTTAAACTGTGGGGAAGGCCCCTCAATATAGCTATTATAGTAGTTTATGCACCAACAACTCAAAGCTCAGAGGACAAAATAGAATCTTTCTATTCAATACTGGACAGTGCTAAGGCTCAGTGCAAAAGCCAAGAAGTTAGGATAATGGGGGACTTAAATGCAAAGGTAGGTAAAGATAGAGAAGGAGACACGAACGGCAACTTCGGACTAGGAAAGCGCAACAAAAGAGGAGAAAAATGGATTCAATGGTGCTCAGCCAATGACCAGGTTATTACTAACACCTGGTTCCAAGAACACCCATGATGTTTATGGACATGGAGAAGTCCAGGAGGCGACACGAAGAACCAAATAGATTATATAACTATAAACAAGAGATTCAGGAATGCAGTAGTCCAATGCAAAACATACACAGGTGCTGACTGCGGAAGTGACCACGTCCCAGTCATCTGCAAACTAAAAGTGAAACTCCGAAGACTGAAGAAGCCTAGCATATCACCAAGGCTGCAATACGACATGCTAGAGGATGATCTCACCCTGCAGAAAGAATACAATAACAGTGTGAGAAAGAAATATGAAGAACAAATTGGAAAAGGATACTCAAAATGGGATTCACTGAAAGAAGTGATGGTGACCTCAGCGAACGACATAGCCCCAAAGGAAATCAGACGCAGAAAAAAAACGAGTGGATGACCGAAGAGATCCTCCACATGATGCAAAGGAGACAAAAAATAACGCCAAGACATGCAGCAGAGTACAAAAAACTTCACAGGGAGATAAGGAACAAATGCAGACAAGCCAAAGAGAAATGGCTCAACAACAAATGTGCAGAAGTAGAGAGACTGAGCAGGAATAACAAAGCAGAAATGCATAAAGAGATAAGAGAACTGACAGGACAAAAAACCTGCTCCTCAACAGAATGCATAAAATCCAAGGAAGGGACAATCATATTAGAGAAAGAGGAAATACTCCAGCGATGGGAAGAATATATAAAGGATCTCTTTTGCAACAAGAGAGAACAACCGAGAATACACAAGGAGATGGATGGACCGGAAATACTAAAATCTGAAGTGGAAGCTGCAATGACCGAAATGAACAGAAACAAAACACCTGGTCCAGATTGCATAGTGATAGAGCTGCTGACAGCCTTAGAAGAATATGGCATAGAAAAGATTACCGACATAATAAACAAAATTTATAGCGGCGGAATAATACCAGACGACCTATGCAATGGGGTTTGCCAGGAGCAACAGGAGCAAACATACTAAGAGCCACAAGGGATAGGGAGACGTGGAGAGCCATGATCGCCTACGTCCTGAAGGGACAGGGCACATAGAAGAAGAAGTATCAATCTGTTCCAAGCAGCTTCACTGTGTGTATATCAGCAACTGTCCCAATACTTTTTATTCATACAGTGTGTGTGTGTATATATATATATATATATATATATATATATATACACACACACACACACACATACATTCCATACTCAGTCTTTTTCCTGCCTTTACGCCCTGCAACTCCCGGTATACTAGAGGCATTTTTGTCTTGCTTAGGTGAAATGATATATATATATTATTTGTGATGCTAAATTTCATGTTTGAAATCTTTGACTTTATGACCAGCTGATTTAAGCAATGCTATTCTTCTTGCAATACTTTTTTTTTTAATAATTATTAAAAAAAAAAAATAATCAAGCAAGGCAATGCCATCACTGGTGCACATGGGACTACAGTGAGACAAAAGGAAAGAATAAGAGGTTACATGTTTCTGGGGATGTAGAAAAAAGGATAAGAGGAAGTTGGGAATCAAGAAGATAGAAAATTGCAATTAATGTTGCACTTTTGGAGATTGTAGCTATTGGGGAAGGAAGTAAATGGAAAGGAGTTCCACAGGCAGGAAGTGTGAGAGAAGAAACAGATAGAGTAGAAGTCGTAGTTAAATTTGACTATTTGACAGTAAAAGTATGAGACTTAGTTGCCAACGTAGTAGGACAAGTAAATTAATCTGGTTGGGGAACCAGGGAAAGAAGAAAGTCAGAGCAGAAGCCATGATAATATTTGTAGAAATGACAGAGGAAAGCCACATGACATTGGTAAGAAAGTGACTGAAATCAAACTGACAAATCAAGATCAATTACACTGCAGATCCTCCTTTAGATGAATTTGATTAAAAGAATAACTTTTACTGAGTTTTGTTAACTTTGTATAAAATTAAATAATTATTGGAAAATTCTCGTTCCTTTTTTTTTTCCTGTTCCACAGGGTTTCTTTGTTTTTATTTTTGTCTGTTTTGATTCGTGGCCCAGACTTTCAGAATCAACTCAGAGATCAATTCACAACTCTATGCTGATTTGTCTGGGAAGTGAGATTTTCTCCAGAGAATTCAAATTTAATTCTGCATTTGTCATTAATAATGTTGACTTTTTTAAATTAATTTTCCATCTAAATAAATTTTATTCCATTTAAAAAAAAATTATAACCTTACTTTTTAAACACAAACATCAACTCTATCAGGGTGCTGATCAATATCTTATATTTTCTACTGTTATCAATTTTATTTCTCTATAGGAGCTTCACTATTGCGGCCTTATGCCAGACTCTGCTAAGCTTAGTATCTCTCTATCTAGAACATCCATCAGTAGATGATTGATATATTATATGTACGTAATCTTTTTCAAAATGATTGATATGTGCATGTATAGATATTTGGTAAGTCTGTAAGTTTTTGATATACATTATTACATAAAGCTAATTAAGTGATTTTTGATTGATTAGCCTTTCTTAAAAAATCAACTTGCCATTGGCTGCTTGTTAATGAATCTGTTCCATACAAATTGAGTAATGATTTGTTCTGATCAGATATGGAGCAAACTAATGGCCCAATAACATGAAGAGAAGGAATAAGTCGACAAACCAGATGTTAACCCTTTCACTGGCTTGCATGTTAGCATACCAGCAATCTGTTTTGTTATGTCAAGTAAAAGGTGTGTTCATTTTATTTTGTTAGATGTTTGGAGACACTAGTGATTTCAAACCAATTTATATTGGAGTAGATAGATCTATCTATCGCCTGGTTCGCACTCCACCCATGTCTATTGAACAGGTTAAGAGGCTCATCCCTTGTTCCCTGTTTAGGATGTGGTTTCTGGCTTTTCTCTTTTCCAATCTTCTCACTTTTTTTTTTTTTTTTTTCAATTGGAGTAGATAAATCTATCTATTGCCCGGTTCACACTCCACCCATGTCTATTGAACAGGTTAAGAGGCTCATCCCTTGTTCCCTGTTTAGGATCTGGTTTCCGGCTTTATCTTTTCCATTCTTTTCACTATTATGTAGCCCCCTGCACATCAGTGGTGTTACCGCCTTGCTCGGGGTGATACGATTAAAAAAAAAAATATCAACTGAAAATTGGCCCAAGGTTTGTTTATATTTTATTTACATGTTTAGAGCAGTTTTCTTTTTGATAAATATTGAATTAATATGACATGAATTAATATGACATGAATTTTGCATGATTTTCGATTGGAATTCATTGCAATTGAAGTGGTACATATATCTATATATATTTTCTATACCATTAAAAATGTTTTCAACATAACAACAGATAATAAAAAACATTACATTCATTTTTAGGAAAAGCTTCTTTTTTTTTTTAATTATTTAGCAAAGTAAAAAAAAACCTTAAGACATAAGGAATTACTTGGAGTAAAGTAAGCATTGATGAGGAGAAATAATAATAATAATAATAAAAAGAATAGGATTCAAGAAGAGAGAAGTTGAATATTTATGTTGCAAGTGGATTTTTGATGATTGCAGTTGCCAGGAAAGCAAGAAGCCAGATGCATGCTTGACAGCCTCATGCGCAAGAGAACTATTAGAAAAGAGTTTATGTTTATATTTAGCTATGTTAACATTAAAAAAATATGACCTATCTGCCAATCTAGTACTGAGATGAGGTACCAAAGCAGAATGCTCATCAGAACAATTTTCATGAAGCGATAGAAAAGACACAGAAGTTAGGTTACAGTAATGTAATAAATGTGCCTCGTAGAGCAGTGCATATCATCTCTGAACGAGAAATTGTAGAGTCGAGTTCAATCTCCAGTTAAAGTTGTTGCACTTACTCACACCCAAATACCCTTGGGAAAAGATATTTATCCATCTCTTCTCCCTCCAGCTGTGGGTTATATAGTAGGACAGACTGGGTTCTATAGTCTTTATTGGCAGAAAGTAATGGCAACTTACTGCAGGAATATCTTCTATCTAGTCAGTCATGTCTCTTTTGAGTGTGTATCACGTATGGCACTTAATTGACTGAATGTAATGTCAAGACAGAAAATGTTGTTGATTCTTTTTTGGATTTTATCAAGAATCTCAAAATGGATAGCAGGAGCATTGGAACAGATTTGGCAGCAATGTTCAATGAACAGACATATAGTAGTCTTATAAATGTGTCATTTTGTTTAGCATGACCCATTGAACAAAAATTCTTAGCAGCAAACTCTGCAATTGATTCAGCAAAATCAATCTAATTTGATATTAGTGGAAAAAAAACATTACACCAAAAACATGCAATTATTTAATAAAAAAGGATAAAAACAATTATTTAATAATATATTATAAATAATTCTGTGAAGAAAGGTACACCCTTCTTTAATCACACTGTCCAAGATTAAATAAAGTTTACATTTCTGAACAAAGATAAGTATTACTTAATGACTGGGTGGAGAGCAGTGCTTCCTGTTAGGTAGTGGCCCTATGTATAGGTTAAAAAAAAAAAGGAGACATAGTTTGTTTTTGAGAGAGCATGTTTTTTTTAAAGGAACAACTCAACTGCTGCTGTTGCTACATATCTCTTCTACAGCTATTCCAGTTGCTATCATAGCCTAAACTCACTACACAATGATTTTATAATAAAAATAGCATTGTTAGACATTTCAGAATCTAATTAAATTAAGATCATTTCTGGCAATTTCTTTGAGTGCAATTTTTCTAAATTATGAAATTTAGTTGCGGAAATAAAATACATTTTTTGCTGAATCTTTTGCTTTTTACGATGACATTATTTCAGCAAAAAATTAAATGCAAAAAGTTGTTATCTGGAAGAGCATCTCTACACTATATTGAAAGGAAGAGATATTCATATTGACAGGCAAAAAAACTGCACTTAGTTAAGAAAGAAATAACAAGGTTATTGAACAAAAGAGAGGTAATTGTCTTTAACTTTTGGTGCCATTGGTTCTAACACCCTGGATAGAAGAAAGAAGTTTGTTTAAGAGTGGGGGGAAATATTAGTGATATTTTTCCGATAGCAAAATTTATCATGGCTAGATTTTTTTCTTTGTTTTTAAAAGAAGAGATTGAAAATCGTTTTACATGTAAAATAGTTTTTCTTTTTCATTGTAGTTTTTAGAAATAATGTCAAAACTCATAAAGAGAGAAAGGGAAAGTTAAAAAAAAAAGCTTAAAACAGATAAAACAAAAAAAATTCATATGTAATTAATATTTTGACTAACCTTTAAAAACTTAGATTTTATTTTGTTGATATATATTCTATCCATAAATCTAGATTTTTGAAAGACTCTAAACATTATTGTAACATAATTATTATTAAGTAGAATCAGAATTTTCTGGTTACTATCTCTGGAAATCAAGTGACAGCAAATCGCCAGATCATTACTAGAATCTCATCAGCTTTTTTGCCATTTATGAAACCATATTTCTTTCATTATTTTTTTTCAGTTCTTAAAATAATTTTTTTTTGTACATGTATGATTATGACTTTCTACAGCTTCATGTCTTTTGGATCCTGAAGCAATGTTTGACTCTTTACCATTCCTCATTGTTCCTGTTCTTTCATTAATTCACACAAACTTATAGCATTCATGGCTCTCCACAACCTCCTGTCCCTTGTAGCTCTAAGCAATGTTTGACTCTTTACCATCCCTCTTTCTTCCTAGGATTTCATGGCTCTCCACAACTTCTTATCCCTCTAAGCAACATTTAATTTTTTACCATCCATCCATGTCTTTTTTCTGCCATTCCTATTCACAAACTCATTAGTGATCATAGCTCTCCACAATTTCCTCTCTTATAGCTTTAAGCAATGTTTGACTATTCACTACTTCTCTTTTTTCCTGCTTTGTCATTCATTCACACAAACTCATAGGTGTTCATGGCTCTCAACAACTTCCTATCACTTGTAGCTTTAAACAAGATTTGACTTTTTACAATCCATTCTTGTCTCTGCTCTGCCATTCATTCACACACACTCTTAGGCAATTAAGGCTCTCCACAACTTCCTATCCCTACTAGCTTTAAACATTCAACTCTTTATCATACATCCTTGTCTCTGCTCTGCCTCTCATTTGCATAAACTCCTCTTTCCTTCCCCTCATATGAGTATTACTTACCCATCTGTCTTTCCTCATAATGTGTCCCAGAAATTTCAAGTGACTTTTTCTGATTTTAAGTATGAGTTTCTTTCTAGTTCAAATTTTCTTTAAAATTTCAGTGTAAAAATAAAAACCTACCTTGTTCAACATGACATTGTGAGTGAAGATATTGAGAGCTAACTGATGGCAGAATTATTTGTACTTCATTCTGGATAAATACAAACCTTTAATAATAAATTTAAATCTCTATTAATACATATAAAATACATACACATCACTGATATTTCTAACCATATTTTTTTTATATTATTGAACTTATATTTTCTTCAATAAATAAATGAGTCCTTTTATTAGTTATAAAACTTTTCTTCTATGTGCCATGTCCCTTCACGACGTTGACAATCACTCTGATTTCTTGTTCTTTGTAGCTCTTAATAATTTTTGTCTTTTTGTTATATCACCTAAACCTTGTTCTGCCATTCATTAACTGAAGCTTAAAATGCATTGATTTTCTCTGTGCCTCTTGTCTTATGTGTATAAAATTTTCCAAGCCCTCTTTCCCTAAAAATTTCAACTCTTTCTTATGTTAAATATAAGTATCTTTTTCATTTCCATTTTTTTCTAAAATTTAGCCATTGATTAGTCCAAGGTATTCTCAGCATTCTTCTGTAGAACCACATTTCTGTTGCTTCAAGTCTCTTCTTCATCTGTGTTGACTTCCTCATTGCTCATATGTTCAGTCCATGGTATTCTCAGCATCCTTCTATAGAACCACATTTCTGTTGCTTCAAGTCTCTTCTTCATCTGTGTTGACTTCATCATTGCTCATATGTTCAGTCCATGGTATTCTCAGCATCCTTCTATAGAACCACATTTCTGTTGCTTCAAGTCTCTTCTTCACACTGATTGTGATTTTGAAAAAAAAATTAATTATTATTAAAAAGACAGCCTTCAAAATATAGACTATTTTAATTCAATAAAAATACTATGCATTTTGTTATTGATTGGCAGGAAATTTGATTCTTGTATTAGTATGTGTTGCAAACCAGCAATATTTCAAGTTACGTGATATTAATATAAACATTAGTGTATATATAATATGCTGCCCTAACACGTGGAGTAAAAAGAACAAGTTACATGGCAAATACAAATAAGTTTTTAATATAACAAAAACAAGTATAATACATTCAAACTATTTAAGTACATCCCAAAACAAAATGTTCATGTTGTCCAAATGGACAAGAATGTTTTAGTAAGAATAGCAAAGAAATGACATACTGTTAGGCCAGCAATACTCCTCCTGACTATATCCACTAAGGCAAGAAAAGAAATGACCTCAGACAAAGAAGAGTTTCTCAAAAGGGAAGACAACTGTAGTTCCCCTTAAGGGAAGATAATTATTGTCTATCTAGGCTTGTTTCTTGTCATGCATATAAAATTTGGTTTAATATCTCTTTTGATATATATTCCATGTCCCTTTTAGAACATGGGCAATCATAGTTTCCTATTATTTACTGACAAATATCTCTTTTTTCTTTATTGCGTTTTTTCTGCTATTTATTTAATTAAAGTAGTTTATTCACAATTTTCACTTGATTCTTTTGCTTTCAATATACTTTGTGGTTGTTAAATACTCCAAGACTTCTTTGTTTGTTGTAGAAAGTTATGCTTTCTCTTTCTGATTGTTAACAGCAGCTTCTTTACAATTCTTATTTTTTATGAAACTTCATTTCTCATATGTTCTGCTCATGGTATTACTAACATTCATTGGTAGAACCATAACTTTGTCACTGCAAGTCTCTTCTTCATCAATGAGGGATTGTCATTCATTCATTAATATAGAGATAAAATTACAATAATCTGAATATACTAGTGTCAGTATAAAATGGAAATGAATTACTCATTTGAGATTAGATTGGGTAGCATTTGCAAACTCTCTTCCGACACGAAATTGTTGCTAGTAGAATATTTGGTTTCCAAACAGATACTGAATGCTGAAAGACAACATGATACAAAGTGAAAACTTGAGTAAAAAAAATATATATATTGCCAAGGTGATTTTTGTTAAAAAAAATACAAAAGTAATGTTACAGTTGTCTAGTTAGAAGATAACACTGCAAGCTCATGTACAGGGGTGAGAATAGGGTTGTCCTGAAAAGGACAGTTTTGTGGTTGCTGAAGAGTGTAGTCCTGAAAAAGATGGTTTGTTGCATATCATTGCTGCTGATAATAGCTGGAGAAGGAAGCCTGGTGGAGCTAGCTAGAGCAGCAGGAGCTGGATATCTACTGAAGATGGTTAGTGTAGCAGGAGCTGGAGGCCTAATGGAGATAATGGGAAAGACAGTTGATGACAAGCTGAATATGATGATGGTCAATGGCTGGCTAGCTAGCTAGATTGAATTACTGCTGTAGCCACTATTATAATATTATAATGGATACTATTCCTTGATCCTCTGGGCTGTGGAATGCTTGGGTATTTACCCATGGCCCACTATTGAGGTAGGATGCAACACAAGGTCAGGTATTTAACATAGGGACTCCAGTGCATACTCAAGTACAGGGTCAAAATTTACCCAGCCCCATATTGAGCTGGTCTGTGGGGCCAAATCCTAGTATTTACCCATGCCTTTCCAATGAAATGGGATTTGACAGATGATCAGGCTTAACATGGGAAGCTTAAGCATAGACACTTAGGCCAGGTACAAAAAATTCTTCAAGCCTCTGAAACAGTCTGTTGTGCTAGCCTTGGTAGTGAACTCCAATCACTCTCAAGTTTGGGCAGCTGTTCTCCAGGACCAGGTACCTTGCAGTATTTATTTTCTCAGTTGAACCTCTGTCCACAGGCAAAGACCACAACTGAGTTGCAATCTACTTGAAGACAGAGATACAAATCTGAGATGATTTGCATTTACCAACAGGCCTTAGAAAGCTGATATTTTTTGTTTTAATTTAAAAAAAAAAATATGGCACAAGGCAAAAAATGAGGATCAAGGAGGCTAGTCTTCATCTGTCTTATATTAAATAACTTAGCTAGCCACAAGCGCTTACCCAAGCAAACTATACAATATTCCTGGAACCAAAATATTACTTTCTTACTTACTTACACACTGCCCAGCTTAGGGATTGAACCCACATTTACTGCATCACTAAACTCATGAACCAATGTTTGAATCCACAATGCTATTGTCTCATGGAACAATAACTGACCAGTATTAAAAATAAGAACTAGATGAAATATTCCTTTTGAGGTGACACAGCAGTTGAAACATTGTGATAACAACAACAAAGATGAGGACAATAGTCTGCAAGTAAATAATGAAAAACACAGTAAATATGACATTGTTAAAAAAAACATACTATCATTAGAGTAAGTGTATAGATAGGAATTAGAACACAAAATAAAAATTTTAAAATTTGTACTAAAGAGAAAAATATATATTAAAAAAAGAAAAAATAATTTGAAATGCTTCCCACACATAGAGCAATAATGAACTCTGTCAAACTTCAAGTACTGCATTCCAAATTAATGTGTTGGTATTTGCTTTATACTTTTCAAAACCTGACAAGTTTGGCATGAAATTTGATGCAAAGATCTGTGAATTTGTTTCTTGAAAGCAGATCTGCTTAAATTAAATATTATGGTTGAGAAAACAAAACTGAAGATGAAAGGTGTGCTTGAATAATGATAATTCCTTTATCTTTTTTAACAGTTCCACTGGGCTTAAGGTAGAAAAATAACTTATATAAGACTGGTTTCTGAAAATACAAAGACAACACAAGGTATAATAAGCTTGTAGGGGCCTCAGCTATGCTTGGTAAATTGGCCTTGTGCCAAACACAACCAAAGTCCCCACAATTTAATTATCAGAAGGTTGGATGTTGAAATATGGAAGGATAAAATATTTCGTTCTACATTAAAGTAAAAATTTTATTAACTGAAAAGCAAAATTGTAAGAAGAATTATAAAATGTTCATAGAGAAAATGTATGTAGTTAATTCTTCAAAGAGAAATTTAAGTATCAAAATGTCTTACATAAATTAAGAGTTCATGGTCGATAGTAGTAAGTAGCTAAGTGTCCCAGCGCATATACTGATAATAGCAGAATTTGAAGTCTTATGTTCCTTCCCCTTTTTGGTAAGTTGATGACAGGGTGAGAAAGAAGGTGAAACAAATAAAGAAATTGTACTTATCGCAGATAGTTAGGGTCCTGTTGTTGTTTTCTTTAGCGGCTTAGAATGAAAATGAAGAGAGGAAAATTGGAAGAAGTAGAATGAATGTATGTTGGTGAGATGTGACCAAGTTAGCTTGAAGTTTCTTCCTTACATCATAACTAGATGCTACCAGATACCGCTCCTATTCTGACTGACATTGAACGATCAGAGAACGTCCTTAAGTAGTGAATTTCTTCATGTGACTGGATCAGAATCACATACTGAATCTTCTAGGTGTTAAGAAAAATTAACTGGTGTCAGATCAATTTTTTATTTTCTATCGTACTTTTCACACTGACTTGTAAAACTTACCTTGGTCTGGGTTTTTCCAAAATTATTTTAGTTGTTTGGATCTGATTTTCCGGGTGTGCAATTTTACTTTGTGTGTTTTAGTTAACTGTTGAATGATATAGGATTTGTATCCAACAAGCTTAACAACTTATTTATTCAAACTGCCCATTAGTTCTGTCTTGCTCTCAGCATCCCTTAGTGAGACTGGAAGTGCTTAAATCATTGTAATCATAATTATCATTATTGATGTTGTTATGATAATCATATTTATCATGTGAAAACAAAATTTAATAAATGATAAGAATAATCTTTAAAAAAAAGACAAAAAATTTAAAATATGATTTTGGTAAGTTTACTTATCAATAAGTTGTTAAATTTAGAAAATATGCAGACTTTCAAGATGATTTTGAAAACGTAGTAAACAATTTTGATATCATGCCTACTTATATAATGCCTTAGTAATGTGCTGAACCAGTTGTGTCTTAAAAACTTGTCTAAGGTTTAGTTGTCTTTCATCATTCATGCTTCAGTCAATCGTTGTTACAAAGAAGATTTTTTGGAATAAATAATATTTTTACCATGTCCCCAAGTGAAGCATGAAATTGGATGGCTTTTCTGACTGCAAACAGGGAAAACAGCACAATAGTTTTGATAAAGAAAACCCTTTGTAATAGTTTTCTCTTTATCCTGTCACCATCAAAGGAACATGCCTTATATCTTGTATATATATATGAATAAATTATGAGTGACTGCATAAAAATCTTACTTTTGTTTTTATTAGACTAGAAATTAAAATGTGTTCATGAGTGTGAGACAAATGTCAGTGAAAGAAAAGCAATAAACAAAAAAATCAAATGAATGTCATTTTTAAAGTATTCAGCATTCCTAGTGATAAATATTGATGAAATGTCAACTCTTGTAATTAAAATAATAAAGAAAATAGAATTTTTATTTTATTAAAGCAATATAAAAATTTCTTCTCTTTCCATGTGTCATGTCCCTTCAGGACATAGATAATCATGGCCTTCCACATCTCCCTATTCCTTGTAGCTCAAAATATATCTTTTTTTAATCATTTCACCCAAAGCAAGGTGGTACCATCACTGATGCACAAGGGCTACATAAGAATAAAAGCTTAGACAGGAGGAGAGTGAAGAGAAAGATGAATCAGTTACAGTGGGGGGTGTCAGAGACAGGGCAAGAGAAGGATAGAAACACAGGTGTGAAGACAGTTGTGACGGTAGAGAGAAAGGAAAAGAACAAGATATACAGGGTTATGTAGAAAGAACTGGAGTCAAGTGGATAAGAGATGGGTATTGACATTGCATTTAAATTCCTGGAGGTTGTAGCCATCAGGAAAGCAAGTATATGGAAGAGAGTTCCACAGGTGGGAAGTACAAGAAAAGAAGCTGCTGGAGTAAAATTATCTGCTGCATCTGGTTGATCTAACTGTAAATGGGTGGGACCTTGTTGCCAGTCTGGTTGCACAAGTAAATTCTTGTGGTGGGGGCACCAGTGACTGAAATTAAAATTACTTTCTGAATGAAATATTTAAAATAAATTAAATTAAAGTGACTTTCTGAATTTGAATCAAATTAAAATTAGTTTTTAATTAAAATGTTCAACATAAAATTAAATTCTAAATTTAATATAAATTAAAACTACTTACTGAATTAAATATTCAAAATAAATTAAAATTATATGCATTTAGCTTTATAAATTGTTAAAAATTATTTTCTAAAGTAAATATTCAAAATAAATTAAAATTACTTTCTTATTTAAACATAAAAATAAATTAAAGTTATTTTCTAAATTAAATATTACAAAAATAAAGGTTATTTTGTAACATTTTCTTTTTCTTTGTGCCATGACCCTTCAGGATTTTGGCGATCATAGACTTCCGCATACATCACATAATAATCTATTTTCTTGGTCTCCGGCAAAATTTTCCCATCTCAATACACTGCTAAGCTTTCTGAATGCATCCTTGGTCATGCTAATATGTCTTTGGATCTCCATGTCACACATACTGTCCTCTGTTAGAATATTTCCCAGGTATTTAAATTATTAGACCTGCCTAATTTTTAGTATCCCTGACCTGTAGTTGGCATTTTGGGTTACTTTTTTTACTGATGATTTTGCATTCAGTTTTGTTGTAGTTTATGTTTAGTCCTTTCTTTTTTATTTTTTTAGCTACCTTCTATAGGAGGTCTTATAATTTCCTTTCTGTGTTTGCTCTCAGTACTGCATTATGTTCATATCTTATATTGTTCAAATTGTTGCAGCTAAACATGGCAGAGCATCTAGTTCTCTCAGAATTGCCTTGCTATATAGGTTCAATAGATGTGGTGAGAAGATAGATCCTAGTCCCTTTTCTATTTTCGTATATCTGCTGAACTCATTTCTTGTCCATATACAGGCAGTTTGCTGCCAGTTTTAGAATGCTATAATGCCATAAAATATCTAGATGGATATAGTTACATTGCATGAAATAATTCCTGCAAATTTTGATCAGGGAACACAGAAAAATGTGACTAGTAAAGCTCTTACCAGGGAATTCATGCAATGATTTGTTTTTTGATTTTTTGTGCATTTTGAAACAAGAAACCTTGTCCTTTTTTAATAATTCTTTCTCTCTAACCTGCCTTTGAGTAAAGTGAAGGATCTTAAGCATAGTGATTTCTATTGTATTTTATCAATTCCAAAACAAAAGATTACTGACTTGTATCGCAAGCTGTCTTTTTTGTTTAAACATGCCAATCAGTTAAGTGCCATATGTAATTCACACATAGGTGATCACGTTTCAAAAGAGACATCACTAACTAGGCAGAAAATTTCCCCAGAGTAGGTTGCCATTACTTTCTGCAGTAGACTGGTTGCCAACCAAGGCTATAGAACCCAATCTGTCCTGCAATTTGATCCATAGCTGGAAGGAGAAGCGACAGATTAATACATTTCCTATTTGCGCACAAGTGAATGCATTGAATTCTTCAACTGGAATTCAAACTCTACTTTCTGATATCTTATTTTGAGCTGATATCCACTGCACCAAAAATTACATCTCACATGAATATATATAATGCATATTAATTCTAGCAAAAGTTATGTGCATATGCTTTTTCATGTATTTGTTTATTAATTAAAGTAAAAAAGTTATCCACATTCTTATAGAAAGATGTATTGTGGCAAAAGTGAAGATAGATTTTTGATTTACTCTTATATATATATATATATATATATATATATATATATATGTGTGTGTGTGTGTGTATGGAAATGTGATCTTCCCTTTCTCTGGTGCTTCTCCAGTTGTCTTAATCAGTTTTGTTTTGCTGCTGACAATAAAAAGATGGATAATATTACAGAAATTACTCAGGAGATAAGATAAACTTAAAAAGAACGAAACCAGAATTTCAGGATTAATTTCTCAGCACAATGGTTCATTTAGCATTGTTGCTAATGAACTGTTTAATTAGCAACAGAGGCTGTCTGAGATTTTGCTTCTTCTCTAGTGAACTACTTTTGGTAAATAAAAAAATGAAATGTTTTATAACAGTTTGAAAATTGAACTGATTTTTTATTTTTTTATAGAAATTTGATTGACATTCAAGTAAATATATAATGCAAAGATTACTTAAGATTCTTAAAATGAAATGTTGCAGAAATATTGGATTACTTTGGCCAAATTTAGTACAAAACTATAAAAGGCAACAGTTAGCTAGAGTTTCTTTCTTCAATGGAAAATAAAAAACACAGAACAAGATTATGCACAGTAGACTAAATTATTCTACTTTAGTTCAGTCCTTTATATGTTTATGGTTGAAATTTTACTGGTACAATAGTCGTTCAAAGGGGATCCAATCTTTGCAAAACATTTCATTTGGAAAACTTGAGTAATCTAAAAGTAATAGATGAATTTCGCTTAAAGTAAGTCAAGGCAAAATATCTACACTTAGACATTAATATTGCTTTTTTTCTTATTTTATTTCTATTTTTTATTTATAAAGGAACATTCTAAGATTGGAGACATAAATATCAACTAAAAGGTTCAATAGAAGTTTTAGAACAACTAAATATTATATATCTGAATGAACAATCTTCAGATTATATACATATGTATCAACTCAGAATGATGAATCGGAGAGCTGATTTCAAATTCCAGTTGAATTCCTTGCATTCACTTGTGTGCAAATACCCTTGGGAAAGGTATTAATCTGTCTCTTCCCTCCAGTTATGGGTTAAATAATAGGACAGATTGGGTCCTATAGCCTTGGTTGGCAATTAGTCTACTGCAGAAAGCAATGGCAACCTACTGCGGGATAATCTTTTGCCCAGTCAGTCATGTCTCTTTTGAGACATGATTGCCCAAGTATGTATCATGTATGGTACTTAACTGACTGATATAGAGAAACATATATACTATATAACATACATAAGCAAAAGCATTTATTTCTGCAATGATTTTACACATATATGCACACACATATCTGCTATGTGAGACACACACACACACACATATATATATATATATATATATATATATATATAATTTATATGAGCAAGAGGTTGTCACATGGTTGACTGCTGTTACTTTCAGCATCCCAACTCCATAGTTTTGGAGGCAAATATTTTTGTCTAACTCTTCAGATAATTTTCCAATTTACTGGAAAAAACCCTGAAGAGTGGATAAAAAAAATCCACCTAAAAACCTTGAAGTCGGGATGCTGAAAACAACATTAATCAGCTAAGTGACAACCTTTCACTCACATTAATTCTATTAATGCTATATCTCTTCTATGGAGAACTTTATTACAAAGTTTGCTTGTGTTAAAGACCTTTTTATTAGTATTCCACTGAGTGTCAGCAATTTTGGTTTCACAGAGTCCTTGACTTCACTATTATATATATATATATATATATATATATATATACACACACACACACACACACACACACACACATATCTACTATGTAAGATTATGGAAGAGATTGTAATGAAGAAGCTAACATTAAACAGGGTATCTTTCTCTGTACATGATCAAACATTGAAGTGCATATAAAATATCATGTAAAAATTAAGTTTGATCATTATAAGTGATGTCACCTTTTAGTAACTTGAAATTATTTTCAGTGATTGACGGAAACCTGAAAGTAGCTAAACTGAGTTTCATGGATCGACTAAACATATTATTTTTGCTGATGACTGTAGTAACTGTCAAAAATACACAAATTAAAAAAACAGAACTTTGGTAAGCTTATCAATTTTAATTCTGATGTACAGCAACTTATTTGGAAGATAGAAAAACTTAATAAAATTGTTCAACAAAACTTTAAAAATTATTTGCTATCTAATTCTCTTTTCCAATCTTTTTACTCTTTATTTATTTATTTATTTTTTTTCAATTGGAGTAGATAGACTAAACTATTGCCCGGTTCACACTCCACCCACATCTATTGAACAGGTGAAAAGGCTCATCCCTTGTTTCCTATTTAGGATGTGGTTTCCGGCTTTCTCTTTTCCAATCTTTTTAATCTTACATAGCCCCCTGTGCATCAGTGGCATTATCGCCTTGCTTGGGGTGATATGATTAAAAAAAAAATACACATTATATATATATATATATATATATATATACTGTAGTGAAAACTCAACACATAAATTAATAGTTATAAATTTAGAATTTATATAACTTGTTAATCTATAACTGGATTTATAACTGTTAATTTATGTGTTGAGTTCTCTTCTTAATATATTTGCTCAAGATAATATTCATTGAACACTCTATTTCTATCTAATTGACAATTTATATTAATTAGATAAAATCTTTTAGATTATCCTTTCCATCTTCACGGTCACCATTTTCTCCTATATATATTAATTCATTTCATGAACAGATATTTGTTTTTCATAATTATTTTCCCCATTTACAGTTCTGAAGAGAGAGGATGAAACTGGTCAATTGGTGTTTTATTTTAAAATTTAGCATGGTCAATTATAAAAAAAGTTTTTGTCTTTCACGTCATAATAAAATTCTGTACCATTTTATATATATATATATATATATATATATGTCATCTGCAGACAGATCTGTTTCCCTGTATCACAGCTCATCAGTACAATTAGACATTCGTTTGCTTCTAGCCAGGATTGAAACCCAACCAAATTGACATCAGTCAGTGATTCTACCTCTGAGCTATGGGCACTCGGTAGAGGAAAGCAGACTTTAGCATGTAGACAATGTAAACACACGCCAGTACTGAGAGTGCTCAAATTCATTACTGAATAAACAATGTATAGATGTGTGAGTAGCTTCTGTTTTTTCAAAGTCTACCATTTCTCCATGGTGCACAATCGGGGTGTGAGAGAGTATAATATATATATATATATATATATATATATATATATGAGGAAACAAAGGTTTGATATTTTTTTACAGATCTATTGGTAATAATATAGTTCGCGACTGGCTCCGTCTTCTGTTGCATGAATTTGGGATGATGTGTGGCGGAGCCAGCCGCCGAATATATTCTTACAAATAGATTTGTAAAAATACCTAACCTTTGTTTCCTGATTCTTCTTCTTCTATGTGCCCTGTCCCTTCAGGACGTAGGCGATCATGGCTCTCCACGTCTCCCTATCCCTTGTGGCTCTTAGTATGTTTGCTCCTGTTGCTCCTGGCAACCCCCGTTCCGTCATCCACCTGATCAGACTCTGCAGATATGTTATCCGCTGCCTTCCTCTGTCTCTCCTTCCTTCTATCTGACCAGTCAGTATCAGGTTCTCCAGGCTCTCCTTCCTCATTACATGTCCCAGGAACTTCAGTTGTCTCTTCCTGATGCTCAGCATCAATTTCCTTTTTGTTGCCATTCTTTCTAACACTTCGTCGTTGCTTGTATGCTCAGTCCACGATATCCGTAGCATCCTTCTGTAGAACCACATTTCGGCCGCTTCCAGTTTTTTCCTCATTTTCGATGATATTGTCCAGCATTCACAGCCGTACTGAAGAACTGACATCACGTAGCAGTCTAGCACTCTTTTCTTCGTTTCTATTGAGATCTTCCTGTGTGTTAGTATTTTGCTCATCTTCTGGAACGCGTCCTTTGCCATGCCAATTCACCTTCGGATCTCCGTGTCGCACTTTCCATCTCCTGTTAGAACACTTCCTAGGTACTTAAATTCTTGGACTTGTTTGATTCTGTTATCCCCCACCTGTATTTGGCATTTTGGGTTGTATCTTTTGCTGATGACCATGCACTCAGTTTTCTTAAAGTTTATTTGTAGTCCCTTCTTGTCACTCTCCACTGCTACTTTCTGTAATACTTTATTAAATTTAACAATAAATTTTAACATTGAGTTCTCTTTGGAGTTTGTCTCTATTAGAATTTACCGTACCAACTTTCAAGGATTCTATTATATATAAACTTTGTAATACATATATTCAAACATGATGGCAATAGATACTCCAATAAATAGCCCATTGTTATTTATTTATTTGACAGTGTGTTTTATGTCTATCATCCTATGCATTCAAGAAATCTTTATATAGCAAATTGCATTACCCTTTGTAGGAGTTTTTAAATAACATGTAACTACTAGAATAATATTTGATGTCATAAAAATGTCAGATTAAAAGTCAATCCACTAATTCTTCAGAAATTGCTTTTTTGTTCAAGTTATAAAACAGATCAGATATGAAGCTTTCAAGAAAATAATCTGGGTGAACAGGGCATGCATTTTTAAAAAAAAGATAAATAGAAACCAGTAAAGCATAGCAGACCAAATGGTGGTTTCTTCTGTAAAGGAGGATGGAGCTTGAATCCCTGCTGGCAGATGCATTTTTCTTTCTTAAGATTTGTTGACTATGTAAACTGATAGACAAAATACACACTGTTTAATAAATAAAAATAAATGAACCAATTGTTTAACCTATTCGGCTATTTTTATTGTAACTGAACAGAACATCAACAGTGACACATGCTGCAATAAAATTCAGTGTGTTGAAAAATTCTGTTGCAAGCAGCTGAAAGTAGGTATATGTTCTTTGTTTTCTTAGAAGTGTTTCAGAAACTAATAAATTGTTGGCCTTCAAGAGTGGCCGGATGAGCATTTCAAATAATTGCTATGTCTAATGAACATTCTTACACCTAAACCAGGTTTGGGAACTTTTTGTGTTTCTCATACTGTAGTGAGACAGCAATGGCAGAGTCTCCCCAGCTTAGTGTCGCATGACTCTAGCCAAGAAGGACATGGTCCATTACAAAAAATGAGGTAGCAGTACAGGGATTACATCCAGGGGAGTGAACTTATTATCATTCCAGAAGCCCTTGACAGCCAAAATCATCTCTCTTCGACAACTGATGTCAAAACATGGAAGTTAATCAATGTCAGCAGTAAGATAATGAAGGAGGCTTTAAAAAGCCAAAACAAGTTCTGCCAAAATATTGGCCAAACATTCAAGAGCTATGTGAGATGTCCTGCTGGGGACAGAAGAAGAAGCCAAACAATTAGCAGGAAGCGTACTGACAACAAAAAGTGTACGTCTTCAAACAGAATACAATGACACCCATTTCACTAGAATCACTTTACATGGTGTAACATTTTGGCAGACCATGTAGGAGGCTTTTTACCAATTTTGGTATGGTGGAAGAAGTCTCTCGCATACTAAATGAAGCTGGTGTCATCAATGGTGACACTTGTCTCCAGGTTACATTAAACCGACAGGTGTTTAATAACATCCCCAACATACTTCTGTGCCAGGAGAAAAAAATTATTTGTCATCATGGAAAGAAGAAGACTCTGATGCTGGTCATGTGGTGCTGCAAGCCACTTAGCCAAAATGTGCCCTGCAAAGAATCCTGAAAAGGCACCAGAAACAATTAAACCAGCATCCCCCATAGTGGTGGAGATGCAAATGACCAACCAGTCTACCAGAAATACCAGTAAATGGACAGAAGTTGTGTGGAGGCAGAAAAAAAACAACTACCCTTCCTCCCCAGCAGTATGTACCATTAAAGAAGGCACTATTACTTGAAAGGAAGGAGCATAAAAAGTAACATCAGCCAGAATTGCAGAGTGAGCAGAAGAAAGAACCAGTTCACCAGGAGGAACAACATGGACTACCTCAACTAGATCTCAGTATGGCGGTAGAGGAAATGTCTCCATCTCATTCTTCATTGTTTAAAAAGAAGAGGGAAGAGGGGATGGAAAACAGAAATTTTCAAGCAAGAAAGAAAAAGTTGATCAGAGCAGGGCAGAAAAGGCCCTGATAGATGCCAAGACACAATCTGCCCCTACTTTGCCAGCCAAAAGCCAAACACATGCTGACAAAAGCAAGGAGGCTCTCTTCCCCCTCTAGAGCTCTTGTTACTATCTACCCTATACCTTGCCCCATTTCTTTCCAAGAAAAGGAAAAAAGAACACTTAAAAGTGACTAGCTCTGTGAAGTAGACCTAGAAGCCCTTCTAAGAGACCTTTCCTCTCAGAGGAGGGCCCTCTTAAGGCCACTTATCAAATGTACCTCTGTCGATGGCAAATTTACAAAGGACCCCAGAATGTGTGACCCCGCATCAGAAACACTGGGGAGAATCTTAAAGTTTGTGATCACATTGCAGGGACAAAAGAAGCTTTTCCAAAGTTGAGGATGGCACAAATTCTGTCTCCTGAGTTCAAGAAACTACCATTACTTTGTGCTGGGAGGTCTCCAGTAATCCTCCACCCCTCTTTGTATCGGGCACTAAAACTAAAAATCCTGACAGACATCAGCATTATTGCTCTGGATAGAAATTGTTACTGGCAGTCTAGGACAATTTGTCAGGGTTCTGACTGAAGCAGATTTCTGTCCAGTTTGTGTATTAGGGGTTTCATTTAAAAAATGTCTGTCAAGCTAGCCAACTTGAATGTGAGGAGCCTGAGAGATTAGAGTAAGGCTACCTGGATGCTTCATGATCTCTTGTTCTTCAGGGTAGATGTGGCTGTGATCCAGGAGACACACTTTGGTTGTAAAGTTGATGCTTGTGTGCTGTCTAGTGACTTTGTTGTCTATTCAGCATACAAGGACCAGCATGCCAGAGGTGTTTCCTTGTTGGTTAAATGTACCCTGGATGTAAGGGTGTACCTTGTCCATGTCAACATGGGGGGCCGGTTGATCGTGGTCGTTTTCTCCTGTAAATAGTTAATTTCGAATTGTTGTGGTTTATGCACCCAATGACTGGGAGGAGCCTGTCTCTCTTTTTTCCATCAGTTGGGTCCTTCCTGGTAGGTTCTTTGCACCTAGTCTTTGTGGGGAACTGGAATGCTATTGTGGACCCTAAGCTAGAGGTAGGGAGCTAGCAGGTGATTGTGCAATCATAGCCTGGTTGATATGGTTGACAAGTTTGGTCTCGTTGATAGACACTGGGCAGATCACTCTTGGAGAAAGATGTGGGTTGTGGACACTTAATTAGCCATCTACCCAGGTAGCTAGTTAACTGGATAAAATTTTAGTGAGAAGGATCAATCTAGATTAACTAGATTTTACCACGTTCTACTGGTTAGGCTATGCAGACCACAATGTCACTTGAGCCTGGATGGTGTTCGATGGAAAAACCTAGATTGATTGGACACTGGTTGTTCAACATATCTTTCCTGGACAAGCTGGACTTTTGGCAACAGCTAACTAAACTAGTGCAGCTAGTAGGGAGGTTATTGGAAATAGGTGGTGGGAGAGGCTTAAGAATAGCATTAGGTCATTCACAACTGACTATAGCTGTCAACTCATCCTAGCTATGGCTAACAAGGTGAAGACACTTAATGCTAGTCTATCCCTGGCAGAGTGGGGATCCTGTAAAGATAGTATTTTTTAGACAGGCCCTGGACCATTTAACTAGCAAGTGTTACAGGAGTCGGGTAATTAGGCGTAGGTTAAACAAGATGTTTAAAAAAGCCATTAGTACAAGCACAGAATTGCACAAGGAAGAGATCCCTCAATCTATTTGAAAGGTCAAAACCCCAAAGGAGCATTCTCTGAAGTTGACCAATGATATTTGTGAGGCATTTCAGTAGCCGCTTTACCAAGGTTGCCTGGTCTCTGTGAAAACAAGTTTCACAGCCTATTTGGCTGACTATGCTCAGATTGCGCTGACTGGAGCAGCTAGCTGCATTGGTGAGATCATAGGGGGAAAAGTTCACTTGGCATTGAAGAGGGTCAGCAGTGGCAAGTTTCCAAGACTTGATGGTTTACCCTATGAATTTTGCTTGAAGCTGTTGAACAACTTTGTACCAATTTTGATGGTGGTGTTCAACAACTGGTTCCCGCAGGTGTCTGTCCCCAACAGGATCTCTAGGGGTGTGATCATACTGTTGAAAAATGTCAAGGGTGTTAGGAGGGACCAAGATGATTACAGGCCTATAACTCTGCTAAACATAGTTAAAGATTTTGACCAAGATCCTGACAGAGAGTTTGCATTCAGTTGCCAAGATTCTGTTGGGAACCAAGCAAACTTGTTCTGTGAACAATTCTGAGCAAACTGCATCTGATCCACATGATTGTAAAGTGTGTAAAAGATGATGAGCAGGCCATGTTGATCAAACTAGATCAGTCCAAAGCATTTGATAGGGTCAACTATAGATAACTGGCTGCTGTCCTGAAGGCCGCCAGATTCAAACCAAACTTCTTCAAGTGGATCAGCTTGCTGTAGTGCTCCCCAATGCTGTGGTACAGGTCAACGGAAAGTAGTTTGGTGGTTTTGCACTGTCTTGGTCAGTTTGTCAGGGTTGCCCACTGTCACCTATACTTTATGTTAGAGCCCATCTTTTGCTAGCTAAGGAACAGGGCATGCAATCTGACCCTATGCATAATCACTATCTCTGGTGAGAATTGTCAGGGTTTCTCTGCATGTTGATGACATATCCGTTTTTGTGCCATCCTATAGGTGGTACAAAAGATACTTGAGTGGTATGAGACAGCGACAAGGGCCAGAATTAATTGCAACAAGTCTTCCAGTTTGCAGTTTGGTGCCTGGAAGGGTGCTGAGCTGCTTGAGCCCTTCAGTTGGACTGATAGACCTGTCTGCCTTTTTTGAGTGTGGTTCGGGCCAAATCTTCAACTGAACACGGATTGGTCAAAAGTACTAGCAAAGATCACAGCGTTGGTCAAGATTTGGCTTCAATGGTAGTTGTCCGTGAAGAGGAGGGCTGAGGCATGTGTTACATACATCTTTCCCCTCATACTTTACCAGTTGTTGGTATGCACTCTCTGTGATGACCATAGGAGGGTGACCGGGCACTTGCTGTCCACCCTCTTGTGGGGTGGACGCAAGCATCACATCAACAGAAATATATGCTCCCTCCTTGTGGGTCATTCCCTGGTCTACTGAACTTTCTCAGCCTTGAAGGCACTTGTATCATTTAATAGTGGAGAGGTTTTGACAAAGGATCTCCTACATGATCGGCTTGGCTTGTCTGCAACCAAGTCTTGCTTCTTTTGGTCTTGGATGCCAGCAGTAAATTACCTCAGCATCTCTGAGTTTTTTCTTACTTGCTGATTGATTCAGAATGGGATATTTCTTAATGACATGATCTTCAGATGAGGTGGGTCAGATTTGCTTGACTGTCATTGTTGTGACCTTGGTTCAGAAGAAATGGCTGAGCACACCTTTTACCATTGTCCTCAGGTGCACCCTTTGTGGGACTATATCGGTGCGTTGACAGCTCATATTGCTCCAAAACAGCTCATGTCTATTGATCTCATATATACATATGATAATATGTCACCCCCTGTATTTTGGGGTGAAATGTATGGTGTTTCTGACGTTGCTGCCCATAGCATGAATGATGATTTGAACATCACAGATGGAGAGAATATTGTGATATAAATGTTATTCTTATAAGCATCTGATTAGATTCTTTGAGCATCAGCTCAAGATGAAGATCATATCTAATAGAAAGCATTTGATATTGACAGATTTCAGTGAAAGGTGATAAAGTCTAGTTTGTGTGAATGAGGCCAGTCTTGATATATATTTTTTTAAGTCCCTTATTACACAACAGGGTGGTTTCCTGCAAACCTTCTCCCTGCTTAAGTTAGACATCTTTTATGTACCTAGTTGATGGGAGTAGATATTGTCCCTAGCCTGTTCCCAGCTTTCTCTTTTGTTATGATCCATGTCAAGATTCCCAACCTCCCCAGTTTGTTTTCGGCCCCACTTTCCATAGTGACAGGGTCAGTCTTCGATTTTCTATTCCATTATTTATTTTTTCCTTTGCCTCTCCCCTAGAGAGTGCGCTACTTGATTTTGCCATCTGGTGGAATGCAGCAGCCACTCTGAATCTTTGTAGGGGGGACAATTTGTTAATTTTATTTTTGATATTTTGTTATATCTTAGTTTCTTTTCATCCCCACTTGCCTTTTCAGATCATTAAATTTTTAATTATATTTTGTACTTCGATATGTAGAATCAAATTTTTGTTTAATGGCTTTGTTCACCTTTTTTTAGATTTCCATATGAATATGTGGTATTATGGTATATGTTGGATTGTAAGATGATGGATGAGTACAATAGACAGTGTAGACCAACCTTGACCACCACTTTAGCCATGTGCCACATTTCTGTATTTTATACAAAATAACTATTCTCACTCACACACACACACACACACATATATATATATATATATACTAGCAGTATAGCCCGGCATTGCTCGGGTGTAATAAAAGCTTTAAAACTAATCCATGGTCCTGGAGCTCAGACTCTTTGGACATTGGCACAAAAGACTAAAAAGCAGTAGTTATTTCCAGTTAAAGCGAAACTGTAGACTGAAAGAAAAATGAATGGATGTAAGTGAAATTTTGATTTCCTGGTATCAATATCAAATAAGTTTTTTTGTCGTAAACTGAATTTTGAAGGCTTAACATCTTGTCTTTTATATATATATATATATATATATTATCGATTTTCTACCTTATTGTAAGAACTGCAACCTTGAAACTTCTGAATATTGTTTCTTTTGTCTTTGTCTATGAGTGTATCAAATTTGATTAATATCGGACCACTCCTTCTATAACCCGATTTTTTCAATTACCAATTTTCAATATTTATCGTGGGTACCTCAACACAAAACCTATCTAAGAACACTCGCAGATGCTTATAGTACAACTGTGTAAATTTTCAAGAAAATCGGTTCAGCCGTTTTGGAGTCTGTAGGTAATGGACACACACACACACACACACACACAGAGAGACAAAGTTCCATTTATAAATAAGTTTAGATATATATATATATATATATATATATATATATATGGATTAGAGAGGGAGAGAGAAATACATATAAGAAGACCGAAGTCAATCCCAAGTGATGACAGTCTGTTTTATGCTTCAGCATAGTTTTCATGGCTTGAAGATTGTGTTGAATCATGCAACATACTATCACCACTTGGTGTTGATCTATTTGTCTATTTTTAGATTTACATTCACTCTATCTTTTGAACACTTTTATCCATAAACATAGCATAATTTAAAACTGTATTTTTATCATATATATCTATATCTATAAAAATGACGAGGGTGGATGTTGTGTAAGTATTTGTTTGTTTGATAGATTTGACTTAGTGTCTGCATTTTATGGTCTAGCTCAACGGGAGTTGCTCTCAGATATAGATCAAAATTTTAGAACACTAACAATACCTTGAAATTTTTCAGAATACCAAAATTTTGTGTAGAAAAATATATATTATCACCCCACAAAGTCAGGGATCAGTTTATGCATCTATTATAATATAGAATCGATCACCCCACTTTATATTATGTATATCAATATATGTTGCTCTTTTCCTTCCCATCCTAATCCATTAGAGACATCATTGTTATCTATATCTATAAAAATGATGAGGGTGGACATTGTGTAAGTATTTGCTATGTAAATTCATCACATATTTTTTATTCTTATTATTCCTTAAACGACCCAAGTGAAACCGGGCTAAATTGCTTGTATATATGTATAACTGAAGAGTGGATGTGGTTCCATGATGAAATCTGAGAAGTGACATTAGGGAAGCAATTTATTTTATTATAATAACTGATGAGTGGATATGATTCCATGAAAATCAGTAGTGACATCAGTGAAGAAATTTAATTTAATAAATATATATATATATATATATATATATATATATATATGCAGAATTAATGGATTTATATTAATCTGACATTTTTATTGCTTTTGACATTATTTTTAGTGGATACCTGTATTTGAAACAGATGGTCTGTTGTTTTAAAAAAAATGTGTATTACATCTACAATGCAAAACAAAAACATGATATCATATTTTATTAAGTTATTTTAAGTGTGCAGGCAAATAGATGTAATGCTCATTGTTTAAAAAGGGAGAATCTATTACAAACACAGATATCCACTAAAAAATAATATTTAAAAAATGCTAAATCTTCGTATATTTTTAAATGACATTTTAGAAGATAGAACAGACTTATACACACACATTTTAGAAGATAGAACAGACTTACACACACACATTTGGACCTTGAACAAGTTCTTGCTGTTTTCCTACAAGTAGTGTTCCCAGAACTGCATGCTTGTAGTTTCAGATTGTAATTCCTCTATAAGGAAGTACTATAAGCAAGCTTGAAATTCAGTTTACATCATTTTGCTAAAGTGTGAACAACTTTGTTTTTTATAGTGTTAAACATGTAAAATTTCATGTCAAAGAAAGTGTATTTGCAGAGAATTTTACTGCACTACTTTATTTAAAAGCAATATGCAGCTGAAGCACACACAATTTTTGATGATACTTACGGCAACCATGCTCTGTTAAAACAACATGCAGAGATTGATTTAGATGCTTCAAAAATAATGATTTTGTTGTTAAAGATGAAGAATGCTCTGGCACATTAAAAAAGTTTGAAGACAAGTAAATGGCGGCATTACTTCATGAAGACTCATATCAGGTGCAAGATAAACTTGCCATATTATTAGTTGATCACACAACTGTTTTGAATCCTTTGAAAGCATTAGGAATGATTCAAAAGCAAGGACAGTGGTTGCTGTACAAGTTGAAGCATCTTGTCATGTGTGAACAGTTGCTTCAACCGCAGAAAAGGAAAAGTTTTTGGATCATATCATAACCAGTGATGCAAAGAGGATACAAAAACATCATGAATTAAGCCCAGCTATGCATCAACATTGGTGGCAAATTTAAATATTTATGCTTCAAAAAAAATATTCATCATACAAGTAAACAAAACTAAGGGATGTTGCAACTTGACAATCCTAGGCCACATGTTGCAAAACATGTGAAAACGTATTTGGAAACACTTAAATGAGATGTCCTACCTCACCTGTCGTATTCACCAGACATTACCTTGTTGAATTATCACTTGTTCTGATCAGTGGTATATTACCTGGCTGAGCAGCACTTTCACTTTTTATGAAAATGCCAAAAAATTGGTCAACTCATTGTTGGCCTCAAAAGGCATGTTTTTTTCTGACGTGGAATTCAAATGCTGCTAGAAAGATGGGAAAAAGTAGTGGCTAGTGATGGACAATACTTTCAGTGACATGTTTCTATCTAAGTTTTATAAATATAACATTAATTTTCATGAAAAATCAGCAATAACTTATTCAAGGTCCTAATATATGTGTGTATATATATATATACACACACAGTAGCAGCAGTCTGTTTCATGCTTAATGCAATCTTCAGGCCATGTGTATTTTCTTTTGGTGGAACTATTTATATATATGCTGGTCAATGGTACATTATGTGTAGTAAAGTTTATTGTATTATTCTAAGAGTTATTAGGTGTAAGGATTATGTTTCAAATTGTTATAGAAGTATTGAGTGGAAGTAAATGTGGATCTGAATGCAGTTATTTTTTGCTTGTTGATACTGTTGTTTGTTAATCTTTTACTCATTATTTATTATCAGTTACATAATTATTTTTTGTTAATTACTATTATTATATTGTGTTATATATATATTTGTAGTTTCTTAATTGTTTATTATTGACTTAATTTGTGTTTTAGATTTTTGAGGGGCATTGGCTATTTATGTATATATAAATATTTTTGTATTTACATAAGCTCTAGCACTGATATTGAGTATTTTTACCCATAAATATGCCATACCTTAAAAGTATATTTTTCTGAGTTAATGATGGGATAAAGACATGCAAAAAAGTATGTCTTGGGCCTGTACAAACCCTGTTGATATATGTATCTTCCGTCCCTTCACGTCTAATTGACCTCGCTTTTGTTTCTCCTCTCCCCTTCAGTGGAATTTCAACAGTCGTTTGTATAAAGAATAAGCGTTAAAAAAATTCAGTTTGACCTTACAACCTGATGAAATCTATATAAAACCTGGGTAGCAAGTAAGTGGTTAACATTTTGTTCTTTAATATATTTTCATCATATATTCAAATATGTTATATGCACAAAAATGCCATTTAAAAAAAGGCTGAGATTTGGCTTTTAATACATTTATCAAAGAAATTTTTTCTTGTTATTTGTAATTACCCTTTTCACTTTATTTAAACAACCATTTGACCAACAATTTGATACAATATTATATTTTTCTAGTTTTGACTGATGAATCAAATATCTTATAGAGACCTTGAATCATGGCAAAATTTTGCAAACTGTTTAAAGACATGACACTGAAAATAAAAAAAATCAAATTTGCTTTTTAAGAGAATCAATATATGAAAACTAATTTAATGGCTCATGAGTTATGAATTAAATGAACCTGATTTTACTTAAATTAATTAACATAAGTTATTTATTGAGCCGTTTATTGTTCTTTTTAATGAGATTCTTGTAATTCTGTCAAAGAGTTCCAGCAAATTGTCCTTTACATGTCATGTTCTCAAGAACATTTCAGCACACTTTGATTTATGAAGCCAATTCTACACTTCAATTTAAACTTTTATGCCGGAAGAAAGGAATAACTGTGAAATGATCCAAGTGACCTCACAGATGTCATTGAAAACTTACGTATGCAATTTGTTTTTATTTGTTAATCTGTTTTGTTTTAAGTTTTCTTTTCCTTTAATGAATTCATGTAAATGATACTCAACAATATAGCTGATATCATATCCTCAGCCATTTGCAAATTGAACTCAATTACTGCAAGACATGAAATGTAATAAAATATTAAATGGAAAATGCTGAACTTTTAGTCAGGTATTGATGAAGCATTTTTCTTATCAAAGTTTCATCTTAAAATATGACTGGTTAAACAGAATGCAGGCATAAAATTCAGAAAAGTCTGAAACAAAATTTTCAAAATTATACATCAAAAAGAAATTAAAAGTATCCCTCTTTCTTTAAAATATTATTCATTTTAAATTTTTCTCTCATTTCAGTCTAACAAGAAAACCAAATATTTAAAAATATTTTTGTCTGAGATTTTGACATAAAGTACTTTTAATATTCAATTACTGTTTTGAATTCATTACATGTTTATTTTTTTTTGTTTTTTTTTTTTTTGCAACACTTTGGTTGATACATTCTCTGGCCTTCTTCAGTTAAAACTTTCAGCTAGTATCAACTATTCCTCTTTTAAATTCATTAATAAATATACTTGAAGACAATTCTATGGTTTTTAAAAGCACCACCAAAAATCTACATAACCTGTTCTTAGCAGCTGATTTCTCCTTTGACCTTGCTAGCACAGATCAAAGGCAAGGAAATGATTTATAACATTCTTCATTTGCAAGACAAAATAATGTTTCATCATCACAGAGCAGATCCTGAGTTTCCTCTAATCATGATGAATGGGTGTACGATTGATGAAACACTTTATCTCAAACATCTATTGGAAACACAAGCTCAAGCCAGTTTTTTTGTTTGGATTTTAATCCTTTTACTCCAAGCAAGGCAATAATGCTACTAAGATTCAAGGGGTCACTGAGTGTTAGAGAATATGTGGAAAAAATACTATTAAGGTAAAAGAACAAAAAAAAAAAACAAGAATTAAGAAAACAGAAGATAAAAATCGACATTGCATTTAAATTTTTTAACACTGGGAAGCAAGAAGCCAGAAGAGAATTCCTGGAACAAGTGTGATAGAAGAAACTGTAAGCATAGAACTTATGGTAACATCTAGCCATTTCTATTATAAAATGATGAAACTTGTATATATCATTAAATATGCTGTACAACTGGTTGGTTCGTTACACAACTTCATAGCGAACCTGTCTCCAGCCATACTCTGACTTTACAAGAAACAGATCATACCAAAATGAAGTATTGCTGTTACTTCTGGGGGTGGGGCTGATAATTCTCACTTATCAGGCAGATAAGTCCAAAAGTACTTATTTAGTCATATGGGTGATGAAATATTTCTCACCTTACAACCCCTTTCCCACAGATGAAACATTGGTAATCTCTCACGACTCTTTTCATGGCTTATATTGAAACAAACTACATCCCTTGGTTCCACCACTCTAGACCAGGGGTTTTCAAACTTTTTGACTTACAGACCCCATCATTCAACAACAGCTTATGACAAAGTAAACTCTGTGGTCTGTTAGCATTAGATACACTTTCAATGAATCCAAATCGAATATATTCCACATCAGACTATCTTAATTTTTTTTTTTAACAATCTCGTCCATCTCTTTAGTGGATTCTGTGTTGATTTTATCATGAGGTTTCCATTTTAAAAATTTATCCATGGGTGACACTTGCACCCTGAAAAAAAAAGTAAATTTGAACATCAAGCTCTTGCATGTGTAAAATAAATATAAATGATGTTGACATATAACGGGCGATAGTGCAAGCTTTTGTCATTTGATAACATTAAGTAAAAGTAAATATCCAGACATTGAAAATTTATACTTTGAATTTCAGGTGATGAGTTAATCCATGGACCCCTTATCTTATCCTTGCAGACCCTCTGTGGTCTGTGGACCACAGTTTGAAAACCCTTGCTCTAGACCACTAGTTTTAGGACATGACAAATCAAAAACGCTGAGATGACTCCTCACCATTCCCTTGGTAAGAAGGAAGTTCCCCTCGGATGGCTTCTTCCCTAAAATTGTTGCATTGAGTAACATACCCATGAGAGGATGCATCCCAAACCACTACAAACTTTTAAAGTTTAGAGTCAACTATATATCCTTATAACATGCTTCCTTCTTTTACACTCTTACAACACTGACTTTTTTAAAAAACATTTCATCCAAAGCAAGATGATAATGCCACTAAGATGCACAAGGTTATAGGGAGTGTAAGAAAATGTGAAGAAAGAACATAAAGGAACAGGATTCAGTTAGAGAGAAGATGGCAGTTGATCGCTCACTTGTGTTTGTAATAATAATGGTATATAATAAAGGTTCTCTTGCTTGTGTGGCATAGTCTAGAGTTTTGTTGCCAAACATAGGGTCTTCCAGCAGCTACCCTCCTGACCCTGGGTAGCACTACCATTATTATTATTATTATTATTATTATTATTATTATTATTATAAACATAAGTGCCAAGCAGTACAGCATGCTTTCCAAATGGCTCAGGACTTTTCAGTACCCTAGTGTGTGTGTGTGTGTGTATGTATATATATATATATATATATAGTCATTCGCAGACAGATCTGTTTTGCTGTATCACAGGTCATCAGAAGGGTTAGACTCCGATTGCTTTTAGCCCAGGATTGAAACCTGACTGAATTGGCGTCAGTCGGTAATTCTACCTCTGGGCTATGGCCGTTTAGTAGAAGAAGGCAGACTTTTTAGCATGTATATTATCATTATACACACCCAATAAATTGTTATTATTATAAACACAAGTGAGCTCATGCCATCAAAAATAGCAACAAAATATTTATAATGATCAGTCAGTCAGTTAAGTGCCATACGTGATACATGCTTGGATGATCATATCTTGAAAGAGACATGACTGACTGGGTAGAAGATTATCCCACAGTAGGTTGCCATTGCTTTCTGCAATAGACTGGTTGTCAGCAAAGGCTATAGAACTCAATCTGTCCTGTTATTCAACCCATAACTGGAGGGAAGAGATGGATTAATACTTTCCCCAAGGGTATTTGCGCAGAAGTGAATGTAATGAATTCAACTGGAATTTGAACTCAGCTCCTCAATTTCTTGTTCCAAGTCAATATCCACTGCACCACAATGCACATTGATATACCGTCTAAAATGATGACAACCTATATATTGATATACCTACTATTGAGTATTTTACATTAAAACAAAAAAAAAAAATAATCCAAACCCCTTGAGCATGACAGGAGGGAAATATATATTTGTACACACACAACAGTCTTAATTATAATAGTGAGTATTATATATTCTTCATTAGTTGATGACATAATTATTGAAAAAATAAAAAGCTAAAAGTACACAAGTAGAAAGAGCTTTCTTAACTTCTATTAAAGTTTAATAGCTGGTAGTAAAGAAAATGAACTGAGCCAATGCTGTTTTGCTATTGTCTCTATTTCTCCATGAGCATGACAGGAGGGACTTTATATATACAGTTTTTATTATAGTAGAGAAGATTATTCTTAATGGGCGTCAATGTTATTTGATCATAGATAGTAGGGAAGCAAGAAATTAGAACAGTCTTACAGGAGAGAAGCATGGCAGAAGGAAGTATTAGAAATTACAGTTGCATCTATTTGAATAATAAAATGATATGACCTAATTGCCAATCTAGTAGTACACATAAATACATTCACGGTACCACAGATAAAAGTTTATAAGAACATTTGCTATGAAAATATTTATATAAAAAATTCAGTAACCCTCTACCTTGAGTGACTCATGGGTCTTATGAAATCAAATGATTGAGCATGACTTTCCCGGTTCAAATTGGAGTAGATAGACTGAACTATCGCCCGGTTCACACTCCACCCACATCTATTGAACAGATGTAGAGGCTCATCCCTTGTTACCTGTTTAGAATGTGGTTTCCGGCTTTCTCTTTTCCAATCTTTTCACTCTTACATAGCCCCCTGCACACCAGTGGCCTTACCGCCTTGCTTGGGGTGATGTGATTAAAAAAAAAAAATTCTAACTGAAACTACATCTTTATCCTGGTCATGTCACTGGTAATTGTCAAGAATTACATGGAAATGGCTCCTGTATCTTTTGCTAACATTGTTATATGCTTTGCAACTTTCTTCGGTTTGAAATCAAAATTATTCTTCTCTACGTAATTTATAACTTACATGTCCAATGGAATCTGAAGTTGAACCATAATGCTGTCTCATGTTCATCATTCTAACTATGAAGTCTACACACAGCGTAGAGAACATTTGATAAAAGTGGATAGTTTCATGAATAAATGATGAATCAATCTTGGCAGGTTTCAAAAAACAAGTGTCTGCTGATTGTTTGTGATTTTCTCTGACTACATTTTGTATCTCATTGTTTAGATCATTGCACAAAATGGCATTTGTTCTTAGGCTGTGAAGAACATTGTCTTGTAAAGATTGCTTACTCTTTGATAAAGACATTCCGTAGGTGTGGGAGTGTCTGCTTTTTGCTAGATTATATTCTATGGCTCTATCATATTCAGGACCCCAGGTCTCTTGCTGGATTCTTCCACTCTTGCAATATGATAAGAATGGACAGTGTATTTTTTTTTTTTTGTATTAAACATTCATGGACTTTCAGAGATTTCTTTTTTCTGACTTTCCTTCATTATGAAAGAAAAATTTATCAAAAGTGATCTAATTCTCTTGCATTTTTACAACGTAAACAGTGTTTTAAAGAATTTTTGTTTTTGCTAACTGCTCTGAACAATTCATTATTATTACATTGTTCTGAGATTTTTCAACACCTTGCTGTGGAGCAAGGGGTAGAAAGATAATTTACAAACATTTACTACTGTTCAATGTACAGATTCCACAATGTACAAAAACAAATTGTAGTCTTGGGCCAAACAAAGGTAACTTCTAATCTACTGGCTTTGTGCCAGACTAAGTTAAGCTTTGATAGTCATTCTGTGATAACTGAATAAATACAATAAGATTAATCACAGTGTTCGTTCAGCCAATATTTTATACATAAAGTATATTTTCCAGAGTTACTTTCATCTAATATATGCATGTATATATATATATATATATATATATATATATATATACAATATACTAAATCTAAAAATGAGCCAACACCGACCGCGGTTTCATGCAACGGATACGATCCGTTGCATGAAACCGCAGTCGGTGTTGGCTCATTTTTAGATTTAGTATATTGTATTTTTGCTCAACTTTTGTATTTTCGTTTTGAGCACTTTTATGTTAAGGTTTTCTTCTTGGGTTTTTTTTTTCTTTCAAACAAGCTCTTGACCCATTGTTCTTGTGCTTGGTTTGTTTCTTTATTTTTTTCCCCTTTTTTAACCTACAAGGCAATCCTCGTTGGGTTATTGACGATTTAACTAATTTACTAATAGGTTAGTATTGGTTTTTTGGACATTAGTCTTTAATAATTAGTGCTGCTTTATGGTAACTTCGTATATATATATATATATATATATATATATATATATATGCAGAGTGCAATGGATAAATTGTCATCTAAATTAGGTAAAAATAACATTGACATCTCATTTTAACAGATATATTTATTAAAATTACACAAAATTATCTCACAATACTACAGAGCAAATTTATTCAATAAAATTATTATTGGCTTCAGCCATGGCCTCCAGATTTCTTCAGAATTTTCTGAAACACTTCTACATGGTCTACTGAATTAATTTGGTGAATAATGCCATCCTCCTTGCTTTCAGTTTATCTTTGGTATTGCAAAGTGTTTTGTTGGTCTCTTGCTCAACTGTGCCCCATATATAATAATCCAGGGTGTTGCAGTCTGAAAAGTTAAGTGGCCAAATGTAAAGATGTAATCAAAGAAATTTTCTGACAACCATGAATGGGTTTTCTTGCTTGTGTGGCATAGTTTAGTGTCCTGTTGCCAAATATAGGGTCTGCCAGCAGATACTCTTTGACCCAGGTTAGCACTACCCCTTCAAGGCACTTGATGTAGGTCTCTATATTGAGCCTGAGGTTCCGTGGGAAGATGAATGGAGGCATAATGTCACCATCACTAGTGATCACTCTAGACACCATGATGTTTCCGAACACTCTGCACTGTCCTCAGTTTGACATACAAATACTCTGAAATGTTCATATTGGTGCTTCCAACACAAATGCCAAGCAGTACAGCATGATTTTCAAATTTATGGCAGTACCCTCTTGTGTGTGTGTGTGTATATATATATATATATATATATATAGCAGTAAAAAAAATCCATGATAAGATTGATAGATTTTCCTATCTACTACCCCTGACCCAATGGTCAAACCACCTGCTTCCTACTACCAAGAGAAAATTATTTCTACAATTGTTCTCTCTTTGACCCTATTGTAACCAAGATTCCTTACTGCTTCTTTTACTAACCCTTGCTTCCAGTACAAGAATTTTTCTCCATTCTTTGGTTGACTGGAGTTGACAATGCATGTTTTGAAATGACATGATGAAATAGCTATCCTCCTTAAATGTGATTTGAATTTACAGATATATATATAACCATTATTATTATACACACAAGTAAGCTGATGGCGTAAAAAATAATGGTAAATTATTTTATCGATATGCCGTCTAACATGACAGCAACATATATATTGATATACCTACTATTGTGTATTTTACATTAAAACATAAGAAAAAAATAATCCAAAATCTCTGAGCATGACAGGAGGAAAATATATATATATATATATATATATATATACATACATACATACACACACACACACACATGACAGTCTTAATTATAATTGTGAGGTTATATATTTTTCACTACTCAATGATATAATTATTGCAAAAAAATAAAATAAGGCACTGCCAAAAAGCACACATGTGGAAAGAGCTTTCATAACTGGTAGTAAAGTTTAATAGCTGGTAGTAAAGAGAATGAACTAAGCCAAAGCTTCTTAGATCTTTATTATAGTAGAGAAGATTATCCTTAATGGGTGCACAAGTTTAAACCACTATGCCTATATTTTACTTTTCTTAAGAAGTTCAATTAATAAAAACAATTACTAGGATTTAACTTACATATTCATAAGTCTACCATTCATCTATGCATTAAATATTGCTTCCACATGTTATTTGGTGCTTCTACTATGCATTTCAAAATTCTTTGCAAAATAAAGAAAAATCTGCAATGGTATTTGTCCTGACTTGGCATCTCACTTTTAGTTGTTTTTTATGAATACTTTCATGATAATTTTTTTCTTATGAACTTTTTTTTTTTTAATCATTTCACCCCAAGCAAGGCATTCCATTGCCACTATTGCGCAGGGGGTTACATAGGGAAAAGTGATGAGAAAGAGTGGTTAGATATAGGAAATGTCAGAAGGAGGGTGATAGACGGGTAAGGATAGCAGTGATGGGGGTTGGGTAGATGGGAAAAGTGTTTGAGAGAATGGATGCAAGTTAGTGTGTTAGGAGGTGTCTATTGACCTTACATTTAAACTCCTGGAGATTGTAGCTGTCTGAGAAGCAAGCGTATGGAAGGGAGTTCCACAGGCAGGAAGTGCGAGGAAAGAATCTGTTGGAGTAGAAATTGCAGTTACATCTTATTTTTTTCACAGTAAAAGGATGGGACCTAGTAGCTAATCTAGTATCTCGAGCAAATTCATACCTAGGGGGCACCAGTGATCTAAGTTCTTTGGAGTACAAGCTGTGAAAGTATTTATAGTAGAGGCACAGGGAAGCCACGTCATGCCAGTGAGCAAGTGACTGCAGGCAGTCTGCCAAGTCGGTATCGATCACATTACAGATTCAACGTTGTATTTTGTCAAGAACCCCGAGGAGAATGGCAGGGGCACCCGACCAGATGTGGCAGCAGTATTCAATACATGGGTGGATGGTAGACTTAGAATTTAAATTCAGTACTAGATTTGCAGTAAAGTCTGAAAATTGCTGCCTGCAGCTGTAAGTACTTTGCTAGCAGTTTTTTCTCTTGCACTTCTTGCTTCTGAAACTCTCTTTCAGCTTTTTGCTTTCCAGTAAAGTCAGATTAATACAATGTTGACTACTATCTTGGGTTTTTTAATTCCTGTTCTTTTATTGTTCTCATGTCTTAATTGTTATGGTGAAACACACCTATTCCTCAGATAATGGACTCTTCCTTCTATATTAATAAGAGTTAACAGGAAGTTAACTTGAGAAGTTTTTGGAAGTTCTAGAGAGTTCAGTAGAACTACTAGGCAGTTGATATTAGTTGGCAGTTAGCCGAATACTAAGGAGTCAGCTTTCAGTGGAACATTACCAAGTTCCTAATATTTAGGGTGCGTTAAGTCGATTAGAAACCGACATAGCACGATTATAACATTCAGTGCGGAAACTACTCCACAACATTAATAATGTTTTCTTTTCTGATATTCTCTTACACTTTGTAACATTTTGTGTTTTAGTGGCTTCATTGCCTTGCTTTGCTTGCAGTGAAAGGATTTAAAAAAGCAGCTTAGATCAAGAGATAGCAACCAGAACACATTTACCTACTAAAATAATGTTTATAATAACAACAAATAATGTTGGATTAAATACACCTATTTCACACACACACACACACACACACACACACACACACAAACGTGTGTGTGTATCAGTAGTTTTTAAATTTTGAAAAAGTCTTTAAATTTTTTTTCAAGAATATATTTGTGTATGTCTGTTTATTCATTGGCTTTTACCAATGTGTATATGTAATGTGTGCACACATTAGTGTTTTGTTTTATGCTTCTTTTATGTTTCTAAAATTATGCCTTTTTCATTACAGTTATATATGTATAGCCATATGTTCATTTTATTACTTATTCATTCAGCTTGTAATTTATAATTTATTTCACTGTAAGTTTAAGTTTATTTATAAGTCGTTAAAGCACTTATTGTCAACAATTTCATGAATCTCTTTAAAATATGCTAAGACAAATCTGTTATATTTTTTCTTTTAAATCCTAAATACTTAAAAAAAATGTTTGAAATATTAGAAATAAAAATCCAAGATTTGAAAACAAAGATGAAAAGAAAAAGTTGAAATCAATTTTTTTAGAAATTAAACAAAAACAATAAATAATAGCAAAAGAAAAGTTAAAAATGTAGAACAAAAATAAGAGCTAAGAAAGACAAAGATCAAATGTTCATTAGAAAAACAGGCAAAATACATTTTGTGAATTGTTTTTTAATTTCTCAGACTTTCACACCAAAATCAAGATATCAGAATTGACAGAAAGTAAAATTTGAGAAATTATCACAGTATTTACATTATTTGGACTATTGCTCTCATCTTTGTTGCCATTGCATGATGTTTTAGCCATTGTATACTCCGGCCTTCTTCAGGGGCTAAAACACATCGCCCAGTGGATATAGATGTTGGTTAGTTCCTGTGACTTGACCAAAACATTGAGAGTTCAATACCAGGCTACAGCAGTGGTGAACAAGTAACTTACAGGGTTAGAGGGAGATAACTAAAGACTACCAGAAGAGGCTCTCGGCAAAGAATGGAGTTCATATATCCCAGTGATTGTAATAAAGGGTTCAGTTTGAAATTCCTAGCACCTGAAGAAGACTGGAGCGTACAACGGCCAAAGCGTTGTACAAATGGCAACAAAGATGAGGACAATAGTCTGAATAATGTAAATACTGTAAATACTAACTTATCTCAGAAGCATAGAAAAATACTAAAGAGAAATTATCATTTTGCCAAAAATGTTTCATATGGATGCCACTGGTGTTCACTTTAATTTTCTTCCTTATTATATTTTCCAATTAAGGACATTGTCTATATATGAAGATCTGGCTCAGTCAGTTGAATAAGAAGAACAAGGAAAAAATATCTTTTATTCAGTAAAGTAACTCAGTGAGTTTGCAGGCACATGCATCAGAAATAATTAACAAAATCACAAGTTTGAAAAACACTGCACCAAAGAATCTGGTTTGATAATTTTCATATTTGAAAGGTTTCTTTAAATTTTTCTGTTTTTCACTTCTTTAAGTCTTATGTTCCTTTTTTTTAAAATGAGTTCTTTTCAGGAATTTTCACCATCTCTTTTTTTAATTTTTTTTTTTTTTTTGCTCAACTGTAAGGCTTTATGCAATTTGGCAGATAATATTTTGAGATGCATGACTGAAACACATCAAAGCAAGTTTCAGTCATAATATATACCTATCTGGTTAAGTATTCTCATCTATCTGTCTATCTAGCTCTGTTTGCATCACTTTCAGTCTGTCAATTCTGTCTGTTTGTCTATCTATCATTCCCATAAAAAATTCCCCATTTTGTCATAATTCTTACCCTTCAAAATTTTATTGATATGTACAAATAATTGAAAAAATGATGTCATTTTACCTATCTATCTCTGTTCCCATCTATATTTCTCTCTCTCTCCCAAAAATATATAAGGCCTGTCTTGAAAGTAGGGAGCCATTTTAAATATTTTCAGAACCAATTTCATAGTCTTGATATTACATGGCAGCTAATCAGAGGAAATGTTACTGCGCATGCATAAACAGGCACTCTCTTGTTAGGTAAGTCTATCAGAAGTGTGTTGCCAGTGAGTGAGCTTGTGTATTGTGCAACAGTTGCATTCACAGTGAATAAGCATCAAGTTTTTTTTTTTACTTGAAACTTGGTTTTTTGTCTGTGTGGATGAAGATCAAAAGAGTAAAGCCAAGTTGAAATTTAGGTACTCACAATTTAAACTCGATCAAGAAAATCCTGAAATGAAATGCCAAAAATGTGAACACTTGAATCTACAGTCAAAAGAAACTGAGGATTATCAGAGAAAACATTAAAAGAAAATCTTGAGATTCCAAATATGTACCAAAAGGTACCTAGTCACTTGTAATGCCCATTCTTTACATTGAAACAATGATCTAGAATTGGAATAAAGGAAGTGATGGCATATAGCCTGAATGAACCCTAAAAAATGAGAATGTGGAATTAGTAAATACTAAATACTCACTTGAAGAAAAACAATGCATGTCTGGGCTGTTTTCTTAACAATAATTGGAACTGGCCTTCAGCTAATCACTTCACTATGTATAATCTCCCACAAAAAATCGCACTAAATAACATCTGCTTTGTTAACATCACAATCTCGGAAAGTAGTCTCTCCTCATAACCACCCAAGCATTGGGTGGTTATAAGGAGAGACAATATGACTGGGCCATCAAGATTAATGTAGCATTCAAAAATGGAAAGAAAAGTTGAAAAATTACTCTTCATATAGTTTGTTGTTCATTTCATTCAGTTGTTCTTAGGATTGTATTTCTAATGATGGTTCATGATTTTTTGTTAGTTGATTTATCACTCAAAATCATGTGTTTTTTCAAAGCTTTCTCAATACCACAATCCCTGAAAGTGTCAAAGTTTGACAAAAACATTTTATCATCATCAGATATAGATAAACAGGATGAGGTTTTTAATGTGCTATTATCAGAACTGTATTGGATTCAATGAACTTTGTTACCATTCAGTGGTACCTTCAGAACAGTTTTGCAGTTACCAGTGTTGTTTTACTTTTTGCTAGCCATGAATTTTATCAAATATTTCACTTTGTTCCTTCAAAACATCCTTATGACCCATTTTAAGGTTTCAGACTTACAGCATAGCAATTTATTTGAGATTTCAAAATTTAGCACTTTTCAGACAAATGGTTGCTCTTAGTTTACATCAGAGCAAAATAAATTAGCTTTCTTCCAATTTGTACAGATATGTTGTCATTCTTTAGCAAATGAATCTTCTGATTCCAATAAGTGTACCTTCTTTATCCATAAAACCTGACAGGGCTAATCATATGAGACACTGTATGTATGCAGGTTTGATTCCCTTTCTAGGACTAATCAGATTTTCAAAATCAAACTAAACATCAGAATTTTTAAAAGGTCTTATTTTTCCTGTCCAGAACCAGAACTTTCAGTAATTTCTAAAGTCAAAATATAAACTGGCAAGTAATTCAGTGAAACTTGATTACTTTTAGTAATTTTATGAAAAGACACTCTCCTATGTACTTAACTCAGTTAACAGTGAGATGATACTGACTTAATATTGTCAGGCTGTTGCATTCTTTCAGGGTGTAGCCCTTCTATGAGGGTAGTTTTCGGACCATTACTAGATCTGTGCTTCTCAATGTTGGAATCATTCAGTAAATAAACCTTTAAATTCCAATAAATGTTTACTTTATATATTGACAAAAAAATGAAGTGACTAACAGTATGACACATTTATTATGGTCATACTGTTAGTCACTTTATTATATATTGTGTATGTACATATATATGCATGCATGTGTCATACTGTTAGTTACTTTATTATATATTGTTAGTCAATTATATATAATATCTTCATTCTTAAAACTTGTCTCTTGATGCATGAATGACACAGATTGATATGAGATATTGCTCAATTTGACCATATCAGATCTGTATTGAAATTGTTCAGGATTTTCAATGAATTTGTTCAGTTTCATGATACCTGGTAAGCATATTTTTCAGTTTCTAGGCTCTGAAGTTATCAAACATTTCTTTTTTTTTCTCATCTCAACCATAAAAACTATTTCAAAGTTCAGAATCACAATTTGTTTATTTAAGACTTAAAATTTCAGGATATTATTAATGGCTACTGATTCATTATCTCTAAACAGAATAAGAGAGCTCTCACCTGAATTGTATGAATAAATACTGTCATTAAACCTTTAGCTTCCAATGAGTATTTACTTTATTTATTGATAAAACAGGAGGTAGCTGACAATGCAAGATGCAGTTTACTTCCTCATTAAGCTTAGCTTATTTCCCTCAAGTCTACAACTGAAGAAAGTTTATGGTGGCATCACAGTGAAACACTAGTTACCATACAATCACCAAAGTTAAACAATGTTGACCCTGGTCAGTACCTACATGGGTGATTGCTTGGGGATATTAGGTGTTGTAACTTTGGATGTGTGGGTTGCATAATGGATAATAACTCGAATTGTTAATTGGAGAGCTGAGTTTCAATTCCAGTCAGGTTCATTATATTCCCTTACATGCAAATACACTTGGGAAACATCTAAATTCATTTCTCTAACCAGCTATGGGTTAATTAGTAAGACTTGTCACCAAGCCATTATTGTCTCAAAAAAAAAATTGTATACAAAATATGTTTAGATTTTGGCATTAAATAACCTATATAGTTTGATATAACCTATATAGGTTATTTAATAGGTTGATATGCTGCTAAACAAAACAAGAAACAAAGATTATCAAATGAATATTAAATCTGCTGAAGTAGTAAATATTTGTAATATCAGCTTTTTAACTATTTTTCTTAATCAGTTCACCCCAATCAAGGCAATAATACCACTAAGGTGCAATGAGCTACTGAAAGGGAAAGAAAAGACATTAGAAAAAACCCAATAATAGTATAAATTTCAAAGTTTAGGCAATGATGTTAGAAGTAATCCAATCCTAAACAGGAAACCAGGTATAAACCTTTATTCTTGTTCAAGAGATCAGGGAGGAGTGTGAACAGAATTATCAACACCTACTGAGAAAAAAATAAAGATAGCAAATCAAATTTCAGAATCTATATGAAGACATTAGAAGTATAGAGTTTAAGTAGACTTTAGAAAGTATCAGGAACCCAATCCTAGATAGAAAACAAGGGAAAAACCTTTACTACTGTTCCAAAAACTGATGATAGGTGAACTTATCTACTCATATCGTTGAAAAAAATGAAATAAAAATAAATAGTAAGTTTTAGAGTTTAGGTGGAGATGTTAGAAATATAGATTTGAAGTAGAATTTAGAAGAAAAAATTATTTATATATATTTTCTTTTTTTCCATTTGTAAATGAGTTATTATGCGACCTTGGTTTCTACCATGAGTGCTGTCTTCATGCGATTTTCAACATATATAATATGGTAGTGAATATATATATATATATATAATAGATTTGAATTAGAATTTAGAAAAACAATTTATATATATATATATAATGTGGTGGGGAATATATCTGTAAATATAAAATTTTATTAGATTCAAACAATGACTATAAGTTTTTTTTGGGGTGGGGTGAATTTTCTAATTTTTGATGAAGCTGTTGCCAATACAGATTAAAATTATGGATAAACCATCCATAGTTCAAGTGTTTTACACAATGATATGGAACAACTTATTAAAAAATGCAATGAAAAATAAAACTCACAAATAAACTTTAATGTTATTAAAGAGCCTCATCAGATTGAAACTTTGTATGAATATCACGTATGGTGCCAAACTTGTTCAGAAATATCTAAACTATCAGCTGCATACAATCGTATTCTCAAAGATGGTTTCAAAGAAGCTTTGAGTGAATGAAGCTGGTAGGTTTTTATGAGAACAATCCTTCTTCAAACCTTGTGAAATGTTGCTATAGAATCACAAGCAAAAACTGTATCAAATAACAGTGACAACATCACTTTAGGAATTGCAACAGTAGCAACAACTAAAATGGGTAGTGCATGTACTTCAAAGAAAAAATAGTCACAAAATGAAGATGTTGATGCTCCACATTAGTTCAAAACAAAGGTTAAGAAAGTTTAATACTTTCACGGCTTCTGCTCCAATGAACTTAGATCACTAGTGCCCCCTAAATATGAATTTGAATGAGATACTAGATTAGCAACTAGATCCCACCCTTTTACAGTGAAACCGATAAAATGCAGCCGTAACTTCTACTCCAACAGTTTCTTTCCTCGCACTTCCCGACTGTAGAATTCTCTTCCAAACGATTGCTTCCCCAACGGCTACAATCTCTAGGAGTTTAAATGTAAGGTCAATAGACACCTCCTAACACACTAACCTGCTCCCATTCTATCAAACACTCTTCCCATCTGCCTAACCCTCATCCTCGCTATCCTTACTCATCTATCACCTTCCTCTTGACATTCCCTATGTCTAACCACTCCTTCTCTTTACCTTCCCCTATGTAGCCCCATGCGCAATAGTGGCAGTGGAATGCCTTGCTTGGGGTGAGATGATTAAAAAACAAAAAAAACAAAAAAAAACACTCATCAGTAATAGAAAGAACACTAACAGTTATCAGACTTCAGAAAGCTATTTTCCTAAAAATAGAAAGAATTTTAACCAAAAGTAGAATTGCCTGTTTGCTCAATGAATGCCAAATATTTCCCTATAAGGAAATGGCTAATATTACAATTCTTCTTCTCAATCTGTTGTATCCCTTCAAGTTGTTTGAAATCATGGCCCTTTACAATTTCCTGGCTTTCATAACCCTTACTTTTTTTCTGTTTGTTATTTCTCCTAAACCTTGTTCCGCCATCACTTAGTAGGTTATGCATTGTTTTCTTATGTCCCTCTTGCTCTCAATCTGTCCTGTGAATATCAATATCAGGTGATCATGACTCTCCACAATTTCCTGTCCTTCTTAACTCTTTATAAATGCTGTTTTTCTGTTATTTTTCCTTAACCTTATTCCACTATCCATTTACACACGATCACTGTTGTTTTCTCCTGTCCCTCTTGCATCCAATCTGTCCTGTGAGTATTAGATTTTTCAAGCCCTCTGTCCTCAATATGTGCCCTACAAATTTCAACTGTCTCTTATGTTAAATATAAGTCTCTTTTTGTTTCCATATTCTTCAAAACTTTTTTGTTCATATGTCCAGTCCATGATATTCTCAACATTCTTCTGTAGAGCCACTTTTCTGTTATTCAAGTCTCTTTCATCATTCACTGCTATATAAAAGGACTGACATTGCATAACAGTTCAGTCATCTCTATTCTTGTTTTTTATTTAATAGAATTTGTTTAAATGAATTCTTTCTTTTTTTATTTAATAAAGTTTGAATTCCTTCTTTCATTTTTTATTTAATAAAATTTGTTTAAATGAATTCTTTCTGCTTAAAAACTTCTGGAAGATTTCATTCAAGCCTGAAACAGACTGTCGCCACTCTGTATTGATATCAGTATCCACATTTCTTGTAATTATGCATGCCTTATCCTGGATATTGAACATTTTACTCTATAGATATAGAATACCTTAGTACCTTTTTTCACAGACTGTTCAATTCTGAAAAAAATGCATTCATGTTTATTTTTCAATATAATATTCTTAGGAAATCCTCTTGTCTGTTGGGTGGTGAATATTAATTCCATATTGAAAAATATACAGTATAAACATCAGATCAAAATTCAACAAATATATTTATATCAATCTTTTATTTTTCACATTTGTATAGGTATATTTATTATTAAATCATACCTCCCTCCAAAGAAATAGGTTGACAAAAACATTTATTTTACCTGATCATGAGCTCACAATTTTTCTTCTTTAAAATGTTTGGCAATGTTGATTGAACCTCTTATTTGATGGTTTATCAGTCCAGTGCTCTACCATTGTTCTTGAATCTTTTGATGTAACCTGTAATATATCTCAGACATTAGTAATTAGAAAACCTTTTTGCCTTGTAGATAAAACAGAACAGGGAAATATACAAGCCAGAAGCCATGGGAGGGTCTCTCCTGATAATCATTTATGCTAGCTAGATTACCCAATGTTTACCAGGTTAAAATCTTCTTTGCTCCTATCACTGCAATTAATCTTCATTGCTTTATTTTGTTTTGTTTTTATTCTGTGATGTTCACTTTGAAGAAAGCTAGACAATAATTTGTTCATTTTTCTTCTGCACATGATAAAATATCTCAGTCAAGTGTAACTGTTAGCATTTTTAACTCAGTTTCTCAAAAAAAAAAAATTAAACTTATTATCTTCTCCAATTTCAAATGATGTTGAAAGTTATTCATTATTAAAAAAAAAAAAGAAAAGTTTTATCATGTTTTTTTTTATTATAATATGAAGTACTACCCTCAAATAATATCTTGGGTGGGATTTTTCTCTAAGCTTTCATCATGGTCACCAAATTATGACCTGTTTCATTTGCATATCGTATATTGCTAAGAATGTGCCCGCCAATAACAAATCTCTGGGAGTCTCACTGAAAAGGTTATACAAATTTGGTGAGAAGACACAACCTTGTCTCATAATCATTTTTGTTTTTGTAAACTTACTCAATTCCTTTTCTATCTATATTCAGGCGGTATAAGTTGTATATTATTCTAATATTTTTCTCAAATAAATCAAGTTCTTCAAGCAATTTATTGGTTGATTTTTCAGTATATTTTCCGATTTTGAAAATTCACATAAATTGAAACATGAAAGCAGTAATAAGAGAGAAAAAGAAAACCTATGCATCATTATTATAGGCAGTTATATGTCAAAGTAGTAAAGGTGATTTTTGGTAGTATCTGGAGTCAGTTAAAGTCAGCTGGGCTGAGCTAAGGTCAGGCTTAGTTAAAGTGAAAACAGTAAAAACAGAAATATCTTTGTATTTAATCCTTATTTGTTTTCACTCATTTCATTTGAATTTATGCAAGTGATTGTGATCTACAAATGAAATTGGCAACATCTTAATTGTTGGTGTAATATTCACATCGGCACCTTGAAAAAAAAAAAACATTAATTCACATTTCTCTGTTGACTGTCTTTTCCACAGTTACATTTTAGCCATGAGTTTGACAGTCGCATACAAGAGGAATTTGCAGTGTCATGGAATTGAGAGTAGTCTCTGTGCAAGACACCTAATTTCATCCTGTGCATGAACAAGTCTTAAAAGTACAAAGATAAGGACTTAATTTTTCCTTGTTGTTAAATCCTATTTTAGAAGTGTCTGCACATTTTTCATACATATGACATTGTTTTTTTTTGTCTATGTGTTTATAGAGATGTCCTCCTGCAATATACGCACTGACTATTCTTTGTGATTTACATATACCATGCATTTACCATTTATCTGCATGGTAGTAATCTTGATATTTGATTTTTTTTTTTTACTGAGCTACTCAAGTTTGCGGAGACACTGGTGAATCAGAAGAGTGGGTAGCCATGGTCAATTGCAAAATAAGTAACAGAACTGCCCAACAAATGAAATTGACAAAGTTTGCAATAACAAGATAAAGAAAAGGGCACAAATAATAAAAAGCAAGCAAATTAACATTAATAAGGCAAAAGTTCCTAAACTAAGAATTGACATTAACACACAAAAGCAAGTCGGGACAAGAAAATGTCTTATTCTGACTTTAAGACAGACGGAGGCTGTATCAAATTAAACTAAGAACCAACCTATTTTGTTGACTAAGAAAAAAAATCTAAGCATAGATGCCAAGTTGAGAGCTGATGTCATCAGGAAGGTAATTAATGAAAATTAAAAGCAGAGTAGGACCAAGGAGAGATTCTTGGGCAACACACACATTAGTACAAAAGAATCTAGACGAGTGACCATTCAGGATAACTTTCATTTCACGATTTAATAGGAAAGATTAGATAAGTTCAAAAAATGTGTCCAGATGCTGTTACTTCTTAGCTTGTGGAGAAAACCTCTATGCTAGTATGTCAAAGGTTTTTGAGAAGTCCAATACAACAGGCTTCACTGTTTTATCTAGTGCATGTGTTAGGGCGCCACTCCTATTTGACTACAAATGGACTGTTCCCATTGCTCTATATAGCAATAGTGGATTCTCTACAAGGGAGTCGTAGAGAGTCACTTGAGAGTCTCTGATGAGTTACTGAAGAGTCAGTGCGAGTCAGTGAAGAGTTAGTCACACTTCTGGTGGCGTACCGGAAGTAATCATGTATACACACATTTTACGACGGATTGGACTCTTGTATCTTTCTATTGTAAATATTACTAATCACTTCTGTACATACTAACTGTTTTTCCGTGGAATACAACTTATATTCTGATTCTGTTGTTGAGTTATTCATTTATACTTCACAACATAACAGCATGATAGACGCTTTCTGTAGTTATCATCTGTAGATCAGCAGTAGACTTGGATAAACAAAAGCCATATTGCTTATCTTAAAAATATTTCTGCCATGAGAGATGATGTATTAATTCAACATTGATTAGGGACCCTATAAGTTTCTCCAAAAAGGCTGATAGTCTGAAGTGTTGGACAATTCATCATTTTTCAAAATGGGAACAACAGATGATGGCTTCCATAAGGCAGGAAAGCAGGAGACAGTAAGGCATTTAGTATACAGTTTAGAGAGAACAGGAGCCAGTTCACAAGCAGACTTCTTAACAGCTACTGCAGGGATACCATCAGTTTGTGGAGATCTAAGTTAGAAATGATAGCAGAAACTATGGAAGGGGTTATATACATTTCACTCAACAGAGACTCACTTCTAAGTCGGAAATTAGGCAGGGATACTCCAAATGAGTCAAGAGTAGAGTCTGAGGAAAATTTATGAGCAAAGCATTCAGCTTTATCAGCAGAGGATAAGAATACCTGAAATTGACTGAAGAGGGGAGAAATAGAGATCTTATACTTATTTAATAACCTATTACAGAGCTGCCAGTAACCATGAAAGCCAAAGTTGTCATGTGAACTATAGTCTTCATTCTTGTTTTTATCAGTACAACAGTTTGATTGTTCTGCTCTCCAGCCATCATCAGGTACATGGCAATAAGAGAAATCTATAAGGAATTTCAATCATGACCCCTTATTTAATCCACACGGGTAGACTGTTCTTGTTCCATTGTTCATGTCTAAGAATATCTCTTATTTTTAGTACTACTCAGTTACCATTCACCTTGTTTCCACTGAATCCATGTAGAAATTTCTGTAGTGGAGTTCACTACTTGTTAATCTTTTCAGAATTTTTTTATTCAATAATCATTTCAAGTAAACCCTTGAATTCATAAAGAATAATAGAGTATTAATTTCCAAAAAACTTACTGTTCAGTGAACTGGCCTCTTGTTATTGCAGTAGAAAGGCACCACAGAATATTCCCAGGTATTCCCTAAAAGGGGACGTGTTAGGGAATTGGTTCCCACAAATAGGAGATGGAGACTATTAACTGGCATTCTTAGTGCCACCAGAAATTCCAGGTGACCACCCTCAAATAATCCAACTAGAGACTAAAAACACAGATAAGGAGGTATTGCTATAAATTTGATGTTCACTGCAGTTTTTAATAATGCTGTGAAAAAATCTGTCTTTTTTACAGCAGATTGGAGTCCTTTTTACATTTTTGTATCTATCTATCTATCTTTGAAATTTTACAAAACCTGTTAAGAAAAGGATTAACTCTGACATATTTTTAAAAATTTATTTGTTTTAAACATTATCTATCTCAGTCTGCTATCTATCTATCCTGGTATGTCATCTATATATTTATATATTTTTCCTAAAATGTTGTTAATAAAGAAATTGAAATCTTACAGTTACTTTGATTTCACCTCTGGATAACCAGGCAGTAAAAATCATTATTTTTTGTTTCTGTTCAACATGTTTATAGATGTATTGCTAAGACAGAGAGGAAACAAAATGCATATTATAATGACAAATTAAGATATTCTACTGCAGTTTATGAATTGCAAGGAAAAAATTTGCCTGCTTGCATTACTTTAGACCTTGGTCCTGGGTATGACGGTAAACTGCATCCGGCAGCAAGGTTTCTGATTTGGAGGTTGTGAGGAGCATGGAACCACCTCTTAATTGCTGTTGTTCTCAGGTCCAACCTGACCCGGGGTGGTAGCACCTGTTAGAGTCCCAGCTATGGGTAAATAGTTAACCCCCCAAACTGGGGTCAAAATGCTATAAAAGTATTTGACAAAACCTTTTTGAATGAAAAAAAGTTACCAACAAAATTTCTTTGAATAAAAAAAAATGTTATCAATAAAACTTAAAAATATAAACAAACAAAAACAATAAAACAAATAAACTAAATAAAACAAATCAAAATGGTTTTCAGCATTAAATGACCTAATGAAGGTTTATATGCTGGTTAAATAAACCAACCAACCAACTTTAGATCTTCCATTGAGTAACATACTGTGTTAAGCGTATGCTATGATTGCCAGTTTTTCCTCTTGGCATAGTCTGCAAACATTATATCCTAATGCAAAACTGTGGGTCTTTTTCATTATATACCATTTAATAATACGGCTTTTTTTAATCTCCCATTGATAACTGACAAAGCTGGTGCTATTCTTTTTGCCTAGTTGAAGAAATTGCTGTCATTGTAAAATTTTTATGCAAAACTAATATACAGGGATTTCTTTTAAATTTTACTCTGACCAAATACAATGTTCTTCACCATGTTGTTACCATCAAGACGACAATACTATCTATACACTTACATTTCTTTTCATTCATTTTTTTTTCTCTTTATCATTCTGCTCCTATTTCAATTGATTAATTTCTCCCTGTTTTCTATATCGCTTATCATTACTGTATTTTTGTTTTGTTGATATATTTATAGAGTATCATCATTATGCTTGAAATATGTTTCATCTTTTGGAGAATATGCTGAAAGGGGTTGGGTTCTAAAAAATTTAGGAAGAAGCATGTCATTCCTCTACTTTAATTTATACAACATGAAATGTCGGCAGAAAAGTCTTACCAGTTTTGGTTTTCTCTTCCAGTTTAAAAGTGGGGTTGGATTTAAACCAAAGTATATTTCTTTTATTATATATGTATATATATACAGGCTTATATTTTATGAATTTTTTTCATATATGTAATGCATGAAACTCAAAATGTGTTTATTCGTATAAATTCCTGAAAATTGAATATATAAGTTGGTTTTCTGTCCATGTGTGTAAAAATATTATGTAAATCTATGAAATCAATTAAATTTTGTTTTATTATAGTTCTCAGCATGTACCTTATACATTGGAAAACTTAGTGACTTTTACTTAATGGCAATAATTAGTTTGCATATTCAATTTAAAAAAATATCTTTTCTATAGATAAACAGTTTTGTTTATAGCTTTTATAATGAAATTGCTTATGAAAATAAAGCCATGTGAAAGTGGTAACAACATTAGCATTTAGATCACAGGTTGAAACAAATAGAAGTAAGCAGAAGTATTGATATTTTTAATAGCATATTTTGAAAATCTGCTGTATTTACATTATTTGGACTATTGTCCTCATCTTTGTTGCGATTTGTATGATGTTTCGGCTGTTGTACACTCCTGCCTTCATCTGGTGCTAGAAATTTTGAACCAAACCCTTTATTATAATCACTGGGTTATATCATTCTTATTCCTTGCCTAGAGCCTCTGCTAGGATATATCCCAGTGATTGTAATAAAGGGTTCAGTTGAAAACTCCTAGTACCTGAAGAAGGCGGGAGCATTCATCGGCCAAAATGTCATACAAAGAGTAACAAAGATGAAGACAAAAGTTCGAATAATGTAAATACTGTAAATACTATATGCTGTATATGCAATAAAAGACTACAGGAATGTTTAAACATACTAAACAAAAAATTTTCTAATGCAATTTTCTGGTGTACAAAAATGTCTCAAACAAAGAATCAACAAAAAAAAAAGGACTTAGCCTACACAACACCAGGTATCCTTGCCAGTTTAACTAAAAATCTAAATGTTAGACAGGTATATTAATGCAGACAAAGATTCAGTCTGAGACTTTTGTGTTGAATTGCAGAACCACTAATTCTAGTGACTTTGCTTTGCCTTAATTCCTATCTGTAATGCATTCACCAACCTCCTAAAGTTTGTTCCACGCCTACTGTCAGCGTGGGGCAAGGAAAAAGTGATCAGCCTGATGCCCAGTCTGGCGCTAGGTTCTTCTCAAAAAACAAAAACTCTGAGGAAATGATTTCTCTTCATTTAAATGTTAATGTCTTTCCCTGTTCTTCAAGGAATTGCTGTGCTGTTACTGAAGATTTATGACTTTGCCATTTATTTGGTCCAATACTTCCACACTTGATCCTTTCAGCCATGTTCTTTTTATTGACAATTGTGAATTTGGAATTATTGATGTCAATAATTGTTAAGAGCAAGTTCAATCTTCAATGCTTTACTTTTCTGGGGTATTAGATCTTGTAATTTTGTTTTCAGTAAAATCTAATGCTTAAATCTTTCTTATCTGCAATGCATTGATGCTTACATCTTGTAAGTTTTTTGAATGCTTAAAAATATTTATGAACTTTTCTATATGCTTGTGCTTTATATTAACATAAAAAAAAAAGCTGCACTTAAATTTGCAATAAAAATTAAAACTTAGCACAAAAGGTAAGTGATTCTTTCTTGATGCTGGTGTTGTGTGCTATATGCCAAAGCAATCATTTTTAATCAGAAAATTGGCATGACACAAATTATATGTAGCTATCATTAAATAATGCAAAAAAAAAAGTTAAAGTACAAAAATATACGTGTTTGTTTCAAGATGATTAGTGAAATTTTATAAAAAGATTTACTTTGTCACTCATTTATAAATGAAAAATGTTTTTTCATTTTCATATTGAAAAATCTTCTACTAATGCCATGTCCCTTCGGGATGTGAGCAATCATGGCTATCCACAAATTCCTATTCTTTGTAACTGTAAGTAAGGTTTGTCTTTATATCATAATTTCTAAACCCTATTCTGCTAACCATTTGCTCAAGCTTGTTAATTTCTGTTATTCTCGGTTTTTCTTTGTCCAGGAAGTATCAAATTTTCCAGATGCTCTTTCATGGATCCTACGCTGGATTCATGAAAGAATTTCATGGAATCATTAGTCTCATTCTGATTCTATGTATAATTGTCTTTTTGTTTCTATTTTTCTTAAAACTTCTTCATTACTGATGTGTTCAGTCCATGATATTTTTAGCATCCTTCTGTAGAATCACCTTTCTCTTGTCTCAAGTCTATTTTTCATCAGTTAGGAGATGGTCTAGCATTCACTATATATATATATATATATATAAGCATACAGTGTGGGTATAGAAGAATCCAAAGGAGTATCCTGTACATACAGTGGTAGGATAACTCCGTAAGAGAGCTCTAAATATATATGTACAGAAATACATATAGAGCAAATATAAGGAAAATTAAGGCAGACATGTTATTTTATGGTAAATCAGAAGTGTAGGCCTATTTTAGGCAAACCATCATCAGCTTCCATCTTTATTGTACAAAAGATTTTACACGAATATATATATATATATATATATATATATACACACACACAAATATTGAATAACAGTTTAGCACACTTTTTGTTTTTAATGAAATTTTCTAATTTTTTAATACTTTGCTGAACATTTGTAAGGCATTTCTTTTGTACTCTATACCACCTTCAGATTTTAATATCACATTTTCTGTCATCTGTTAAAAGCTAAAAATTCGAGAAATATTTTTTCCAGAATTTTTCAAATAAGGAATTATTACTATTATGTACCTTATTATTGATTTTAGCATTCTTATTATTTTTTGATATTTCTGAGATTTACATGGTTCAGACTGTTGTCCGCATCTTTGTTGTCATATTCACAACATTTCAGTTAAAAGAGTTTGGTTTAAAATTGCAGTCACCAGAAAAATACAAGACATCATAAATATGACAATAAATATGAGGACAACAGTTCAAACAATGTAAATAGCATTTTCATGTTGGTTATTAGACTCATATTTCAATTGCTGTACCTTTTAATTTTCTTCAAGTCTTTCTCCTTCTATGAAGTCCAGATATTTAGTGTAAAGCTTAAAACCAGCACAATTGGAGGATCTACAATTTCTGGGAGATAGTTTGATCTTTTGACTATGATGGCTTATAAATTTGTGCTAGCACTGCTATCAATGACTTCTGAATAGTTTCATTTCCACAATTTTAAATGTAAGGCTTGGGTCAACCTCAGATATGATTTTCAGGCACTTCTCAATGGTACCATATGCTTGGGTCATCTTTCCCGACCCATTTTATCAAGAAGTCACCTTTTTGAAAAATTGACCTGGGTCCTATGGTCAAAACTCAAATGATTTAATCACTTGCTCACATATCTGGAAAGTAGAATTATTCTAATAAAATCCCTTAATTACAATGTAATTAGAATGATTACAATCCTAATCAGAAAACTTTTATTTCATCACATAGAACGTTTGTCTCTTGTCTAGCATCCTCACTTTTTACTGGTCCACACTAAATCTTTTCTCTGTTTTATTTGTGCTCATGGCTAACTATATATTGTATAGTTATACTGCTTAAAAGATTCACAACATATTCAGCAAAAATATTTTAGTGTATTTAAGCAAGTAATGTTTAAAGCAAGCTCTCAGTTCAATACAGACTATTTTAGCTGTATCAAAAATATTACTGAATATAAAAAGCAAGGTAGAAGTTTAACTGAAGATAAAGTAAAAAGTGGCAATAATAAAAGTTATTAGAATAACAACATTTGTGAGAGAAACAAAGCGGAAAACATTTGTTCACTGATGATAATATTAATAATAATGATAATAATGCCATTTGAGTAAATATTATCATGCAATCAGGATAACTAGAAGTGGTGGTCTGAAGTAAAATCATTATCTATGGTTGTCAGTGTTGGGGATAAAATTAGCCTGTGGGAAGGTCTCACTATAGAAGATACAATTTTTTAGCTAGTTTTTTAGAAACTGTCTTGTATGTCATCAACTTTGGTGTATATATATATATATTTTCTTTTTTTTTCTTTTTTTTTTTTTTTTTTTAATCGTCTCACCCCAAGCAAGGCATTCCACTGCCACTATTGTGCATGGGGCAGGGCTACATAGGGGAAAGTAAAGAGAAGGAGTGGATAGACATAGGGAATATCAGGAGGAAGGTGACAGATGAGTAAGGATACCGAGGATGAGGGTTGGGCAGATGGGAAGAGTGTTTGATAGAATGGGAGCAGGTTAGTGTGTTAGGAGGTGTTTATTGACCTTACATTTAAACTCCTGGAGATTGTAGCCGTCAGGGAAGCAATCGTGTGGAAGGGAATTCCACAGTCGGGAAGTGCGAGGAAAGAAACTGTTGGAGTAGAAGTTACGGCTGCATTTTATTGGTTTCACTGTAAAAGGGTGGGATCTAGTTGCTAATCTAGTATCTCGTGCAAATTCATATTTAGTGGGCACCAGTGATCTAAGTTCATCGGAGCAGAAGCCGTGAAAGTATTTATAGAAGAGACACAGGGAAGCCACGTCACGCCGGTGGGAGAGAGACTGCAGGCGGTCTGCCAATATATATATATATATATATATATATATATATATATATAAAATACCTCTATTATGCACATACAGAAGCATGTACTATAATATATGCAAATAAATGTATATATACCATATAAAATCTATAATTGTAATCTAGCATCAACCCTAAGTAGAAGCTTTTGAAACTTTGACGAATTCATGTTTACCACTGAAAACATTTATAATATTGTAGTTGATAGTTACAAGGAAGAGGGCAGGTAGGATGTGTTTATTTTATTACCACAGTTATTTTCAGAAAAACATTATCCATATAGTGTTGAGTTATGATAATGTTTTGTGCCAAAATTGTTGTCCTGTTCAATTTGGCCATTGCCAATTCTACATCAATTTTTAATTTCTTCTGGTGCATCCATATTTTTGTGTCTTGTTGGTTGCTCTCTCTTGTCATGGAAGAGGTCTCCAATATACTCATTCAATCTCTGAAGTCTTTCTTTTATTTTCTAGTATGAATGTACCATCTTTTGCTTTTATACATCCTGTTGCTGAGGAGGTTTTTTGTTCTGTTAGTTCCTTTATTTGTTTATGCATATCACCGTTATTTGTCATGTTCAGTCTTTCTACTTTGTCACATTTGTCATTGAGCCATATTTCTTTTGCCTCAGACATAAATGAAATATACAAGAGGGGTGACATATCGGAAGAACTAACAGATCTATTTTCATAGCACTGCCTATGATGTTGAGTACAAATAAATGTGAATGCCACCAGTCAGCCTAAGAATCCATATAAAAAATAGTCTGGTGAATCAAGCACACGGCAGAATTAGATTAGAATCAGAAGAAAAGTGCTAGTTTGTCAAAAGCACTGGAATGCAATATTTATGGTCAAAATGATATAAAAAATAGCAATACCAATGCAGAAGGGTGTGTACCTTTGTTTTATAGATTATGCAAAACCGTTTGATAAAGAACTTCTAAACTGAAAAGTAACCTTGATATATTGGGGGGAAAATGCTTGAATAACCAGAACCTATACCGATAGTAAAAAACCTGTATATTGATAGAAAATGAATAGAGAAATATCCAAAAACAGAACTTATTCAACCTATACAGTGTGGCGATTCTGAGGGAATTAAATGTCCCACCAGGGTACATTATTGGTAGCCACAATGTTAACAACGTAAGATGAGAAGAAAAAAATTAACGTCAATTGAAAGAAGATAGAATGAGAATGGTCTGCCCAACAGGACAATTACAAACTGGAGATACCAAAATCAAACGAGTACAACATTTTAAATATCTGAGAAGTGTTTAACCAAGGATGGAAAATGTGATACTGGAATTGAAGGTGCATTATTTCTAAAAGCTAAGCAAGTATTAAGAAACAGGCAAAAAATCATTATATAAAAAAAAAGAAGAGTAGTGAACTGTTTTGTAATATCAGTCCTTCTGTATTTTTCTATACTTCTGAGATGAGGTAGTATTTACATTTCTCAAGGACACATGACACAGGTGTTGGTTAGTTCCAGTGAATTGACCCAAGGAGGTGTGAGTTCAATACCAGGCTACAGCATTTGTGAACAAATAACTTGGAGAGTTAAAGAGAGATAACTACATGCCTACCAGAAGTGGCATTGCACATGAAATGAGTACAATATACCCTGGTGATCAAAATAAAGGGTTCAGTTTGAAAGTCCTAACACCTGAAGAAGGCCAAGGTATACAACGGCCGAAATGTTGTGAACATGGTAATAAAGATGAAGACAATAGTATGAACAATGTAAATGATAAGTCCTCCTATATCGCAGTGAATGCTAGACAGTCTTCTCATAAATGAAGAAGACTTAAAGCAGCAGTAATGTGGTTCTACAGAAGGATGCTGAGGATACTATGAACTAGACATATGTGCAACAATAAAGTTTTAGAGAAAATGGAAATAAAAGGACCTCAGGAAGGAATAGTTGAAATTTCTATTGTACATAATGAGGCAAGGATACTTGAAAAATTTAATACTCCCATGATATATTGAAGGCAAGAAGGAAAAAGAGAAACACTTTATAACCTACATAACAAGCTTGAGTAAACTGGATGGCAGAACAAAATTTAGAAGGCATAGCAAAAAAGCAAAATTCATTTACAAAGGACAAAAAATTGTGGGAAGGCATCATTAACAAAATCGGGTTATAGAAGGAGTGGTCTGATTTTAATCAAATTTGATACACTTATAGACAAAGACATAAGAAACAATATTCAGTGGCTTCAAGGTTGAAGTTCTTACAATAGTACAGAAAATTGATAATATATATACAAAAGCCAAGATGTTTGTGTGTGTGTGTGTGTGTGTGTGTGTCTGTTTATCTGCCTGTATGTCTGTATTTTTTCCAGCCCTTTTATTTTAGTTTTTGCTTCGGGTTTGGCTCTAAGTAGGTATAACTGTAGTTCTTAGTCTCAGCCATCATACCATTTACTCAGAGGACTTATTTAGCCTTCAAAATTCAGTTTACGACAAAAAAACTTATTTGATATCGATACCAAGAAATCAAAATTTGACTTATATCTATTCATTTTTCTTTCAGTCTACAGTTTCGCTTTAACTGGAAACAACTATTGCTTTTTAGTTTTTCGTACCAACGTCCAAAGAGTCTGAGTTCCAGGACCATGGATTAGTTTTAAAGCTTTCATTACACCCGAGCAATGCTGGGCTATACTGCTAGTATTAAATACAGGGTTGGGAACTGTACCTATACTTTCTTGACACTGTTTGACATCAGAAATGATGTAAAGTAATGGCTGTCACATCTGAATTACTCAAGTTGTGCCTCAGAGATTTCGATGTTCATAGCAGGACATTTGAATAAAAATCTTTTTTTTTTCCAGATTATTTGGAATCTTCATTGATGTACAGCCCTTCATTTTGATTTTCTCTGCAGAAAAGACGATGTTGGTTGTACCTTGGTTTGATTTTAAACTGCATTGATGTTTAGGTAATTTGAGTTATTTATCTTTTTTGTTGCATACTTGCAAGGTTTTGCCTTTGGTTAAAATCAGGGTGATACTCTAGTAGTTTGAAATAGTCAAACTTAGCTCCTTTGTTTATCATCAGTGTGTTCTCTGAAGTCTTGGGCATTTTCGTATGATTTCAATGCATTACAAGAAGTTTTGAGAATATTATTTTCAGAAATAGGACATCTTCCTTTTAAACCCCTAAAAAGAATACAAGAAATCCTGGATTAATTCAAGCAACGAAAACTTGTTAAAGCTTGAATGATTCCTCATTTGCTTTTGGGGTTGGCTCGTCATTCAGTTTCAGTTTGTTTGGTGGTTGTTATGTACTGCTGGTTGCAGATGATTGTGTTACACGGTATGTGCTAAAGAGGGTATTTAAAATGGAATCTGTCGATGTGAAGCACTGAGCTGGCCATATTATGTACTGGTTTTCCAGCCTGCTAGGCAAGCTAATCAAAAGCTGCCGACATCAGCAAAATGTTTAGTTATTTAGCGAGGTTTGCCTGTTACTTGTTCTGCATGAAGCGAAGGTCATGTTAGTGTGGGACATTCTTTGTAGAAATAAATTTATTTTCTTTCATGGACTCGACAGTTTGGGGAGGTGTGCTTGATGTATGTTTCTCTTCATTGACAGGAGATCTATTATTTTGGACTTGTTTCCATTGAACCAGTCTCATGTTTTTACTTGAAATCTCCTTAAATCGTAATATATAAATATTCCACTATCAGTGTCTGGGGAGATAATATAGATTTGATTGTTCATGAGTCGACTCATTTCTTTATCTATCATAAGTGTGGATCAGCAATATGACCTTGATCAAGATTTGGTATAAGGTAAGTTGGATTCATGCTTGTGGGAAAATGATGCAAGCAATCTCAAATAGAATTTAAACTTTCTGATCACTACCAGCTACATCCTGTTTTTAATCTGTGAAAGTGAAAAAAAAATGTAACAGTACCCAGCAAGTTATTATTTAATTATTTGCTGATGAATATTAACAGTTGAAAATAATTTTAAATCAAAGTTAATTTTTTAATACTTTCTGTTTATAAAGCATCCATACATATACAGAGTGCCATAGATAAATTGTCACTATTTTATATTTTTAATTTTGCACATGCACGCTTGTTTTTGATTTTGTCGACTGCACCGTCTAAGAAAAAGAGCACTATGATGCAATTCACTCTGCCATAAATTTGAAAATAGCATACTGTACTGATTGGCATTTGTTCCAGACGCTCCAATACAAACATTTCAGAGTGTTTTGGTGTCAATCTGAGAACAGTGCAGATGATTCAGAAAGAGTTGGATGAAACTAATGGCGATTATGAAGGTGTTTGGAGTGATCATTAGTAGTTTGCCTCTATTCATCTTCCTACAGGGCCTTAAACTCAACATGGAGACCCACATCAAGTACCTTAAGAAGGTAGTGCTGTGCTTGGTCAAGAAGGCTGCTCCTGGAAGACCCTATGTTTGGCAACAGGACTATGCACCATTTTAATAGACAAGCACAAGAGCTCACTCATGATTATCAGAAAATTTCTGTAACCACATCACTCTTTACATCTGGCTACTTAACTTCTCAGACTGCAACAAGCTTTATTATTATGCGGGGTGGATTTGAGTAAGAGAGCAACAAAACTCTTTGTAATACCAAAGATGAACTGAAGGTAATGATTATGGTGGCATTTATCAATTTAAACCAAGAAACCGTCTAGAAGAGTTTCAGAAGATTCCAAAATCATCTGAAAGCTGCCAATGGCGATTTTATTGAATAAATTTACTTTATAGTATTTCAAGATAACTTTGTGAAACTTTGATAAATATATCTGTTAAAATGAAATGTCAGTGTTATTTTCATTTTTTGCATAGATTAAGCCACAATTTTTCTATCATGCTCTGTATTATAACTGGTTGTAAAATAACACTTACTATATCCATTGTTAACAATGCCATATAGCAAGCATGTTAAGACTGTGAGAGTGGATTACCAAGTACTTCTCTCATATATATGCAAATCTTTTCTAGTATTGGCATATTTATTTGTGCGGTGGCTAATGACAGAATTGATTACAGGGATTGTTGATTTCATATCTTTCTCAAGAGGAAACAATGAGACAATAACACTAGGAACAGATTCAACAGAAATTTAAACTTAATTTGCTGTTTTGTCAGGATAATGACGGTCATGGCTTTCCACCTTTTTCTTTATTGTCTATGAATTGTCATATGATTTTAGGAAAGATAATGGAGTAGTTTCTCATGACACATTCAATCATAAATAATCATGCATATACATATAGCAAACATGCAACATACCCACATATAAATGCCCGTATATTTAACTAGATTTATGTAAAAAAAAAAAAACAACTTTAAAATGTAATTTAAAGAAAATAGAAAAAAAGCAAATTAATTCAAAAACAATTTCACCTCCAAAAATTCTATAGTCACTAAAATGTAGAAGATGATGATTGACATTGCATTTAAATTTTTGAAGATCTAAGTTGATTGAAAGTAATAAGCCAGGAGAGAGTTTCCCAAGTGAGATGCACAAGAGAAAAAACTGTTAACATGCTATTAGATCATTGCAAAAAGTTTGTGTATTTTAGTCAAATAAAGTCTCCATTGTTTTTACAGCTCTCTTCCATTGTTGTTGATGCCATTTTCAAATAAACTTTGTTTTTTCTTGAAAGAAGTTTGTGTGGTAGTTTTTGCCTGACTGTACAAAGTTAGACATTTTTTGTCATATAAATTGTTCTGTAAAGACCAAAACAAATGAAAATCCAAGTCAGGTGAATGCGGTGGGTGCTGGAGGATTTCCGATTTCAACTCTTTAAGTTTTTGTGAGGTTTGTTTTGCAACATGTGGTCTTGCTTTATTGTGGTGGGAAACGACACTATTTCAATTTGCCAAATTCAACCATTTTTTTTTTCACCCAAGTCTCTCTAAATGACAAAAGGCAGTTAAGATATCAGTTTGAAAACTCTTAGCCATGACTAAATATGCCAAATCACTTTTTAACCATCTGAAGAGCTAGAGTAAGATCCAAATGAAACTGAACGTTTTTTTGTTGCAATTCCAATGTTTACTCTTTTCTGAAATTCATAGAGAAAGTGTAACCATCCCCCCCATTTTTAAAGAAATTGTTTGTGGCCAAAACATCAGCATTCAATAAAGGCTGACTTGCAAATGAACAATGCCAGATTTCAATCTAAAATATACCATAAAAATCGGGCATAACCTTTTGCAATAATTTGATAGACATGGTTACAGTCTCACAAAATCAGCTGTAAAATGATGAGACTTACCTGCTAATCTAGTATTATTCGTAGAATTGAGGTACCAAAGAGCAAAATACATTAGAACAATCACCATGAAAATATTTATAGAAAACACACAGAGAAGCTATGTTACAACAGTTGGATAGTGACTGAAGAGGAGATGCCAGATCAAGGACTGTGATATTACAGATTCCTTGGATTTTTGTCAAAAATTAATAATACATAGCAGAACAAGAGTAGATGTGGCAGCAATATTCAATGCACATCTAAAAAGCAGATGTATTAAGGTGTAAGATAGGTTCCAGCAAGGAAAATTGTCTAGCCCGACACAATGAATCAAATTTTGTTGCAGTAAAACTAGCAATTGATTAAATATAATCATTGCATTTTATGTCTGGAGAACATTAGCGTGAGAAGATTCAACAAGTAACTCTCTTTTAATGATAACCAGTATTTGATTAACAAAAAAACAAACCAAAAAAATCAGCTAGAGATAGTTTTGATAGCATTTTTATGCTTGTTTAATCAAGAAGACATTTCATGCCATAAATCATTGAAATAGTAAGAAAATCAAGTACACATTGTTTACTGGCAATTCTATTCTTTATGTATAAGTGTGGATATCTAAAAATATGAGTGTATTTGTGTGTGTCATGCATTGTTATCTATACATCTATGATTTAATATGTGAGCTGAATCTATAAAATGTTACAGCCAAGTATCGAACTCAAGCAATAAGGGAGTAAGGTGTCATTGGACAGAAGATGAAGGAAAGGTAAATATTTTTGAATTGTTGATATTGTTACACAAACTCTGACGTAGAGTCTAATTGCTACATTTCTTGCACCCCACCTCCCGTTAATTCTTGCTTGTTCCACTGCATTGCCCCCACCCAAGGCCGACCCTCTTCAGCCTCTTAGTTGCCGACAAAGCTGTCATTGTGTAGAGCGTGTCTGCCTTCATACCAAATGGAAATCATTAACTAAGCACGTTTGATGTTTTGATGTGACGACGTCTTTCAAAGCTTCGGTATCAAAAGGGCAGATGTAAAGCATATTGGTTTGCTGGGAGCCGATGGGGTGAAGGGAGACTTGTCATGGGGGTAATCTCTGAAACTAACAAAAAAAAAGTATCATATGTCCAATAGTCTTTTTACCAACCTGTCTATAGCGCAGGAGAGAGAGAGAGAGAAGTTGAAGAAGTGTGGAGTCATGAGGAACTCTGAGATTAAGTGAAAGAAAGAGAAAGAGAGATAGCTATGTAGCGGAAAGAGGGACAATAGTTACAGAAGAAATAATGGGCAAAGAAGAGAAAAAATGGAAGTTACAATAATGTTCATCTTGAACGGGGCCCAAGAGCCCCTCGAGGTAGGGGCTTATAGAGTAAGAGACAGTTTATAAGGATATGTGGGAAAAAATAGCAGCTAACTCTAGCCTTGAACATATTAAAATTGTAGTGATCAGGGAAGCTGCTGCTAGAGTGGAACTTAGGTCTCACCATTGGAATATAAAGGGAATGAGTGTGGTTTTCTACAGTGTGTGTGGCACGGCAGACCCTAACTGTAAAAGTTAGAACTGGTGGAACTAAGGAATCTAGTTTGTCTGAATACTTTCAATGGAAAGAGTGACAGAACAATAAGAGTATTGCAATATTTCATGCATGAAAAACTTTGTAGGATGGATATTATTTCATCACCCACAACAAGCATGTGAAGATACTTTAGGACTCTAATAAGAATGGAAAATGAAGTCTGTGCAAGGGAGAAATGAGTGATGAACAAAGAGAGTGAGAGAAAAAGATTTTGGTAAGATATAGAAAAAAGTAGAAATGAGTAAAAAAAAAAGAAAAGTGAGCAAGAATATAAAGCGGAAAGTGAGCAGAAGGTAAATAGAAAATTTAAAATGAATATGAAATAATAAATGAGAGAGAGAAAGGATGAAGAAGATGATAGAAAAAAGAAGAAAAAATTAAAGAGAGATGATCAAGAGGAAAGTAAGAAAGAAAAATTAAGGGAAAAGTGAGAGAGAGAGAGTAATAAAAAAGAACGAGCAAATAAAGTGAATGTTTTTCTGTTTTTTTTAGACTCTATGTAGTGTTTCAAAAAGAGATTTCTTCTGATCTGAACTGTTTTCTAAGTGTACATGTGTGTCTCTTTTGCTTAACTTCTGGTTGGTAATCCAGTACACACACATACAAACACTCCTTTGTGCAAATAAATTGAAACAACTGCTTTAGTTTCCTTTTTTTTCATCATACTTGCAGTCTCTCTCTCACCGGCGCGACGTGGCTTCCCTGTGTCTCTTCTATAAATACTCCCATGGCTTCTGCTCCGATGAACTTAGATCACTGGTGCCCCAGGTTCGAATTTGCATGAGATACTAGATCCCACCCTTTCACAGTGAAACCGATAAAATGCAACCGCAACTTCTACTCCAACAGTTTCTTTTCTTGTACTTCCCGACTGTGGAATTCCCTTCCACATGACTGCTTCCCCGACGGCTACAATCTCCAGGAGTTTAAATGTAAGGTCAGTAGACACCTCCTAACACAATAACTCGCTTCCATTCTTTCAAACACTCTTCCCATCCTCCCAACTACCTATCAACCCCTTCTGACATTTCCTATATCTAACCACTCTTTCTATTTACCTTCCCTTATGTAGCCCCAAGTGCAATAGTGGCAGTGGAATGCCTTGCTTGGGGTGAAATGATTAAAAAAAAAAATACGGTCAGTGACAGGGTGTAATCAATTTCTATTTTTTCCTCAGATTAGGTCATTTTAAGTGGTGTGCAGTGATATGAATCTATTTTCAGGGTGTATGATGAAATTTGTTTGGATTGAAAAATACTATGTCATCCATGGTTGCATCAGATTTTTTTCACAACCAGACACTATTTTCTCGACTGTCAATTAGTTGTTCCACAGCCAGTGTCTGCAATGTTACTCCAGGGAAGTGTACGATAATTGTAACACTGCACAAACACACTGGAAAGCCTTACAGAGAGATTGTGAACATTGTTAGTGTCAACCTTTCAACTGTCAGTTGTGTAATGAAGGCAGAGAAACAAACTGGATCCATCAGTACAAAATGTAAGAGAAAACACAGTCAGAAGTGAAAAACAATGCCAAGAGATGAAATATATATGTGATCAGAGAAAATGTGAAAGATCCTAGGAAGATGTTAGTCATTTTGTTTCAATTAATTTGCACAAGGTTGTGTGTGTGTGTGTGTGTGTGTATATATATATATATATATATATATGTCTCATCATCAGCCATCAGAACTCATTCTCACCTGTGCTAACCATGTTTGCATTATCTAAAACTTGACATCCATAAATTCTTTAGGGTGCAATAATGCTTAGAGTTAAGTTTTGCAACCCATGATCACTTGCACCATATGCAACTTATATATTATTTATGAAAGTGCTTATGTTGCTAATGAAAACAGCTGACTCTTCCATTTGGTATGTGTTATTAAATAGCCTTTCCACATCAAATGGATTTGCAATCTTCTATAGGCTAATGGTGGCTTAAATCCTAATCTGTCTTGGATAGATTAATCAAAGAGTTCTTTGATTTTGTCATTCAGTTGGAATATTAATTCCATTCGAGATAAAAGTATCTAACAAACTCTGCTATGGATAGTTATAAGATGACATAGTGGTGTGTATCTCTTAGGCACTCAGAAACTAGAGTTCAGTGATAATGATTTAGCCAGCTAATTTTAAAGGATGAATTTACACAATATTCTTTAAGCCTTAAGAAGTAAATTGAGTTACAAGTTCATTTGGGACTAAACACTTTCTTTTACAATAAATATTTTTGAAAGATCAGTCAGTAAGTTAAATACCATACATGATGCACATTTGGGTGATCATGTCGCTTTTGGGACATGACTGACTGGGCAGAGGATTTGCCATTACTTCTGTAATAGAAGTAGCTGTGGTAAACTGGTTGCTGACGAAGACTACAAAACCCAATTTGTCCTGCTATTCAACCCATAGCTGGAGGGAGAAGAGACAGCTCATTCTAAGCCAATATCCACTACACTACAATGAACATCCTTAGGGAAGGTAGAAAACTTCTTTTCTATCTATAGTTTCTTACTATGTGTCATCTTCACTAAACATTGTCACCGACATGCTTTATGGATGAAAGTATTGTTTCTAGAGTTTTCACAAATAGTAAATGTGAGTTCAATCCCTGGGTTTGGGTAAACTTAGACTAAGTGGAAACAGGATGAGCAAAAGCAGAACAGTACCGAATAAGATGTGCGTTGTGATGCAGTGGATATTGGCTTGGAACGAGAAATTGGGAAACCAAGTTAAAATTCCAGTTGAATTCCTTGCATTCACTTATGCACAAATACCCTTATTCATCTCTTCCCTCCAGTTATGGGATAAATAATAGAACAGATTGGGTTCTATAGTTGTTGCTGGCAACCAGTCTACCACAGAAAGCAATAGTAACCTACTGCGGAATAATCTTTTGCCCAGTCAGGCATGTCTCTTTCAAGACATGATTGCCCAAAGCGTGTATCATGTATGGCACTCAACTGACTGTCTGACTGAATAAGAACAAGACAAGATACCTCTAAAAATATTCAGCTGAATGAGAATAATCTACTCCCATAGGTTAAATAAAGTGGTCAAAAGTCACTGAATGTTACTTAGATTGACAATTGGCTGATGAAGATTGGAAGGTAGAGTTGTTAAAACATTGTGATAATAACAACAAAGATCAGGACAATAGCCAAAATCTAAATAGTACAAATAATAATTCCTTATCCCAGAAATTCAGGCAGAAATAAATAGTATTGTGACTGCATGCGCAGTCGATTCCTAGATTAGCCAGCCAAAAATATCTGTAAATTGTAAACACAAATTCTCCTCCAGCAGTTTCTTTTCTCACACTTCCCGCCTGTGGAATTCCCTTCCATTTACTTGCTTTCCTGACAGCTACAATCTTCAAGAATTCAAATGTAAATTCAATAGTCATCTCCTATCTCACTAACTTGCATCCTCTCTCTCATACTCATTTTTTCATCCACTCCACTGTCATCAGTATTCTCATCCTTTTCTTACCCACTTTCTGACACCCTCTATAACCTGTCATTCTTTCTCATTACTTTCCTCCTGTGTAACCCCCTGCTCAACAGTGGCAGTAAAATGCCTTGCTTGGGGCGACAAGATTATAAAAAAAAAAATCCCTTGATAAAAAATATACTTTGAAATTTTTTTTTATGAAAGCATGTATCTTTATTTAAGTGGGAAAGTAAAATTTAAGTAGGATACTTTTTATAGCATTATAATTTATAAATGTTTATGGTTTTAGTTGGAAAGATAAATAAACTAATTTTTATCTAAGCTTAAGCTGAAAGTTTGATGATCATGTAGAATTTGTTAATTCTTTTATTCTCAAAACAATTCTGTCATTCACCATAAAGATCTCAAATATTCTTGCTTTTGAAGTATTTCAAAAATAATTTTGACTGTCTACAAATATGAATCTTCACTTTAACAAGTCCTGTATGCTCTCTGGAGTATAGGATTACTGCCTAAACATTGTAGATATTACTGCTGTAATTTTCAAAGCAAGTAGATTTTTCATGTGTTGGGGTTTCTAGTCTCATACTCAACCAGTTTTGAATTCAGAATTTTCTTCTCAGATTTGTGCGCAATCATAGCTGAATGTGCCAGTCTACACTACTATTTAAATCATCGGGGAAGTAGAGGCAAGATTTATACAATTCTCAAGTTTAACACATGACTCAATAAATCCCAATCTTAACTAATAAAACAACAACTTTTAGCGAAAATTTAACAAAATTCAACAACATAGTTTCCTTCTAGGGTAATACACTGATTCCAATGCTTCTGCAACAAATCGATCCCTTTTTTTTTTTTTTTTTTTTTTTTAGAACGATTTGTCTTTGGCCTCAAAATACGCCCCAGTTTTCAATATCACTTCTTCATTGGAGCTAAATCTCTTTCTCTGGAACATATTTTTGAGGTCTGAAAACAGCCAGTAGTCGCTGGGGGCCAGATCTGAGGAATAGGGTGGATGCAGAAGCAGTTCAAAGTGCAATTCATGTAGTTCTACCATTGTTGCGATCAACTGGAATTCTAATTTGGCTTCCCGATTTCTCATTCTGAGCTGATATCCACTGTACCACAGTGTGCTTATAAGTATATATTTTTTAATTTTACAAGGAGAAAAAGTCAAATAACTAGTTTATCAAAATATATATCTTAATATAAACTAAAGAAAACATTCATTATCCTACTTAAAATATATTTTGTAGCATTTAGATATGAAAATATTTTCATGGTACTTTCTACACTTATCTTCTTTGCAAGATAATTTTCTTTTGGCAAAATACCCAAAGAAATTAATCTGTCTTGAGTAATGGATGACCACAAGTATGTTTTTATAAGCTTTAATTTTGAAGGATTCCAAACACATCACATATCAGCATGTTGGCATCTTTGTCTTGATAGTTGATGAGTATCTTCAATCTGTGCTGTGAGCATCTTCAATCTGTGCTGTGAGCATCTTCAATCTGTGCTGTGAGCATCTTCAATCTGTGCTGTGAGCATCTTCATGTGCCCTGGAAATAGTGTCCTTTATGCTTCCATTTTTTCCTAAAACTTTGTTGTTACTCATATGTTTAGTCCATTGTATAGTCTGTGTCTGCTCCTGTTGCTCCTGGCAACCCCCGTTCCGTCATCCACCTTATCAGACCCTGCAATAATGTTATCCACTGCCTTCCTCTGTCTCTCCTTCCTTCTGTCTAGTCAGTATCAGGTTCTCCAGGCTCTCCTTCCTCATTGCATGTCCCAGGAACTCCAGTTGTCTCTTCCTGATGCTCAGAATCAATTTCCTTTTTGTTGCCATTCTTTCCAACACCTCATTCCTAAAACTTTGTTGCTACTCATATGTTTAGTCCATTGTATACTCAGGATCCTTCTGTAGAACCATATTTCTGTTGCTTCTAGTCAAGAGACATTTTAGCATTCACTGACGTTACATAACTGTTCAATACTCTTTTCTTTGTTTCTAACAAAATTTTCCTGTTTCTTAATACTTTGCTTAGCTTTCGGTTCTCTCAATTTGTGTTCTAATTTCAGTGTCAAATATTTCATCCTCTATTAAAACACTTCCCAGTTATCTAAATTACACTCATTTGATTTGGCATCTACAATTTCTAATATGCTTGTTGGGCTGTACCTTTAGCTAACAGCTATGTATTCTATCTACTTACAATAGATGTTTAATTCTTTTTCTGATTTTCTTCACTACTTTTTGTAGGAATTCTTGTATTTTTTCTGTGTCTGCTATCAACCCTGTGTTATTTGCATATCTTCTGTTGTTAAGATTATGGCTACCAATAATAATGAATCATGGTAGAATTACTAATTCTCTCAGAATTGCCGCATTGTATCAGTCAATTAAGTGCCACACATGAAATATAATTTGGGCAATCATGTCTTGAAAGAGACATGACTGACTGGGCAGAATATTATCCCACAGTAGGTTGCCTTTGCTTTTTGTGGTAGACTGGGTGCCAGCCAAGGTTATAGAATGTAATCTGTCCTACTATTTAGCCAATAACTGGAGGGAATACCTTTTCCAAGGGTATTTGTGTGTAAGTGAATGCAAGGAATTCAACTGGAATTCAAACCATGATGATTTGACCAGATTCTAAGAAATTGTAATGGATTCTTCTTCTTTTATGAGCCTTGTCCCTTCAGGACGTAGGCGATCATGGCTCTCCACGTCTCCCTATCCCTTGTGGCTCTTAGTATGTTTGCTCCTGTTGCTCCTGGCAACCCCCGTTCCGTCATCCACCTGATCAGGCTCTGCCTTCCTCTGTCTCTTTCCTTCTATCTGTCCAGTCAGTATCAGGTTCTCCTTCCTCATTGCATGTCCCAGGAACTTCAGTTGTCTCTTCCAGATGCTCAGCATCAATTTCCTTTTTTTGCCATTCTTTCCAACACCTCATCGTTGCTTGCATGCTCAGTCCACAATATCCGGGCACATTACTCTCTTATAAATAGGATGATCTTTATGGGTGAAGTTTTCTTTTCAGAAAAGATTGTGGTTTGACCCAAACAGTCATATTTTCAATTAGCTTTCAGAAATGAACAACCACAAAAATAAACATGTCAAGTCATTTTTTAAATAAAAAAAGTAAAGCCAGTATTAAACCATGCAATGTGCTGATCTTTACTTAAATCCTGGGTTACCCACTTTTGAATTTTCTTCACTTTGCCAATTTATGTCAGATATCTTCTGACTCTTGTCTGAGTTATTTCCAGCTTTACTCCCAATGGCTAAATGTTTATTTTCTGGATGAGCCATCATGGCTAAAATCAATATTTCATTCCAGAGGGATAACTTGTTTCCACGACTAGTCTCAACTTCAAGATCGAGATCACAAGGAGTGAATTTGTGAAAACAATGACATATGCTCAGTTCTGTAGCTGACTTTAGCCCGCAAACCTTATTGCTGCAAGTTGCTATAGATGGTCAACGGCTGAGCTTGAACTCTTAAAACATAATGGCATAAAATTTGAATTCATTCTCATTTAGTTAGTTAGAAAAGACAAAAGAATTTAAAAAACACCTGATAGATGAGATATGAGGCTTTCAAATACTACATATCTGAATACACTAAAGAAATGTAACAATTCAATGCAAAAATAGTTGTTTTGTGCCAAACCAATACTTGTAGCTGGTCCTGGGTATGACCGGAAACTGCATCCGGCAGCAAGGCCTCTGATTGGGAGGTTGTGAGGAGCATGGAACCACCTCTTAATTGCTGTTCCCAGGTCCATCCTGACCCAGAGTGGTAGCACCTGTTAGGGTCCAAGTTATGGGTTAATAGTTTACCCCCAAATTGAGGTCAAAATGTTATGAAAGTATTTACCAACAAAACTTTATTGAATGAAAAATAACTCTGATTTCAAATAAAAACACGTTTTCGGCCTTAAATGATCCTTTAGATGTTGATAGGTTGTTAAACAAGAACAAACAAACAAAAAATACTTGTAGCAGTAATTTAATTATTACACAATATCTAAATAATATATTTATTTCTGCATATCTTTTTTTTTAATCATCTCACCCCAAGCAAGGCATTCCACTGCCACTATTGCGCATGGGGCTACATAGGGGAAGGTAAAGAGAAGGAGTGGTTAGACATAGGTAATGTCAGGAGGAAGGTTACATGAGTAAGGATAGCGAGGATGAGGGTTAGGCAGATGGGAAGAGTGCATGATAGAATGGGAGCAGGTTAGTGTGTTAGGTGTCTATTGACCTTACATTTAAACTCCTGGAGATTGTAGCCGTTGGGGAAGCAATCGTTTGGAAGAAAATTCCACAGTCGGGAAGTGCGAGGAAAGAAACTGTTGGAGTAGAAGTTACGGCTGCATTTTATCGGTTTCACTGTAAAAGAGTGGGATCTAGTTGCTAATCTAGTATCTCGTGCAAATTCGTATTTAGGGGGCACCAGTGATCTAAGTTCATCGGAGCAGAAGCCGTGAAAGTATTTATAGAAGAGACACAGGGAAGCCACGTCGCGCCTGTGGGAGAGAGACTGCAGGCAGTCTGCCAAGTCGGTATCTATCACATTACAGACCTTCCTCTGAACCTTATCGAGAAGACCGAGGAGAACAGCAGGGGCACCCGACCAGATATGGCAGCAGTATTCAATGCACGGGCGGATGGTAGATTTGTAAATGTGCAGGATAGATGTAGACGGAAAAAACTTCCAGGCCCTACACAGGGAACTGACTTTCATAGCAGCGGATTTAGCAATGGATTCAATATAGTCATTCCATTTGAGTTCCGCTGAAAGTGTGAGACCAAGGAGGCGTAGTGTTTTACTCTCTGGGAGGCAAGCCTGGTCAATGCTAATGGGAGGTAGATGAGATTGTCAATGATGGTTAATTGAGAGTAGCTTCGTTTTAGAAGCATTAAAATTTACTTGCCATTTCTTACCCCAGTCCAATATGGATTGAAGGTCTTTTTCAATCTCGGCTGCGAGGTTAGCTTTCACGCCTACACCAGATTTTTGTTGGAGGCGAGAGTAAACTGTGGTGTCATCGGCGTACAAACCTATTTGGGCTCTTATGGAATCAGGGAGATCATTAATATATATCAGGAAGAGTGTAGGACCTAAGATGGGGCCTTGGGGGACATCTGCGTTTGTATGGTAGTTCTGAGAGGCATGTCCATTTAATACTACCTTCATTGTGCGGTTAGAGAGGAATGACTGGATTAGTTGAAACAAATGTCCAGTTATACCATAGCTCCGCAGTTTATATAGAAGGCCAGCATGCCAAACTCTGTCGAACGCCTTAGATATATCCAATGCAACGGTTCGGGCTTCGCCATTCCTGTCGAGTGCCTGGTATATGTACTCGGTGATGGTCGTTAGCATATCAGCAGTAGACCTGGTGAAGCGGAAACCATATTGCTTGTCCGAGAGGAGCCTGTGTGCTGTGAGATGCTGAACCACCTCGGCGTTGATAATGGCTTCAAACACTTTGCCAAAGATCGGAAGAAGGCTGATAGGGCGGTAATTTGCAGGGTCCGAGGGTTCTCCAGTGTTTTTAAATATAGATAATTAAATAATATATCTATTAGAAAGACATTAAAAAATAAATTACATATTCTTTGATTATCAAAATATATCACAGAATAAATAAGATCCACTCCAGCAAAAAGAAAAACAAAGCTGCTGAACATATGAAGAATGTCTAAAAGGAAATTTTGAAGGACTTAAACAAAAGATAAGAAGAGATCAAAGCTGATTCCCTGACCATGAAAATATCACAACTCCCTTAAAATTCAAAGTTCAACAGTCAGTGCAGAAATTTATGGCAATCGACTTCTTACTTTTAGTGATTGATTGATTTCATTTTTACAGCTTATCAACCTTCTTCAGTTTATTTAAAGCCAGAAAATATTTTTAGTTTGTAGCCTTTTTAGAGATTTAAATGTTTTTTACTGATACAAGTTCTACCAATTAACCCCTGAAATGGTGGATTCATATCTTTCACAAGGATATTTGCATGTAGATAAATTTAACAAATACAAATGGAATTGGAAATTAGCTCTCCAATTTACAGTTCCAAGCCATGACACCATGTCTACTCCCAAGTTTACATCACCTGGTATAACAACAACAAAGATGGGGACAATAGTCTTAATATAAATCATGTAAATAATAACTACTCATCACAGAAATGAAGACAAATGGTTTCTAAACATTTATAAAAAAAAATGGTGTAGAATAAAAAGTCAATTTAAACTATCGCCTGGTTCACACTCCACCCATGTCTATTGAACAGGTGAAGAGGCTCATCCCTTGTTCCCTGTTTAGGATGTGGTTTCCGGCATTCTCTTTTCCAAACATTTTACTCTTCTCTTTTTTTCTTTTTTTTTCAATTGGAGTAGATAGACTAAACTATCATCCAGTTCACACTCTACCCACGTCTATTGAACAGGTGAAGAGGCTCATCCCTTGTTCCCTGTTTAGGATGTGGTTTCCGGCATTCTCTTTTCCAAACATTTTACTCTTCTCTTTTTTTTCTTTTTTTTTTCAATTGGAGTAGATAGACTAAACTATCGCCCAGTTCACACTCTACCCCTGTCTATTGAACAGGTGAAGAGGCTCATCCCTTGTTCCCTGTTTAGGATGTGGTTTCCGGCATTCTCTTTTCCAAACTTTTTACTCTTCTCTTTTTTTCTTTTTTTTTCAATTGGAGTAGATAGACTAAACTATCGCCCAGTTCACACTCTACCCATGTCTATTGAACAGGTGAAGAGGCTCATCCCTTGTTCCCTGTTTAGGATGTGGTTTCCGGCATTCTCTTTTCCAAACTTTTTACTCTTCTCTTTTTTTCTTTTTTTTTCAATTGGAGTAGATAGACTAAACTATCGCCCAGTTCACACTCTACCCATGTCTATTGAACAGGTGAAGAGGCTCATCCCTTGTTCCCTGTTTAGGATGTGGTTTCCGGCATTCTCTTTTCCAAACATTTTACTCTTCTCTTTTTTTCTTTTTTTTTCAATTGGAGTAGATAGACTAAACTATCGCCCAGTTCACACTCTACCCCTGTCTATTGAACAGGTGAAGAGGCTCATCCCTTGTTCCCTGTTTAGGATGTGGTTTCCGGCATTCTCTTTTCCAAACTTTTTACTCTTCTCTTTTTTTCTTTTTTTTTCAATTGGAGTAGATAGACTAAACTATCGCCCAGTTCACACTCTACCCCTGTCTATTGAACAGGTGAAGAGGCTCATCCCTTGTTCCCTGTTTAGGATGTGGTTTCCGGCATTCTCTTTTCCAAACTTTTTACTCTTCTCTTTTTTTCTTTTTTTTTCAATTGGAGTAGATAGACTAAACTATCGCCCAGTTCACACTCTACCCATGTCTATTGAACAGGTGAAGAGGCTCATCCCTTGTTCCCTGTTTAGGATGTGGTTTCCGGCATTCTCTTTTCCAAACTTTTTACTCTTCTCTTTTTTTCTTTTTTTTTCAATTGGAGTAGATAGACTAAACTATCGCCCAGTTCACACTCTACCCCATGTCTATTGAACAGGTGAAGAGGCTCATCCCTTGTTCCCTGTTTAGGATGTGGTTTCCGGCTTTCTCTTTTCCAATCTTTTTTTACGTAGCCCCCTGCGCATCATTGGCGTTACCGCCTTGCTCGGGGTGATATGATAAAAAAAAAAAATTCATTCAGCACTCTCTAAATGATTAACTCTTTATGAAAAGAATGGAAGTAATAAATATAAACAAAGAAACGAAAGTATTTCAGATAATTTAATTCAATTATATTTTTTGTGGATACTTTACTTTATTCTTCCATAACTTACAAGAATCCTTAAGAAAAATTTTGGTCGAAAATACTATTTAGATCACAATTTTAAAGGCACCTTGCTATAAAAGAGACACTATAATCATCAAAGAATGTGAAATCTTTATCGCTAAGTTCAAATTTCGACCAAGTATGTTGTATACATTTTTGCTCAAATATTCTTGGGAAAGGTATGAATCCATCTGTTTCCCTCCAACTATCAGTTAAACATCAATGTAAACTGGGATTTCAACACATGATTGGCTACCAGTCTAGCAGAAGAATAATTCTGAATTTAAATTCATGAAGAATGCAACAGGAAACAACGCTACTAACTTTAATAAAGGAACTGACTCTGTTGAGTGTTATGACAACCTATATCCTGCAAGGAAATTACATTAAGGAAACAGAATATCTTGAGTGTCATGATTGTCTGTATCCTGCAAAGAAATGACATTACAAAAACCAGAATCTGTTGAGAGTTGTCATTGTCTATATCCTGTCGATCAATGATATTATATAAACAAAATTCATTGAGTCATGATTGCATATATCCTGCAGGAAGTGACATTAAAGAAACAGAATGTCCTGTATCCTGCATGGAAATGACATTACAGAAACAGAATTTGTTGACAGTCATAACTGTCTATATATTGCAAGAAAATGACATTTTATCTATCTATATATATATATATATATACACACACACACATGCACACACACTATATATATATATATATATATATATATATATTCACACACATACACACACTATATATATATATATATAGAGAGAGAGAGAGAGAGAATTTAAAAACATGTCACTTATTGGCATCACTTCAGTCATGCCAACTTCGAAGTTGAAATAGTGCAACCAATATCAGAGATGGAGATAGACCTCTTTATTGCCAAGTCTGCTTACCTTAAATGCCTTGTCTATCAGTAAACCACTGAAATTCAGCAGTTTTGGCTACAAACTTAATACTAAATATAAATATATATATATATATATATATATATATCGGGAAGGAAAAATCTATTGGCCAAATTCCAAAGCAAATCTTTACGCTGATTAGTTAAAAGGAACACATATATAAATTTTATATATTCCTACATAAATAAAAAGCAAAGCGATGGTTTTTTTGTATTTAAATGTAAATCATTTTCACAACCAAATATTGCCTGATGAAGAGAATCTATCTCGAAACATAGAAATTTCCATGTCGCAATATACAATTAATTTTATTTATATGATTACAGATATATAAAATTTTACAAAATCCATTACAAAATGATTTATTTTTTATTTATTATTTCAAAGATTATTATGTGTTTAAACACATCATTTCAGGCTTTGTTTAATTGCAAGTTCTTCAAGTTAAGCAGTCTAAGACATATTAGATCAATTGACGATTTTCCATAGATGTAAGTTTGAATCCTGCTGAAGGAGGCATATATTCCTAACAAGATTTCTTGATTATTCAGGCCAGTAGATATAAATAAATTCACTGTTTAATTAATTATAAAAGAAAAACAGTATTTACTCAAATATGAATGACCATTAAAAAAAATTGTTTTTAACAAATAAATTATATATTGTTATGTGTGTTGAGCATGGTAGAAGGGGTTTTCTTACAAGTATTTATCGTAAACCCACCTTTAGTGGCCTGTATATGAATTGGGGTGCATTTGCACCTTCATCAAGGAAAATTAATCTTATTAAAACCTTGGTGTATAGGGTGCTCAAAATTTGTTTGACTAGACTGGACTCTGAATTTGAGAATATCAGGGAGATTTTCCTTAGTAATGGCTATCCAGAAGCCTTTATTAATTATCTTATTAATAAAGAGACAAGGGAATTTCATTCTCTTAAAGTCCTGGGGCTTTATAAGCATCCAGTTCCTTGGATTGGAGATAAAGGCCAAAGCTTAGTTAAGCAAGTCAGTTTCTGGTTGTTTTCTGCCTGTTGCTCTGCATTGTATTTTTCAGACTGGGTCTGCATTTCTATCTTTTTGTAAGGATGAATTGCCCTACATCAAATTAAGTAATTTGGGATATGAATTTAATTGCCAGTGGGCTGATGGTTACGTTACATTTGAAAACAAGAGTTAATCAACAAGTACCTTGTGAAATACGATTTTAGATGTTATCTTCCCTCTACAAATATGGAATCGGCTATTGCTCAGCTCCTAGTAGAGAATATAGCCTGTGCTAAGTCATCTACAAAAGAGTGGTTCAAAATTTCAGAGGTAGCTGGTTCCAATTATCATTTAAAGATTTTGGAATCAGTCTGAATATCATTACAGAAACCTTCTCATTGCCAGCAAAAGAAGTTCGTGAAGTCTCTTCATTTGTTGGGGAATATTTTATTTTAACTGTCCCTTGATAATTATTTACATGTGATTTCTCCTCCCCTCGTTATAAATGCATATTTATATGTATATATATTTTAACGTGTTTCCCCCTTTTTTTGGCTTCATTTTTGTTGCTGTTCTTTTTGTTTAATTCAATTTTTCCAATGATTTTCTCCTGATGAGATGTTGGATGAAAGGGCTCTAGAAACTTAATAAATTCCTTGTTTTTAAAGTAGTATGTATATATATATATATATATATATATATATATATATATATATACTAGCAGTATAGCTCGGCATTGCTCGGGTGTAATGAAAGCTTTAAAACTAATCCATGGTCCTTCAGCTCAGACTCTTTGGACATTGGCACGAAAGACTAAAAAGCAATAGTTGTTTCCAGTTAAAGTGAAACCATAGATTGAAAGAAAAATGAATGGATGTAAATCGAATTTTGATTTCCTGGTATTGATATCAAATTTTCTGCACTATTGTAAGAACTGTAACTTTGAAACTTCTGAATATCGTTTCTTATGTCTTTGTCTACGAGTGTATCAAATTTGATTAAAATCGGATTACTCCTTCTATAACCCGATTTTTTTTATTATCGATTTTAACTCAACACAAAACCTAGCTAAGAACACTTTTCAAGAAAATTGGTTCAGCCGTTTTGGAGTCTATAGGTAACGGATATACACACACACACACACAGATAAAGTTCCATTTATAAATAAGTTTAGATATTTGGGCAGCAATCTCTCATTTAAACATGTTTCATTAAAAACAATCAACAAGGATGATTTTATTAATTTTTGATTTAGAAACTTCTCACCATGTGCACCACTCAAACTCTATTTTGGTACCATAATGGTAACATCTTATGATGTCAGTATAAGAAACCCATTAGGTTCGACCTTCTTAAATTTTATACATGTCCCATATCAGAAACAAAGTGTTTAAAACAACTAACAAACAAGAAAACACAAGGTACGTCAAAGATATTTTTGTTTTAATAAAAATATAGATGAAATCATTAATCTAAGATAAAACTATGAAAATAACCTGTTGCTGAAATTTACTTATGTACTCATGGATAATAACAAAATCCTGTTTCTTGATGTCAATATAGAGCTAAAAACCAACAAATTTATCACTTACCTATATAAAAACCCACCAGTAAGAACTCATCTTACTATAATAGCCAATGCTCTGAAAGATATACAATAGCAGTAATAATGAACTTCTTAAATAGAGCACATCAAAATTCCTCCTCCTAAATAATATTTTTGAGCAAACTAAAACATAAACAAATATGAGTCAACAATAATTTTCCCAACGACATTATTGATGAAACAAATAAGATTATTCCTAAAAAATGCATGAAACTAGCATTAAAAATAACAAACAAGAAAACATCAATATATTTTATTGCAGCCAAATGCACATTAATTATAAACAGGATGAATTTTCTACACAAAAAATTATTAAACCCCATATTTCTGTAATTCCTCAAAAATATGTCAAATTTATATTATAGAAAATGAAAGACAGAAAACCTTTTTGTTTCTACTAATAACCCAATCACATCTAAACTAGTGATGACTAATATAGTGTATGAATTTCAATGCCTGGTACAAGATTGTGGTTCATAAATTAATTACCTATATTGGCTATACTACCACTTCCCTGAGTAAATGCCTTACCCTTATCTAGTAATAATAGTGCAATAAAAAAAAACATTTATTAATCCATAACTTACAAGAATCCTTAAGAAAAATTTTGGTCGAAAATACAAAAAATACTATTTAGATCACAATTTTAAAGGCACCTTGCTATAAAAGAGACGCTATATATCAAACAATTTTCTCCAACCCTAACTTAACATTATTTAACAATGGAAATGGAGTTTTGAAAGTTTTTCAAAAATACAGACACTTGCACGATGCCCAGCTGCATACATCATATGATAACTTTAAAGAACTCTCCTTACTAAAACAAAAAAAATTACATTACAGTCAAACATGAGGACATAACAACACTAGAAAAATGACATCCTTGAAAATGGCCTGTGAAGAAGCTGAAAGCACTTGGAAAGCCAAATACTCTAGAAAATTTTACATTCCTTATCTCCAGCAAACAGAAAACATGTAAGAATACTGGAAAAAATAAATCAAAAATTTATGAAATCTTTCTTGTCAGTTGTTTTTAACAAAACATGGTTTTATATATATATATATATATATATATAATATAATATAATATGGATGTGCATTGTGGTGCAGTGGATATCGACTCAGAATGAGGAATCAGAGAGCCAATTTCAAATTCCAGTCGAATTCGTTGCATACACTTATGCGCAAATACCCCAAAAAAGTATTAATCTGTTGCTTCTCCTTCCAGCTATGAGCTAAATAGCAGAACAGATTGGGTTCTATAGCTTAGGTTGGCAATCAGTATATCACAGAAAGTAATGGCAACTTACTACAGGCAAAATCTTCTGCCCAGTAAGTCATATCTCTTTTGAGACATGATTGCCCAATTATGTATCATGCATGACACTTAGCTGACTGACTGAAACAAATATATATATAATTAAACTAGTTATTGGTCAGAATTAAATTAAGGCAGTATACAGTTTTATTAAAAGTGCTTGATACATATATAATGTATATCTTTTAAATGACTTTTGTTAAACAGAAGGAGTTATTTACAAACCAGAAATACATAGAGATAAGTATAACTAGGATGTATTAGAGGAAATTTTAAAAATCGTTAGTATAATCACAAATCTATATTCAAACTAGAAAGCTTTAAAAACTGTACCAAACTAGCCTATCACATTTGGAAATTAAAAGAAAAAAACAGCAAAGACCCTGATATAACATGGAACATATTATAAAAGGCTAGACCTTACTATGGTGGTGATGCCTGCAGATTGTGCAAAGAAGAGAAGTTTGCCATATAATTATTTTCAGAATGAGAAAGGTTACTAAATGAAAGGTCCAAAGAAATATCTGCATGTAAACGTATCAGAAAATATATTTTAAGATCATACAAACCAGGATGAAAGTGTTTACAATTCTTGATAAACTCCTCCTTTATTTTGAAATTCAAGTTATTTTAAACTTCCAGTTGTTCATTATGAAAGTTCCTGTTGTGTGTTTAAAAGAAAATGTTGGAGTATCAGTTGATATAAAACACCTGAAGAAGATACTGAAAGGCTGAAACCAAGGCTGTGTAATCAACTGATTTCCAAATGAACATATATATACAGTATTTTTTCTAAGGTTGTATATATATATATATATATATATATATATATATATATATGTTTTGTTTTTCTTTAATCCGAAGTGGAAGAGTAGGAAGGTAAATTCCAAGAACCTGATCTTAATCAATATTAAAAATTTCTAATTTTTAAAAAAAAAATTTTTAATATTAAAAATTTTTAGCAAAAAAAAAAAAATATATATATTTATATATATCCTCATTGTATTACTCTTTATTTTTAATGCATGTACAGTAACATTAAATACATTCTGATATACACATACATACACTCACTGGTCATTTAATTATGTATACATGAACATTCACACATTTGTTCAAATTTCTAAACAACCAGTGTCATGGCAGTAATTTAATGGACATAGGTATTTAAACCAGGTCATGATGACCTGCTGAATTTTATTTTATGCATTAGCATAGGAAAGAAAGACAATTTAAGTTACTTTGAACATGAGGATTCTGATTAATTAAAAACTGCAGAACAACTAGGATTTCCATGCACACTCATTTCTAGGATATACAGAGAATGGAAAAAATTCTGACAAAACATTCTTTGGTATTTTTTGAGAATTGAATCATGTACCCCCTTTCAGTGCATTGGGTTCTATAGCCTTGGTTTGTAGCCAGTCTACTGCAGAAAGTAATGGCAACCTACAATGGGAAAATCTTCTGCCCAGTCAGTGATATCTCATTTAAGTCATATTGCCCAAGTGTTAATCACATATGGCACAATATGGCACCCTTGTGCAAATTAATTGAAATAAAATGAATACTATTTTCTTACTATCTTTTGTACTTTCTTTGATCATGTATATGTTGTCGCTTATTGTTTTTTTTCTCTTCTGACCACTTTTACGTTTTAGACTGATGGATCCAGTTTTTCTTAGCCTTGCCAACATGACTGACATTTGAAAGGCTGACATTAACAATATCCACAATCTCTTTGTAAGGCTTTCCAGTGTGTTCATGCATTGTTACAATTTTTGTAAGCTTTAATATTACAGACAACGGCTGAAGAACTACTAATCAACAGTCAAGACAATAGTGTCTAAACGTGATAAAAATATAATGCAATCTCAGATGATGCAATATTTTTCAGGACCAAACAAATTCATCATACACCCTGAAAATAGATTCATATTGCTGCATACCACTGCAAATGACCGAATCTAAGAAAAAAAAACAATTACACCCTGTCATTCTGGTGAATCCAAAGCTGACTATATAGTGAAAGAAAGGAAACTAAAGCAGCTGTTTTAATTAATTTGCTCAAGGGTGTATGTGTAGCCAACCAATCTAGAAATATTATGAGGCATGATAAGAGCATGGACCTGAATTTCCAAAAATGTATCCAGAGAATTGTTGAATATATGCCAAGAAGAACTGATGTTGTACCAAAGGCAAAAGAAGGTTCAACATCATAGTAGAAGTGTATACATAATAAAGTAATCAGTGAATAAATATATATTCTTCAGGATGTAGGTGATCATACCCCTCCACATCTCCCTGTCCCTTGTAGCTCTTAACAACCTTTCTTCTGTAACACTGCTTAAACCCTGTTCTGTCATCCATCTGCTTAAGTCTGTCAAGAATGTCACATGTTGCTTTCCATTGTCTCTTTTCCTCTTTATCCATTTTGTGAGCATAAGATTCTCCAAGCAATCTTTCCTCAATACATGCCCCAGAAACTTCAGTGGCTTGTTTTTAATTCACACACACACACACACTAATATTACCGACTTACATACGCACATGTTCAGACATTTAACAAGTCATGATTTTCTATAACACATATTTTTAAAAAAATTGTTCATCATTTTAATGCACTTGACAAGTGCATTATTCTGCACATATACATATAAACAAGCATTCTTATGCATACATCTAAAATAAATGTCTCTTGATTTATTACACAGCACATACTTGGCCAATAGAATGAAGCCCCAGTCAACATTCCAGTATATTGTTGCTTTGGGTTTTTTTTTTCAATTTAAAAACAAATTTTAGTTTTTGTCTTATAAAGAAATCTCTGAAGAAGCTTAATAAAGTGAAACATGTTAGATTAAAAACACTTTTCCAACCTGTTCTTTACTTATTCTATCTTAGTTATCAATATTTTTACATAATCTCCTTGTGCACATCTTTTGATACAGTAATAAGTATTCCTGTCTATATAAAAATAAAAACTACCTTTGTATAAAAGCAACAGCAATCTAACTGAAAGTTTTGTGGCAACATGACTTTTACAAGTTCTTCTCTGTTTAGCTGATTACTGGATTCCCAATGAGATTATTAAAAAAAAAAACCCCAAAGAACCAACCTGTCCAGTATTAATGCATGTACAAGGAAAATTACATTCCTAATGCGGAAAACAAATTTGACATTCTACAAAATATTTTGAAGGAATCCATAACAAAATGTACTCCCCCACACCAAATGTTAAAAATAAGTGATTAAAAGTGAAAAATCAGCATTTGTACATCATTTTTGCTGCAAAAGTGCAATTTAAGAAATGGTGCACTTGACAATACATTGATCCCATGTATAATTAGTTGTCTCTGTTCCGTAATTAGCAATTCACGTGACAGGTATACAGGTAAACATTCCCAGACCAAATTACAAGACGACAGTGGCAGCAATTAGATTAGTGACAACTAATCATCTTGTTAGTATTTGAAATTGGTTCCCAGAAACTAAAGACCAACATTTGAGAGCCAATTAACAGATAGAATTATCTGTAATTAGAAAAAGGAGCAATCAACCAGTAAGTTGCTTTGTTGGGTTTGAAGCCTTCAACAAAAATTTGGTAAAGCTTGAGAAAAAAACCAACCAAAAAAACTCTCAAAACTACTGGCATCATCTTTGGTTCATTTTTTTTGCCAAGCTCTGAAACTTTTCCCCCTTCTTCTGTCAATCAGTTAAGTGACATACGTGATATACGCTTGGGCAATCATGTCGCTTTTGAGACATGACTGACTGAGCAGGAGATTTTCCCGCAGTAGGTTGCCATGACTTTCTATGGTAGACTGGTTGCTGACCAAGGCTATAGAATCCAATCTTTCTTGTTATTTAACCTATAACTGGAGGGAAGAGATGGATTAATACCTTTCCCAGAGGTATTTGTGCAAAAGTGAATGCAACAAATTCAACTGGAATTTGAACTCAGCTCCACGATTTCTCATTCTGAGTCAATATCCACTGCACCACATCTTTCTCTGTAGATGTGAAAAATTGCTTCTTCAATCAACAACTCTGTTTCTGTTTTTTCTGTTTGTCTTCCTTCCATTTTTTTAGCCTCTACCTCTGATTTTTAAAGCTCTCTCTCCCCAACACTTCTCTTCATCCTGACTGATATTTCCATCCAATACTTTTGTCAATCAACAAATTGGTGATGGTTTATTTTTAATTTCTTCTGTTTGTCTTCCAATCTTTTCTTTTAGTCTCCTCTTCAAATTTTTAAAACACTCTTTTCTTGTTCCTCCTTCTCATCACTAATATTTCATTCTTTCTCTTTTTTTTCTCTGGATTTACAATATTGATTCTGTTATTCATTTCTTTCTTGTAATATTCACAGTATTTTGGCTGTTGTACACTCCAGCCTTATTCAGGTGATATATGCTGGAAGATTTGGACAAAAGTCTGAATAATTTAAATAGTATAAATAATTAAATACCTCATCTCAGAAATTATGAGAGTTTATTTTTCAGTTTTGTCTTACTCCTGTTCTATTTTATACTCCTCCTCGGATTTTTTAAACTCTTTTTTTCCTCCTCACCAATATTTCCTCTTTTCTTTTATTTTTATTTTTACCACTCAATTCTCTACTCTTTTCTTTGTTCTTAACCCTCTAGGGCCATTCGTATCATATTTGATACAGTATTTCCCTATAAGGAAACATTTGGTATTTCCCTATAAGGAAACATTTGGTATTCATTGACTGAGTAGTCAGTACTGCTTTCATTTGAAATTTATAAAATATTTCTCTTAAAAATTTTTTCAGGAAAATATTTCTTTCAAGGCTTGTTGGATCAAATATGATACGAATGGCCCTAGAGGGTTAAGTAGTAATTAGTGGGGGATCTGTTTATTACTTCATAACAATATAGAACTGATCCCCCACTTTATGCCCAGTAGAAGCCTTAACCCTCTAGGGCCATTCGTATCATATTTGATACAGGATGAAAACAAGCCTTGAAAGAAATATTTTCCTGAAAAATTTTTTAAGAGAAATATTTTATAAATTTCAAATGAAAGCAGTACTGACTGCTCAGTCAATGAATACCAAATGTTTCCTTATAGGGAAATACCAAATGTTTCCTTATAGGGAAATACTGTATCAAATATGATACGAATGGCCCTAGAGGGTTAAGTAGTAATTAGTGGGGGATCTGTTTATTACTTCATAACAATATAGAACTGATCCCCCACTTTATGATACGAATGGCCCTAGAGGGTTAACTTACATTCTTCACCTTTTGGCATCCATTTTTTTAATCTTATTTTTTCTATTTGCTTCCCCCAACTCTCTTAATCTCTTTTTTCTTAATCATTCTTCTCTATTTATTCCAATCTTTCTTATTTTTCCCTTCCCTCTTTTTGTCTTCTGCTTTTACTTCCTTCAATATTTCTTTCTTTCTCCCCATCCCCACCACCATCACGGTTTTCTTTCCCCTGCCTTCTCTTTCAAGCATCTTTCTTTTCTTGGTTTAATTTTAGTTTGCTATGTCTCATCTTTTCTTTCCTCACTTCATTTATATTCCCATTCTTTTATTTATGATCCACTTCTCTCAAAAATTAACCAAAATGCAGTGTTAATTGGGAATTTAATTCTTTCAAAGGATTATTTGACTAGATAATTAAATTGTCTTTTTTTCACATGGATAAATGAAAAATGAACTATTTTGTGAGATACAAAAGTATCAATAAACAAAATAAAATAAAACTGGCAATTTAGGAACAATTGCATTTTTACTTATTTGATTATATCATCTGCACTATTTGGATAAGTAATTGTGAAAAATGTGACACCTTTTGCTGCAAAATAGCCAGTGTTATATATTTTCTTGATTTAAGTTCTCATTTTGTTATTTCTACTTCTTTCTTACTTTTCCTTTCTAATTTCCTTTTTCTTCTATTCTTCTGTTATTATTCATAAACTCTCTCTTCTCACTTCCTTTTTTTATTTCTATTCACTTCTTTGTCCTTTTTCCCTTTTTTCTTTTGCTTCTCTTTCACTTTCTTCCCATTTTCAGTTTCTTCTCTTGGTCTTTCTGACTATTCTTATTTTCCACCTCTTCTTCCAACCATTCTTTTTTCTGTCTTACTCATTGGTTTTATTTTTGTATTTCATTCTCTGTTTCTCATTCCAATCCCTTTATTCTTTGTTTCTTCATATGAAATTCATTCTTCTGTTGTTTTTTCTCCTGATTTTATTCTTTTTTTAATTCATCATTTTTCTTTCAAAGGCAACTAAAAGAAAAAAGAATCAATAAATAAAGGATAAAAATATAAAAGTCTTGTAATTATCTAATTTAATTTAGTGTGGCTTGATTAACATTTTGTCTCCAGTCCCATTGCTAATGCAACATTTGAGACTAGAACCAGTAAAAAGGCACAAAGAAAATATTCAACATTGATTAGGGAAATTAAATTCTTTTTCTTTTTCAACATATTTTTTCAATTAGCAAACCATATAAACGGTACAATTGTGAATTGTTAAAAAATTATCTCCCAACATAAAACAACAAAACACAGTGAGAAATTAAATAAAAATTTATTATGATGAGAATTATCCATATTTCAACAGCAGCAGCAAACCAAAATGTTGTATCATGGCAGGATGATTGCAAAGAATTTGGTTTTGTAATTTTCAAGAAATTAGAGAATCAAGTTTCAGATGTTGAAACTCATCTTCAGAAAATGAATTCCACCATAAAGGGCAATCTTTTGTGATAAGATCCCCTGGGCAAGCCTCATTTTGACGCCTTTTGTCAAAGCACAGATTGTCTGTTCTTGATTGTTTGCCAGTAAAATGATGTTAGTGAGATTTCTGTTGGAAAGCAAAACTAAAAGATTTCAAAATAGCAAAAATCAGGAAATAATTTTCAAATAAGCATATCGATGACAAAACCAAAAAAAAAAAAAAAAATTGTGCAAAGAAAAGTAAAAGAAGCTAAATAAAACAATTATTTAGCCTTTAACAAAAATATAATTTTATCTTATAACGTTTTTTTCAATTTAAGAGTATTTAGAAATAATGAGGCTTTGAAATATCTGGATACTTTTCAAGTAAATTTGTGGAATTGTTTTTTGCCTGCATAAAAGGAAGTTGAAAAGAAGAAACATTTTTGCCCTGAACAGAAATCATTTTTTTTTATAATTCATTTATAAGTGTTATTTAGTGACATTGGCTCCATCAAAAGAGTAAAACACTTTTTTAAAATAACTGATAAAAATAACTATTTACATTTCTTTTTCATTTTTGTATTGATTTGGTTTTAATTTTTGATTTTAACCAAGCTCTACACTCTATAATCAATCATGTGACTAAACTTACAAAATGGTTTATGCAGTTTAAAATACCTTTGTCTTTTGTAATACTATTTATTGTATATTTAAACAATTTTCTCTTTATATATGTCAGCTTTTATTATGCAAATAAATTTTTTCTGATAAAATTAGTATTATCTAAACAATTTTGGTAAAACTTTCAGGATATATTTATCTGATAATTATATTATGTGCATTTTGGATTATAATAAATTAATTTATTAAAAATATTGATAATAATTTGTTTTAGGGGGTGGTAGATTTTATTATGCAAAGTGTAACATAAGCTTTTATCTATAAATAAATCTGAAGCATCATAACCAAAGAGTGATTAGCACAGTATCCTAAATACATAAATAATTATTTTATGATTCTAAATGTTAATATGGACTCTTTGATATTGTATAACATTCATCAGTTTTACCTTTACTGATTTTGTTAAATTTTCTACTGATTTGACTTGCAACAGATTTTGTTGCTTCCCAGATATTTTCTTTGAAATTTGTTTTCAAGTTTTATGTTCATCTGTTTTAATGAGGTTTCAATGACTGAACATGTGAGCAATGACAAGGTTTTGGACAGGATGCAAATGAGAAGAGAACTTATACTTAGCATCAGGAAGAGACATCTGAGGTTTCTGTGACACGTGTTGGGTACAGAACACCCGGATTAAAAGGGAGAATTTAATGCAGGATATCCTGTTCACAAAATATGATGCAAATTTCAAGAAAAGACAATGCAATAAGAAATGTTTGTATAAAATTAGAAAATAGTATATTTAACAACATATATACATATATAAAAAAATTGTATATTTTGTTTGACAGAAGAAATATCTCTTTTAAATTTACATGAATGTGGGTTGAACAAAAAAAGTGTCTGTGTTTTACTGTTTGTAATTTAACAGTGTAGTAGAGTAATGTCTGTTTCTTCTTTTTTATGTGTCCACCGTGGAAAAAGAAAAGTCAATCAATTTCAGGTGAAAAAAGTGTGTGCATGAGAAATAACAGAAGAGAGGGAAAAGGGTCAAAGAGAATTAGTAGTAAGTAGCAGAATGTGTTTGTGTAAAAAGATGAATCAGTCTACTTAACTAATAAAGTCTGTGTTCCTTTCCCCTTTCTGGCCATCGAGAGATGTAAAAGTTTTATGGGCAGTTAAGGATATCTTCTTCTTGTTGTTTTCCTTTCCTCCTCCTTCTCTTTTGTATTGGTTGATTCAGAGATAGACATGTCTGTTGGTTCTTTGGCCTTTTTGATCTCTGCACCTTTCAGTCTTGGCCGGTCAGGGGATATCCTTAAGCAGTGAATTTTATCACATGACTGGCTCCAGAAGACATTTTCTGCTTTAGGTGTGAAAAAATTTTTTACTGACATCATATATCAATTTTCGATTACCTATCCAATCAGGATCCAGAATTTTGCTTTACACACTGACTTGTGAAATGTGCCTTGGTCTGAGTTTTTCCCAAAATGTTTTTAGTCTTCTGACTCCAGTTTTGTGGGTGTGCAATTTTACTTTGTGTGTTTTAGTTAGCTGTTGGATGATATAGGATGTGTATCCTATACATGTAATGAGGAAGGAGGGCTTGGGGAATCTAATATTCACAGGGCAGATAGAAGGAAAGAGAGGCAGGGGAAAAGAAGCATGCAACATACTTGATGAGCTCAAGTAAGTGGATGAACAGGATTTGAGGGAGATATTAAGAGAAGAAATGTTAAGAGCAACAAGGGATAGGGATAAGTGAAAGTCCATGATTGCTTATGTTTTGAAGAGATATGTCACATAAAGAACAATATTTAGTGAGGCTGGGGTATGGCAACTCCATTCAGCTCATGTCTTTGAAAATGTTTTTCATATGGTGAACAGTCAGCTTTGTAGATTAAGAATTGTCATGCATAGCTTAAAGCTTTTCAGTTCTATAGTGATCAAAACGTCTTGTCCGATGTCATGCAATATAAAATAATTCTTTTACTTTATCTTCATGTCATTCACAACTTTGAAGGGATTGATAATTTTACTGGTCACAGTACAATTCCAAGAGATTATTCTTACACTGTTGTCTACTAAGTTGTGTTGGTTGATTAGTTTATTTATTTTAGTAAATCAATTTTAATTTACATCTTCACCTCTTTGATGTGTTTGCTTAAAGGTGATAGTTTGTTCATCTTACAACATCTCATTGCACCATGATGGTGCAATGAGCACCAAAACTTGATAGCTTCTGAGTTGCAGTATGCTATTATTATAACAATAATAATAACAATATATTTATAAATGTTCTACTTCTGTATTGAACACTTTTTATAAAAAGTAAATATTAAACTGTGGAATATATACCCATTAGTTTTAACCACTCATACATAAGATACCCCACTCTGCCTTCCATCAATATATATATATATATATATATATAGATAATAATAAAAACAAATAAGAATGCTATAAGAGTAGTGGTTGATGTAAAATATTAAAAAGTATAAAAAAAGCCAGTATAAGAAATATAAAAGTTGATACTAAAATGAGAAAATATATAAGATATCAATATATATTAAGATATTAAATATATACAAATAATTTATAAATATTAAATATATATATAAATAATATATTAAGATATTAAATGATATATTAAAATAATATATTATAATAATATAATAATATCTAAACTTATTTATAAATGGAACTTTGTCTGTGTGTGTGTGTCCGTTACCTATAGACTCCAAAACGGCTGAACCGATTTTCTTGAAAATTTACGCAGTTGTACTATAAGTGTCTGCAAGTGTTCTTAGCTAGGTTTTGTGTTGAGGTACCCTGATAAATATCGATAATCGAAAAAATTGGGTTATAGAAGGAGTGGTCCAATTTTAATCAAATTTGATACACTCATAGTCAAAGACATAAGAAACGATATTCAGAAGTTTCAGGGTTGCAGTTCTTACAATAGTGCAGAAAATTGATTATATATATATATATATATATATATATATATAAAAGGCAAGATGTTTGTGTGTGTGTCTGTTTATCTGTCTGTATGTCCTTTATACAAATCCACAATTTTTATCCGATTCTCACCAAACTTCACACAAATATTCTTTAGTCTGAGCTCCAGCACCATGGATTAGATTTAAAGCTTTCATTACACACGAGCAACGCCGGGCTATATTGCTAGTATATAATATATTAAATAATATAAATAATATATTAAGATATTGAATATATATATATATATATATATATATATAATCTTACTCCTTGGACAGACTGAAAATTGGGAGTCCACATAAAATTTAAATTGTGAAGCGGCAGTATTATTTGAGTATTGTTTTCTCTCTCTCTTCCTTCATAAATATATATATATATATATATATATAGAGAGAGAGAGAGAGAGCATCGTTTATTCAGTAATGAATTAGAACACCCTAAGCTATTGGTGTGTGTATACATGATATATCACATGCTAAAAGTCTGCCTCCTTCTACCGAGCACCCATAGCTCAGAGGCAGAATTGCCGACTGATGCCAATTCGGTCGGGTTTCAATCCTGGGAAAAAAGCAGTTGGATGTCTAACCATACTGAAGAGCTGTGAAACAGATCTGTCTGTGGATGACTATATATATATATATAAGCACCTAGAATTCAAACAAATTTCAGTTAATTTTCCTGAAAAGTTTTATCTGCTTAATCTTATATTGCATTTTTATATTTTCAAATAAGATGTCATACTTTCAGAATAAAATTGTAGATAAACACTTCAAATTTAACACAAACATCATCATCAATAAATCCATAGTCTATTGATAAAAAAGATCTAAAATCTGTAAGATCCTTGTGATTAATATGACTGCTCCAAGGGCACTAACAAGAAAGGAATTCATGTTGCAAAATCATTTATTCTGTAAAATAAATGCTCTTTTCATTATTAGGCAAAGAAGTTTTGGGAGATTGCATGTTTTCCTTTTTTGATTTTATGCTGAATTGACATTTGCACAAATGAATACATAATAGGAAGAATGAAAAAAAAAAAAGAAAGGGTGAGAATTTTTTATAATAAAATTCAGTTTTTCTTATTTCTTGTACACATTGCTAGGGAGTATAAGACATGGTTTAAAAAAGCAGAGAAGTTTAAGGAAAAAAAGTTTATTTTCATATATAAAATGCACCTGATTTTAAAGCAAAAATTACCAAAACTTGTACAAAAGGTAGAGAAAAAAATGAAAAAAAAATAAAACAGGATATTTTGTATACTTTTGTGATTAAACAAAGAGAACAGTACTGGATTGCTATGTGATGTCAGTTCTTCAATATGGCAGTGAATGTTGGACAATATCTTTGAAGATGAAAGAAAAACTTGAAGCAACTGAAATGTGGTTCTACAGAAATTTGCTGCGGATATCATGGATCGAGCATGTGAACAATGATGAGGTTTTGGAAAGGATGAAAACGAAAAGAAAATGAATACTGAGCATCAGGAAGAGACAGCTAAAGTTTCTTGAATATGCAATGAGGAAGAAGGGCTTGGAAAACCTGATACTAACAGATCAAATAGAAGGAAAAAGATATAAGGAAAAGCAGCGGATAGCATATTTGAAGGCCCTGAGCAAGTGGATGGCAGAACGGAGGTTGCGTGGTGCAAAAAGAGAAAATGTGCTAAGATCCACCAGGGATAGGGTGATGTGGAGAGCCATGATCACCTACATCCTGAAAGAACAGGGTACATAAAAGTAGTAGTAGTATTACAGTCTCTTTTGTTTCCAACACCAAATAAAAACTAGAAAATAAATAATAATCATTTTGTAGTTTCCACGTCTTACATTTTCTCATTTTTATGAGTATTTTATATATATATCTATATATATATATATATATATATATAAATGTTAGGAAATTTATAATTATTTACTCAGTTATAATTACGCTACTATATATATATATATCTATATATATATATATATATATATATATATATATATATATTTGTGTGAATGTATGTGGCTATGGGTGTATATATTTATGTCAAATTAAATTAAAAAGAACACTTGAATATTTGATTTCATATTAAGTATTATATATACTCTACACATCCTAAGCTTAACCATTCTAAACTTCTTAGGAAAAAAAAATAATCTCATTTTTTCAGTTGAATAGATTTGAAGTAATTTATTTTTATTTCAAAAAGACTTTTCTACCATGAAATACTTGCATATGCAATCGTACATTGCGCATATATGACATGCAAATATATATGATATTTATACACAAACATTCCAAATAAATCTACACTCAAATATGTAAGTTGTATAAAAATAGCAAAATCTTTAAATAGTGATATAGTGAATCTATATTGATGAGATTTTGACATAACTATGTGAATTCAACCAAAATAGGGTTAACTGAACTGATGTAAACCTCTAAGGGGTCAGCAGGACCCTATTTCTGTGTATCGGTTATTCTGCATCTTTTTCTCTTTCTATGTGCGGTGTCCCTTCAGGGTGTAGTTAAGCTTGTCTCACCACAAAATTTGTCTTTTTGGTATCTTTCCTAATCCATATTCTGTCAACTATTTACTGTCTCTTGCCTTCAGTATATCCTATGAGTGTCAAATTTTTCAAGATCTCTTTTCTCATTATGTGCCCTAGAAATTTCTTTCTAGTGCTATACATAAGTGTCCTTGACACAACATCAAAACAGAAAAATACAGAAAGGAAATAATAACTGCAAAAATTAGGTTTTGTCTTGTCTTTTTCTTCATTGAGAGGAATAAAAATTTATCATTTTATGGATATATTAGCAGTATAGCCCGGCATTGCTTGGGTGTAATGAAAGCTTTAAAACTAATCCATGGCCCTGGAGCTCAGACTCAGCCTAAAGAATATTTGTGTAAAGTTTGGTGAGAATCGGATAAAAATTGTGGATTTGTATAAAGGACATACACATAGATACACACACACACTCACACACACAAACACAAACATATTGCCTTTTATATATATATATATATGTCATCCACATACAAGCCTGTTTCACTGTATCACAGCTCATCAGAGTGGCTAGACACATCCACTTGCTTCTGGTCAGGATCGAAACTCAACCGATTTGGTGTCAGTCAGAGTCCCTAAGCCATCAATGGCATGGAATCAGAGAAGGGAAATTTTAACGTGTTGTGTATAAGCTGTGTATACACATGATTGATTTTCTGCACCATTGTAAGAACTGCAACCTTGAAACTTCTGAATATCGTTTCTTACATGTCTTTGTCTATGAGTGTATCAAATTTGATTAAAATTGGACCACTCCTTCTATAACCCGATTTTTTCAATTTTTGATATTTATCAGATGTACATCAACACAAAACCTAGTTAAGAACACTCGCAGACGCTTATCGTACAACTGTGTAAATTTTCAAGAAAATCAGTTCAGCCTTTTCGGAGTCTATAGGTAATGGACAGACACACATACACACACACACACACACACAAAGTTTAGATTTTACATTGCTGTATCTTATGATATCATTCATTTTTTTGTTTTGTTTTCTATGATTTGTAGAGTTAAGACAAGAAATAAATGCCAAGACTGTCAAACAACAAATGACAAAAAATAGTTTCTGAGTAGGCAGATGGTGCATTCTTTTGGTTAATAAATTAATGCCTTGAAAATAAATATTTAACATTTTTAAACAGACAGGTAATGTCAAAATATGCTTTGATATTCCTTTTGAAGGGTATTTAAGTAAAGTTTCTTGATGAACAGAGGAGCAAGGATAGACAGACAGCAACAGTTCACAGATGCTCGGCTTAAAAGAAATTCCCTTTATTATTCAGCCATCTTCTTCACAAAGCTACATGACACTTAGACTTTCTTCCTCACTTACTTCCTTACCTCAGATACATGTGAAGAAATAACATTTCTTTCCATCTTAAAAAACAGCTACAAAAATAACTGTAAGAACAATTTAGTTGTAAAATTTAAGGCTGATCAATGCAACAATGTCAAAATGGCAGCTGATGTCCAAAATGTCCTAAGGTTTGTCAGCAACTGTGGTAAAAGATAACTTGTTAATTTTAATGCCTCCAAACTAAATTTCTCTCTATTAACCATCTGAGAGATGGCCCTTTCTGACTTCCATCAACATGGCTGATACTAACTCCTGGAAAGTGACTTGTTACACCTTCTCAGCCTAATGTTCTCAGCTGACATAAATCTATTACTAGATCAACTGCTAAAAAAGTTGGTTCACTGTGTCATGTAAGACAATTTTTCTTTCCAAAATCTATTTTCTATATCTATAAGTTGACTATTCATCTATACTTAGAATATTACTGCTATGTGTGGTATGGTGCCTCTGCTGTTTACCTTGAGCTCCTTGATAAAATCAAAGAAAAAATTAGCAATATTATTGGTCCTGATCTGGTTGTTTGGCTTCAGTCACATTCATAAGTTTGCTTTCTGTGCCTTTTCTATTAATACTTTATGGTAATTGTTGATATGAACTCTTTGCCATCATACATAGATTTTTTTAAATTTAAGCACACTACTAAAGTGGTGTCAAGATCTTATCAATTTATAATTAGGCTGGCTAGATTTAACCATAAAGTCTATGATAGTTTCCTTTCTTGCATTTCTCACTTGTTGAATTCCCTTCCAGATCCATATTTTCCAGCCAACTTTAATCTGCAGAAATTTATATGCAATGTCATTTGCTATCCACTGTTCTGATTACTTTTTTTGTTCCCACATGTTATTAATGTTCATAATTTTTCCACATCCCTTGTGTCTTAGTGACTTTACTGTCTTGCATGGATTGATATCAATTAAAAAACAAGAAATGTCTTATATTTTTATATTCAGACCCATTTTTTTTTGCTTTTTTCTTTGTTGAGGATAGTTTAACAATAAATCTAATTCTTATAATGATGTTTTTTGGTTTATAAGTAAATGTATGATTAAATATTTTAATCTGATTTAAATACAGATTCTTCATGAATATATAAAATATGTAGTATTGAAAAGATTAACTTTTTTGAAAAGAAAAAAGGTTTTTTTTTAGATTAAAAAATTACAAAAACTTTATTGACAAAAAGATTTAACTCTATATTAGTTAATGCTGAAATTTCTTTATAAATTCTTAATTTTAAACAATTTTCACAGGATTATTTCTCTTTGCTGACATCCTTCAACAGTTACCAAACCAATTAATCTAGTCAGATTTTACATGCTTGCTAAGTCAAAAGAAATCTTGTTTTTCTACTCTCTTCAGATGTATTTAAATCTCAGAGAATTCCTCACATAATATCACATGCATGAAGGGATCTCCTGCTGTCTGAAGCATAACTTAGTTGTTTCTGTTACGAATTAGTGTAATCATGAGTGCAGATATGTCTATCTGCATTGACCATGAATGGAAACCTTATCAATGGCAAAATGCTGGGTTCTTGAAATCCCTTCTCTGTGCCATTCTAGCAGAGGTTCCAGAAAATCTCAAAGCAAAACAAAATGTGACTGTGTTGATGAGTACTCTTAAAAATAGCTGCATTCTAGAGAATTTTTTTGTGAAGCCTAGAACTCTGACTTCTCTTTGAAATCTTTGGCATACACTTAGGTTGGTTTGGAGACCATGGAGTTAACCTAATGGGAGAAATGTGATTTGATGCTTCACTGATTCAGTGGTATGTAGTGCTGATCAAGGTGACTGGATGGCTGGTTGTTTGCAGGGCTTTTCCTTCAGAAAGATAATGCCTTTGCCCAGGGACACAAAGACCTTCAGGTATAAATGAAACTCTAAACTATATATATTGGCCCCTGTTCAAAGTATTGTCTTTCAAAGAGAACAAGGAAGAATCTGTAGCTGTGGTAGGTTTTTAAGTAAAAACAAATTATGACTATTAATATTCTCAGTCTGTGACTTTTATTTACCGTTATATCCAATGAATGTGATGAAAAAAGAAAAATTGGTTAGTTATTCTCTTTTTTTAAGCATGTAAAACCAATGACAAGATTACTGAAAATGTCACTGGATTAGATTAAATGGGATCAGATTTTGAGACGTTTGATTTAATTTAAAATACAAAACAGAAATAAGAAAAAAACTTTATGAATTTAAGTACAGTACTAGATGTGCATTGTGGTGCATTGGATATCGGCTTGGAATGAGAAATCAGGGAGCCGAGTTTGAATTCTAGCCAAATTCATTGCATTCACTTATGCGCAAATACCCTTGAGAAAGGTATTAATCTATTTCTTCCAGTTATGGGTTAAATAACAGGATAGATTGGGTTCTATAGCCTTGGTCAGCAACCAGTCTACCGCAGAAAGCAATGGCAACCTACTGCAGGATAATCTTCTACCCAGTCAGTCATGTCGCTTTCGAGACATGATCGCCCAAGCGTGTATCACATATGGCACTTGACTGACTGACTAGATTGGGGTGTGTGTTGTGGTGCAGTGGATATCAACTCAGGACAAAAAATTGAGGAGCTGATTTTTAATTCCAGTTGGATTCCTTGCATTCACTTACACACGAATACCCTTGGGAAAGGTTTCAATCTCTCATCCTTCCAGTTATGGGTTAAATAATAGGGCAGATTGGGTTCTATAGACTTGGTCATCAACTAGTCTACTGCAGAAAAAAATGACAACCTAATGTGGGATAATCTTCTGCTCAGCCAGTCATGTCTCTTTTGAGACTTGATTGCCCAAAGTGTGTATCACGTATGGCACTTAACTGACTAGATAGGCAGCATTGTCTCATCATTTTAAAGTTGAAATGGCTAGATATAAGCATAAAGTTCCCTGCTAACAGTTTCTTCTGCATTTCTTGCTTGTGGAATTATTTTCTGGCTTCTTACTTCTCAGTCAGTTTGACCTTCAAAATTTAAATGTAATGTCAATTGTCATCTTCTGTATTTTTAATTCTTGTTCATTCCTTATTCTCTCTCCCTTGAAGTGTATTTTCTAATACCCAGTAACCTCTTGGGTCTTTGCGGCTTTATTGCCTTTTTTGGGATGAAATGATTAAAAAATATGAAATTATAAGAAAAAAACATTTATTTAACCAATTTCATTCTTTAAAAGTGTTATGTCGTGAGTAAGAATAAATAACTCAACAACAGGAATAGGTTAATTGTTGTATTCCGTGAAAATAGTATTTACAAAGGTTATTAGTATCCAATACAAGAATAAAGGTTAATCGTTCCAATCATTGTAAAACATAGTATGAGCAATGGGTACTTCCGGGTCGTCACCGGAAGTCTACGACTGACTTGTCGATTGGCTGCTCAGCACACTCTCCTCCGTAGATGCCACAGTTACTTTACATAGTAATGGAATAGTCCACTATAGCCGAATATGCGCGGGCATCCCAACAAAAAGCAAAAACAAATGCATTTTTAATGAAAATTGTCAATGTTTTTGCTATAAATACAGGATAAAATTATTTGGCTAATTTTCTAATTTTTCAAACAGACATTAATATGAAGACATTAATATATATTAATATATTAATATTACATTATTTAATATCAAACTAATATCATTTAGTTTGTTATTATCATAAAGTTTCAGATTTTGCTTCCTTCAAATGTTTTTTGCTTAAAGGTATTTCAGACTGAAACATTTATTTAATTCTACATGGTTTGTCATTCCCATTTTGCTGTCCATGTTTAGACATATATCATGTTCTATTTTTAGTACTGCTCAGTGATAGCTTGTCCAGTTTTCATTGAGTCTGAGTCTGTACTACTCAGCCTGTTGGACAACATCCCAGAGGATTAAAGCAATGGTTTCTGTATTCACACTCTCTAATGTGCAGTAATAATTTAAGCATTTTGTCACCCCCAGTTATAAACATTTTGTACATTTTATTCAATAATGTTCCCAAAGTGTAAGAATATTAGTGATTTGGATATATCAAAGAAAAGTAATAAACTGATTCCCATAAGTAAAAAGGTAAGTGCATTTATCTTCATGTAGAAAGAAAAAATTATAGCTCAGCTTTTAGATTTTTGGGAAGTATTTGTCTTTCACTGTTCAAGATTAAAAATAATTCTTCTTTTTTTTTTTTTTTAATTGTATCACCCTGAGCAAGGTGGTAACGCCACTGATGTGCAGGGGGCTATGTAATAGTGAAAAAATTTTAAAAGAGAAAGCCGGAAACCACATCCTAAACAGGGAACAAGGGATGAACCTCTTAACCTGTTCAATAGACATGGGTGGAGTGTGAACCGGGTGATAGATAGATCTATCTACTCCAATTGAAAAAAAAAAAGTGAGAAGATTGGAAAAGAGAAAGCTGGAAACCACATCCTAAACAGGGAACAAGGGATACAAAAACAATTCAAGCTATAAAAATGAAGCAAGATTAAAAAATGTTTGAAACATGTATAATTTATTCAATATTCAAAAATTATTCAAGCATAAATTTAAACATATTTAAATCTACCATCCACCTGTGCATTGAATACTGCTGCCATATCTGGTCAGGTACTCTTGCTATCCACATCCAACAGAGAATCTGTAATATGATCGATCCAAACTTGGCAGCTCACATGCAGTCACTTTCTCACCGGCACAATGTGGCTTCTTTATGTCTCTCCTACAAATATTTTCACAGCTTCTGCTCCAATGAACTTAGCTCACTGGTGCCCCCTATATATGAATTTACTTGAACCACAAGATTAGCAACTAGGTCCCACCCTTTTACTGTGAAACCAATAAAACAAAAACACAAATTCTATTCCAGCAGCTTCTTTTCTTGCACTTCCCACCTGTAGAATTCCCTTCCATTTACTTGCTTCCCTGACAGCTACAATCTCCAAGAATTTAAATGTAAAGTCAATAGTCATCTCCTATGTCACTGACTCACATACTCTCTTTCATGCTCCTTTCTTTGTCCACTCCACTCTCATCAGCATTCTCATCCTTCTCTCACTCACTTCCTGACACTCCCTATAACCTGTCACTCTTTCTCATAGCTATCCTCCTATGTAACCCTCTGCAAAACAGTGGCAGTAAAATATCTTGCTTCGGGTGATATGATTATATAAAAAAAAACATTAAAAATTAGTTCATGATTTAAATAGTTTTTAAGATTAAATATATTTCAAGGTTAAATTTTTTCAATTTTTTCATTGCATTTACATTGTTTTAATTTCTATTCATTTTTTAACTTGTTAAAGTAAGTAGCAGAATAAAACATTTTCGGATGAAATTTAAACTTGTAACTCAAAATGATTTAATGATTACAAAATATATTCAAGTTTTAAAATGATTTAAAAACTCAAAATTGATTCACAATTCAAAAAATGATTGATGATTCACAAATGCATCAAGGTACAAATATTTTGACTAGTTTTGTTTTCATTTTTAGCATTACTATTAATTATGTAAATATCATCAGATTTTGAGATAATTAATATTTAAAAACTCTTAGATATTTTCCTTCAAAGATAATAAAATTTAAAGTATCTCCTTTTATAAAATACATAAAAAAAAAAGCAATTCAAAATGAAGGAATGAGAGCTGAACTATTTTATGGTTATTAAACTATCAGAATAAAACTTTTGCTTTGGAAGATATTTAAACACATATCCCACATCTCGAGTATCTTTCTTGAACAGCACCTTAATGAAATTTGTTACTCAAGCTGTGTAGATTAGGAAGGGCTCTTATCTGTAGGCGGATGTGCATTGTGGTGCATTGGATATCGGCTTGGAATGAGAAATCGTGAAGCCGAGTTCAAATTCCAGCTGAATTCATTGCATTCACTTATGCACAAATACCCTTGAGAAAGGTATTAATCCATCTATTCCTTCCAGTTATGTGTTAAATAACAGGACAGATTGGGTTCTATAGCCTTGGTCGGCAACCAGTCTACCGCAGAAAGCAATGGCAACCTACTGCGAGATAATCTTCTGCCCAGTCAGTCATGTCTCTTTCAAGACATGATCGCCCAAGCGTGTCTCATGTATGGCACTCAACTGACTGACTGACTTATCTGTAGTCTTTCAACCATTGTCTCTTACTTTTATCCACTATATAAGCTTCATTGTTAATAACTGGGTAAAACATTTGTGAGGAGACACATGAAGTATTTGAAAATTACAAATGTTTCAACTAGTTTCTTTCTTTTTTTTTTATTGCAATTTTTTTTTCAGTCAAACAATTTTTGGTTGTTAAAATAATTTATTTAAAATGGGAATAAAGAAATAGCTTCATACCAGATTTTAAATAATGAAATTTGATCTTAAATCTCAAATTATATACAAATAATAAAATGCATTATTGACCCTTTGTTGCATATTGGTTACAATTGTAACCAGTATGTAACAAAGGGTTAACTTTACTAATGCCTTTATTGAACTAAATCACTAGAAAATTCTATATACATAGTAGAATAAGAAATAAACAAGAGATTTAAATTTCTACATTTTGATTGTTAAAATATGATGGGACTAAAATAAATAAATTTAATCATTGGGGGTATAATTTTTTTTTAATTTCTCATTAGATAGATTTCAAATAAGAACAACAGCAAATCACAAAATTTAGCCTTTAAAGAATTTTAACTGATTTTCTCTTATCAAGTAATCAGCCTGTTTGCTAGACGTTATGGCACCCTTTTGCTTCCATCCCTTACATTTAAATGAATCATTTTGAACAGCTGCCATATTGTGTCCAGGTAGAAATGTTAAAAGCATTGTTTTCAAAACAATCAGAATGTGTTTTCTTAATCTGGGGAATAAAAAATTGCAGATTTTTTTGTCTTATCTTTATTCTGCTTTTGATTTTTGTTTTCTGTAACAAACAGAACAAAAGCAAAATTATACTGGATATAATTATTGACAGAAGATGAAACGAGCAAGAATCTGTTAATTACACTGCCTACCACTGGATTTCTTTATTTCTAATTCTTAATCAACTTCATTAATTTGAATTCAAGCCTCAGTGATGTAATGACATTAAAATCCTAAAAATATATTTTGTCTATTCAAGTATTAAGAATATTATCAAACAAGCACAAAATAGGATGACAAGTAAAACAAAAAAAATAACTTTTACAGACCAAAATATATATACATAAAATGGAAGACGTTAAGGAATTTTTTCAAAAGCCAAAACCAACATGTCTGATACATTTTTAACAGCTTTCAAGATATTTTCTATGTATACTTTTGCACCTAAAATGTCCATCAGCATTGCTTTCAGTCTTTCAACTTTTCATGTGACTTTGAAGTCAATGAAAGTGAAAAGAAATGCAATTTAAAAAATAATTTTGCCCTTAACTGAAACCTTCTTGACTACTGTCTGCGTTAATTTTTTAATTGGATCATTGGTTATTGTCTTTTAATTAGGGTTGACCTTCAGAAGAAACTTGATACTAGATATTTGCCCAGACTAAAGAAAAGTAAATTTAGCTTCAGATTTGTTTTTCTCATAATCTAATAGAAACCTTATACTTTCGGGGGCTTACATAATCAGGTTTTGAGAAAAATTAAAGATAAAATATTGCTTGTAAAAAGAAGGAAGTTTTTTGAATGATATGCATTTATTTTCATACATGATACACATAACACTAATGAAACTTTATGAATTCAGTTCAATATAACAAAATAATTCTTCTACAATAAAGTTGGTTGTGTACAGGAAGGTTTCAATGACTTACAGTGTCAACTCTATATTAATAGACATGTCATGTTTTAGATGATATTTATGATCATTCAGTCAATTAACTAACATTCTTGCCTTTTTATGAAACTTTTATAATAATATAATCAGATATTGTATTTTTAAGTTGTTGAGAAAATCAAAGCTGATTTTATTTCTACCACATTTTAGTCATAATGTAATATCTACTTAGCATTTACCTTTTATGTATGTATATTTTTTTATGAATAATTGTTTTCTAAAAATGAATTACGATGAAAATTGAAAAGTTACCTTTGTTTGAATTTAAGCTTAGCTCCCAAATTGTGATATTAATAAAGCATTGGGTAAATATATTTCTTCTGAATATGTAGTAAATTGCTGATTTCTGGAATTCTGATATGGTGACACAATTCTTCAAAGATTTAGAAGCAATATCAATCATTATATACCGTCTTCTTTATTCCTGTCCTTTTAATTGCTCTCTCTCTCTCCTTAATACAGTTTTTTTCTCATATTTTTTAACACTCAGTGACCCATTCTATCTTAGTGGTTTTGTTGCTTTGCTTTGAGGGATATGGAAAAAAAAGAGGTCAATGTAAAGTAGAAAAGTTAATCAACTTGACAAGTTGGTAAAACATAAACTCATTAAAAATCAGAAAAATTTACCATTTCAAAATTTGATAAATGCTGCTATTGTAGAAAAAAAATTTCTTTACAAAAACATTAAGGTGCAATAAAAAGTTGATCCCTTATGACAAACAGTAATGAGCTGTCCAATAGCTTGAATGTAATCAAGATCCAAGCCATTCTAAACTGATGTTCATTGACGGTTATTTATACAAAACAGCATTTTCTTGAAAGATAAATATTTGTTATGCTATAAAACAATGATTAGAAAACAGCTGATCTACAAAGTTTATTAATCCTTTGCTTCACCAAGTTGTCATTGAAAATAGAATTGCAAAAACCTGTTATTGTATTTAAATTACTTGGTCTTTCTGTTTATGTCTTATATTAATTCTTTTCTTAAAAAGAAAACATTTCTCACTTGAGCTTTTTTTCTGTTTATAAACAAAAATTTTAAATTTCAAAACTGAAAAGATAAAAAGGAAAAACAAAAAAAAAAATTTAACAAATTGTTCTAATAAATCTACAGATAAAATTTCATGAAAAATTTCCCAAGGCTTTCAATGGTGTTTGTCTTACAAATAATGATTTAATTATGGCCAAACATCTTTTACTGCAACATTGCATTTCATGTGATTGACAAAGATGAATAAAGTTGTTAATAAAATGCTTTAATGGTGAAAGTAATGAGTTCTTAATTCAAACTCACAAAGATTTCACAAAAAAATTAACAAATCAAAGGTTTGAAAGACAAAAACACAATCTTAACTATGCCATATGCAAATTACAACAGACATGGTTTTGTAAAATCTGGTTAAAAGCAACTTTAACATTTTTTATTTTAAATTCATCTAAAAAAAATAAACAGAAAAAATAAATTTCTTCTGCGTTTTTCCCTTTCTTGCAATTTTCATGATTTGATGGCATTTTTATTTAATGACACTTTAATTGTATAAACGATGCAACAACTTGAAGAATGGATCAAGAAGTTCTTTACGAGCATCAAAGACTGATTGATAATCACTTGTCTCAAGCAAATTCCAAAGCACTTGAAAATACTTCAACTCTACAGCTAGTTTTCCTAAAAAATACATGGCTTTAAACAAACGCATTTATGTGGTTGATAACATTATGATTAATCCTTGTGATTTCGCACTGACGTCAATTTTGAAACTTAATTTGGTTTTTCGATACATTTTGTGCAAATATTGATCTAAACGTTAATGTTTGCTTTGATATTGCTTTAAAAATTGAGTTTGATCTTATGGAAAGATATTTGGGCTGTGAGAAGGGAAAAATGGTATTAAAATATATATTTTAAAACATAAGTCCTTATTTAGTAATCTAAACAGTTTAATTTTCTTATATAAATTAAAGGTCATGAATTTTGCCATTAACAAATGTTCAAGTTTTTAATGTTTAGGTATTGCTCTCCACACCATAACAAAAATTCATCAGCTTTTTGTTTTTTTTAAAGGTTGCTAGCAGTTCAAATAAGACTATTGGATAGGCTTCTGCCACACCTATACTTGTCGGCTTGTAGATAACTCAGTAAATGAGGATTAATTTAAAAAGGTAACAAAACAAAAAGTATGTTCAGTCTCTCAGCTCAGTTTCTTACTACTTTCTCTACTGTTGATTAGTTTAAGAAGTGGCTTTCTTTTGCCTTCTCTTCCATAACCTTTTGCATTAAGATATTGTGATGATGTTTGACTTATTTTTACATCCCCTGCTAGCTTTCTGTAGGGACATTTTTCAGTTTTATCATCAAGAAATTCTTTCTCATAAAACAATTTAAACTAATTAATTTTTCTTGAATCATACAATGTCTCAATTTACACAAGAAAGTGAAATTTTCAATACAATATACCCTGGTTCATTTTAGCGTTGCATTAACTAAAAATATGCCTCCTTTAAAAACCTGACAAACCCATTACTTCTGATGTATGAAACACTGTGAAATGACTGTGGAGTTGTGTTAATTTTCTTGAATTTTTATAGAAAGCTTATTGTCAATGTGCATTGTGGTGCAGTGGATATTAGCATGGAACAAAAATTCAAGAAGCCAAGTTCTAATTCCAGTTGAATTCCCTGCATTCACTTATGTGCAAATACCCTTGGGAAAGGTATTAACCCATCTCTACCCTCCAGTTATGGGTTAAATAACAGGACACATTGGGTTCTATAGCCTAGACTGGTAACCAGTCTACCACAGAAAGTAATGGCAACCTACTGCGGGGTAATCTGCTGGCCAGTCAGTCATGTCTCTTTCAAGACATGATCACCCAAGCATGTATCATGTATGGCACTTAAATGACTGACTGAATTGTCAATGAGTAAATCTTTAATATCAAAGCAAAATAGTTCTGTCTCTCTACATTTACTGCTCAATATTATTTGATAGATTTGGTTTTCATGGCTTATCAAATTTTGCCAGGTTATTCAAAACCAGAAAATATTTTTAGATTGTATGACATTTCTGGAGATAATTATGATTTATTGATACAAATCTTACTACTAGCTGCTGAGAGAAATGGAGTCATACCTTTCCCAAAGCTATTTGTGCTTAAGTGATTAGAATGAATCCAACAGGAATTCAAACTCAGTTTTCTGATTTCCAATTCTTGGCTGTTATCCATTACACCACCCACACATCCAAGCTTACAGCACTTGGTATTCCCAAGTGGTCATCTATTTAGATACCAACCAGTTTCAATGTTGCTTAACTTTGGTGATCGATCATATGAGAACCAATGTTTCAACACGATATGGCTATAAGCCCACGGCTCAATAAAGATGTGTTGTATCCTTTATAGACAACAAAAGCCAAACTTGAGTTTTGGACCTCTTCACTATAGGTTTGAGTAGATTAGGCAGCTGTCTAGTTTGCTTAATAGTTGAAATTGCCAGAAAATGTAGCTAAACTAGTAAGGAATCTATTTTTACAATCTCTGTTCAGTCACAAGAAGAAGAGTTAAAAAAGAAATGGTGTTTCTGTGTTTAATACTTGAAGGGACTGTTCTGCTGTAATTTCTTCTGACATGTGATGTTTCTGTAGGTTTGCTTATTTAGTCAGGCATATAATTATTTTTGACTAAAGTTGAGATCTATGATCGAGTTTTTATTTAAAAAATTCTCAATATAATTGCTTAAAGAACACACATTATTAACTAAATTATTTTAGTTTATACTTTCTTGGGAATTTAAATCAGTAATTCAAATGTTTGAAATTCAAAGACTCATTAGAATAATGAAAGTGCCTTCCAAGCACTAAGCAAAGTATTAAGAAACAGGAAAATTTTTATTATAAACAAAGAAAATAGTACTTACTTATCAATATGACTATTTTTTTTATCAACATTTCACCCCAAGCAAAGCAGTACTGCCACTTGTGTGCAGGGGGCGACATAAGAGGTGAGTGATGAGAAAGAGGAACAAGTTACAAGGGTAGTTACAGAATGAATAAGAGAAGGATGAGAATACAGTGAAGAGGGCTGCATGAGAGTAGAGTGGAAAGGAAAAAGAACAAGATACAAGGATTGTCAGGGAAAGGATGCAAGTCAAGGAATTGCCTGTGGTTTACAGAGCTGAACTTGTGGGATGCTATACACTGCTTCATTCTTTCAGCTAGCATCATTTAGCATCCTCTTGCACTCATTACGAGCAAAGGCAAAAAGGTCCCTATTATGGTCAGACATGTGGCTCTGATAAAGTTGAAAGAAGTGATTTCTGTGGGCAACAGCAGCTGAGAAAGTAAGGGAGAACTAGGGGTATGAATGGAGTTTAAGTCATAACTTCCTGGCTTTGATGAAAGCATTGATGCCAGCTTTAACCCAAGGGGAGACCTCAAATGCACAGTCTTCAATGGGTAGACTAAAAAATGCTGTGCAACCTCACAAAGGATGAAGATATGTGGCTCTGAAGGAGAATGCTGAGAATACCATGGACATGAACATGTGAGCAAACAGAAAAAATTACTAAGAGCTACAAAGGATAGGAAATTATGGTTGGCAATGTCTGCCAATGTCCTGAAGAGGCAAGATACATAGAAGATTAATTAAAAAAAGTAATTTAAAAAAAAAATAGAAATAAAAAAATTGGCAAACATGGATAAAAATGCCCACAATAAGAGGTAATGTCAAAATGGCTCCGTTTTTCCTAAGACACTGCTTTTTTTTTTTTTTTTTTTTTTACCTTCATTCTTTGGCAATGTTTATTGTTTTAAAATTGATAATTTGAATAAAACCTAAATGTTGAAAGTGAATTTATACATTTTTTTTGTTACTGAGAATGTAAAACAAAAATATAAAACACTATTCATAAGGTTGTTTATTTTCGAGAATAAATTTATATTTGCAACATTCTAAAAATTAATAAAATTATAACTAATGCAGTGCAATATTTATAATTTACTAATTGATAAAGAGGATGTGCGTTATAGATATCGACTCAGAATGAGAAATCGGGGAGCCGAGTTCAAATTCCAGTTGAATTCCTTGCATTCACATACACACAAATTCCTTTGGCAAAGGTATTAATCCATCTCTTCTCTTTAGTTATGGGTTAAAAAACAGGACAGATTGGGTTCTGTAACCTTTGCTGGCAACCAGTCGGCCACAGAAGTTAATGATAAACTACTGTGGGATAATCTTCTGCCCAGTCAGTCATGTCTCTTTGAGACATGATCGCCCAAGCATGTGTCACTTAACTGACGGAATTTATAAAGAAATAAATATGAAAATAATTTTTTATTTATAAATTTATAAACATTTCTAAAGTATTAAAATATGGGAAACAACAGAAGGAAATCCTTATTTACCAGTTTTATAAATTTTGAATCGATTGGCAATTAGCTGATGTTTTGCCAACTATTTTAATAAATAATCTAATAAACAATTTAATAGATACATAGTGTCTATTATTTTTGTTTTCAGTTCTTAAGAACAACCTTCTGCATACTTGCTTTCCCGACAGTTACAATCTCCAAGAATTTAAATGTAAAGTCAATAGTCATCTCCTGTCTCACTAACTTACATCCTCTCTCTAATGCTTTTTCTTCGTCCACCCAACTCTCATCAGTACTCTTCCCTCTCCTTCTCTCTTCCTGACACCCCCTGCAACCTCTCACTCCTCATAACATTCCTCCTCGTCCACCCCACTCTCATCAGTACTCTCTTCCCTCTCCTACTGTCTTCCTGACACCCCCTGCAACCTCGCACTCCTCATAACATTCCTCCAATGTAAACCCTGCACAACAGTGGTAGTAAAATGCCTTGCTTGGGGCGACATGATGACAAAAAAAAATTGATATGTTTAAGTTTTATTTAAATTCTACTCATTGCTTTTCAAAACAATAATCATTGCAGAGGAGTGAAGGTAGTTATAGAAAAAACTGTTCTTTTGACACTACATCTTATTGCAGGCATATTTATCCATGTTTGTCAAAATATTCTTCAAAAATATTCTGTAATTTTCAAATTCATCTTTAATGAATTTCAAGACCATGAGGTCATTAAAATCTGTTTCAAGGAGTTTTTCTTTCTCTTAAGTGCGAATAGTAATCCTAAAAAAATGTTTTATTTGATTGAGAGACCCTGGTAGTTGTATCAGTCTATTTCTTTGAAGAAACCCTATAAAATCTATTGGGATTAACTTAATTCTTAACACTTGACATTCATTTCTCCACACCTCATGCAATTAATCTACTTATATTTTTGCAAAATTCTAAATTATTTTTAATTTAATGAAGTTAAATATAATTACATATTCAGTGGTAAAAATAAGACTTGCTGCATATTTAAAATCAATTTTTACCTAAGTGCTCCTGGTGTAACATAATAAGCAAATCTTGAAAAATTATATGTTCTCACGGTGAAGTACATAAGTACATAATAAAACATCATGAAATTGTTTATTACATATCAGAGAAACAATAAGGAATAACTACAATGTTTTAACTTTTTTCTTTAAAAACTGAATGCACCTGTTTTGCATTGAGGGCACAAGATTTTCTAAGATTTCAAGAGAAATTCCATTCCAGTATTACCAGTTAATGTGAGTTAAACCACAGTATAGACTTAGATCTCTAACGTTGAGTAGCAACTAGTGTAAGAAAAGAAAAAATTCCAAATTTCAAAACAATGAAAACCTACTACACTGTCTTCTCCAAGAATGCATAGCAATTCACAGGTAATAAAGAAACATCTATGGAGAGTCATTATGCTTTACATCCTGAAGAGATGTAGCATTAAAAATATTTTGTTTAATTGATATATTTCTTTTTCATGGCTTCTCAATCTTTTGCAGGTTATTCAAAGCCAAAGAATATTTTTAGATCTTTAAGATTATAATGATTTACTGATACAAGTCCTACTTATTAGTCCATATCTAGGAAAGAAGTAGATTCATAACTTTTCCAAGGGTATTTGCATGTTAGTGAATATAATGAACCTGGCAGGAACTGAACACAGCACTCTGATTTTCAACTCCCAGTTATTATACATTACACCACCTAGCATTCCCAAGTGATAACCTATCTAAGTACTAAGGCTCTTCTTCTTCTTCTATGTGCCCTGTCCCTTCAGGACGTAGGCAATCATGGCTCTCCACGTCTCCCTATCCCTTGTTGCTCTTAGTATGTTTGCTCCTGTTGCTCCTGGCAACCCCCGCTCCGTCATCCACCTGATCAGGCCCTGCAAATATGTTATCCGCTGCCTTCCTCTGTCTCTCCTTCCTTCTGTCTGTCCAGTCAGTATCAGATTCTCCAGGCTCTCCTTCCTCATTGCATGTCCCAGGAACTTCAGTAGTCTCTTCGTGATGCTCAGCATCAATTTCCTTTTTGTTGCCATTCTTTCTAACACCTCGTCGTTGCTTGTATGCTCAGTCCACGATATCCGTAGCATCCTTCTGTAGAACCACATTTTGGCCTCAATGTTGCTTAATTTTGGGGATCACACAGGAACCAGTGATATGGGCATAAGTTAAAAGATGCAAGAGATTACATTTCTCTTTCCCTGACTAAAATGCACATCTTAAAAGAATATCCTACAAGTTTACAATGCTTTCGCAATCTGTCGAGTGTGCAGGAGTTTGATCAAACCCTTCTGTATTAACCTTAGCATTACAAATGATTGCATTATCTTTCTAGAATGCACACTATTTTTCATAATGGTGATTGACTGATTACATAATATTCTTTTCTAACACTTTTATATAACACTGAATTATTTGCCTTCTATCAGAATGATTTAAATTAAACCTGTCAGATAATATTTTGTTCTGGAGCAAAATGTAAGGTATCCTAATTCTTTGAGAGTTTGTCACATATCAAAGGCTACACGGGCACCTTAGGCCTTTTGATGCCTTTTCAACAAGGTCATGATTTTTTTTTTTTTTTTTAATCATTTCACCCCGAGCAAGGCAGAAACGTCACTGATGTGCAGGGGGTTACATAAATGTAAAAAGATTAATTAGAAAAGAGTGAGGAGTACAAACTAGTTAGAAAGGAACAATAGAAAGCAGGTGCGATGACAGATACATAGGTGGAGAGAAAGGGAAGGTTATACAGGGGTGTGGTTAGTAGATGAGTATTGACTCTGCATTTAAATTTCTGGAGGTTGTAGCCGTCAGGAAAGTAAGAATACGGGAGCGAGTTCCACAGGTGGGAAGTGCGAGAGAAGAAGCTGCAGGAGTAGAATTGTCGTCTGCATTTGGCTAACCTGACTGTGAATGGGTGGGACCCAGTTGCCAGTCTGGTTGCACGAGTAAACACCTGTTGAGGAGGCATCAGTGACTTAAGTTCGTCCGAGCAGAAGCCATGAAAGTATTTATAGAACAGACAAAGGGAGGCCACATTTCGACGATGGGGAGGTGGCTGCAGTCGAGTCACCAGATCAGTACCAATCATATTACAGACTCTCCTTTGGAGCTTGTCAAGAACACTGAGGAGAACGGCAGGGGCACCTGACCATAAATGGCAGCAGTACTCCATGCACGGACGGATGGTTGACTTGTATATATGCAGGATGGATTCAGGTGGAAAAAATATCCTGGATTGACATATTGACCCAACCTTCTTAGCAGTAGATTTTGCTATGGATTCAATATAGTGGTTCCATTTGAGGTCTGAGGACAGGGTAAGTCCGAGGAGGTGTAGTGTATTACTCTCAGGGAGAATCACTTGGTCCATGCTTATGGGAGGCAGGAGAGGTTGCCTGTAATGGTTGACAGACAACAGCTTGGTCTTAGATGAATTGAAGCTGACAAGCCACTTCTTGCCCCAGTTCACCACAGAGTGTAGATCCTGCTGAAGGTCAGCAGCGAGATTATGTCTGTCCGCCACGACAGGTTTCTTATTGGAGCAGGAGTATATTGTAGTGTCATCTGCGTAGATGCCTACTTGGGACTTGATCGCTTGCAGTATTCACATTGAATAGCATTCTTGGTCAATTCTTGGTAACATACATTTCTAAATTCTTCAAAATGTTGATAACACTGCTTCTAGATATGTTTAGCCTTTGGGCAAGAGAAGTAAGATTGCTGTTTTCATCATAAGCTAAAATTTTTGTTTTTTCAATTTTGATGAAGCATGTTCCTCTTGGCATCTTTGAAGTATATAAAACAATATGTGTGGTATTTAGAGCATTCAAATAACTATTGAATACTACTAGATTCTCCAAGTAAAACCATATCATTAAAATATGCAATATATGTGGTATTGTTCAAAACACTTGGAATGAAGTCATAACAATAAAAATATCTATAAACTTTCAGAAAAGATCAGAAAATATTTCTCATTTATTTCCGTTTTTAGAATG